>VXBO01007991.1:0-221026 GCA_013400135.1 Rhinoptilus africanus
TCCTCTCCTCTCCTCTCCTTTCTTTACTCAGTATGCTTTCAGTATGCACAGGTTATTCTCTTTTAATTTCTGTTGTTCTCCATTTTCTTTTCCTGTTAACAATTATCTCTCCCCCTTCCCTTCTTTTCTCTCTTTGATCCACAGGTTTTGCAGTGCATGTTGGTCTCCCTTCATTCAGAACTTGACATTCAAAGGTACTTGATGAAAATTGAATCCTCTCAGAGAGTTAGTACTGTACTTTCTTTTTTCTGCACTCTGCTGTGGATTGAGTTTGTTACCCTATAACTATGTGTGTCTTGTTCCACAACTAGCGTTCTCAAATAAATATGGATCTGCATGCTTTTTCCCTCTGTATTTCACAGCAGTGAAGTCTCATTCATATAGATTAATTGCGTATGGGAGTGTGATGCATGTGCATCCTTTGACAATTTTTAATTCTGACTTTTCCTTTAATAGCATGATAGACATGAAGTCCACACTCTTGCCTTAGATGCTTTGAAATCCACCAAAATTCAGTGGGAGATACTAGGCAAATAATTGATCCCTACCAGCTGTCCCAATTCTAATTTTATTTATGTATTTATACCTACTTGGAACTGGTTTAAGGGGTAAAAGTTTTGCTGCCAAGTTAAGGACAGCTCTGTGGACACAGCAGGAAATATTTTTATATTTGACATGCAGAAAGCTTAGTTCTGCAACTTGCAAAATGCTCTTATATGTACACTGTGCACCTCTGAAGTCACCTGTATCTCACCGTTCTTCCTGTTGAGCTCCTCTTCCATTTCTGTATGGCTTATAACACCATATAGAAAGGATATCTACTAGAATTACTTTTTTTTCCCAACCAGGCAGTGCGCGTGCCTTTTAGTTACCTACATAAAAGGTGCCTCTGCGTGGTTTCTACTGCAGTCAAAAGCGCAATCACAAAAGCACCAAGATAACACCTGCTGCAAGCAGGGACCGAGGCTTTGGAGCGTGCAGAGCGCGCAGCGGCTTATTTGCACCTGATTTCCCGACTTGTTTTGTTTCCACTTACAGGATTTAAGTAGGCCAATAAACATGCCGACCACAGGGAAGGATGGGAGAGGCAGAGGTGTGGAGAGCAGGAAGGCTTCCCCCTCCTCTGCCAAGGAGATGGCCTCAAGGGAGGGAAAAAGAAGCGAAAGGGCAAGATGACAAGTTGGAAAAGAGGAGGAGAAGCTCTTGTCTTTTACAGCATTTCTCGTGCAGCAGCCCCCTAACTCTCCCCAGGTGCCAGAGCAGGAAGCTCTGATAAGTGCTTCATCACACGTTTACTTCCATGAGTAGAGGCTAAAAATAAGTCTCCGGCGTGGATGTGCTGCTGCCGGAGGCCGCTCTGTCTCCCACTTGCTTTTCCCGGGTGTTTCTTCTCGCTGGAGGCTGGCAGCGCCCACCGGCCCCCACCCAGGGGGCAGCTCACACCCTGCCCCAGAGACCTCGCTCTCACTCGCTCACCAGCCTTCGTGTTGATGGCTCTTTTTTCGGTTATTGTTAAAATAGCATGTTAATGAAGAACTCCTTTTTAGCTTGTAGAAACACAGAAAAACAGGTTTTTCCAGGACCGCCCCATTGCGTTCCTTTGCTTTGGGAAACAAACACCACGGAAAACAGACCTTCCTCCTATTTTTCCTTAGGGACATGTGTGGGAGAACAGGGATGGGTAGATAATAATTTTCTTGAATCAGAACACGCTATCCCCTAGGTACATTTAGGCATCTGGTACATATTCTTTTCTCTTTTTTTTCGCCCCTCTCCTTTTTGCATGTGGTTTTAAGCATGTAAAGATCTTTCCCCTTTAATCAGCATAATGACAGTTTTTGTTTAAATCATCCCTTTTAATCTGCAGAGTTCTCATGACGGTTTTGGGGATTGTGTAGGTAGGAGTTACCTCACCCGCTGCTGATGAAATGCAGCCATCTCCTGGATGGAACAAGGGGTCATGCTGGCTCATGAATACTTCACAGTAGGGTTTTTAGGAGGGAAAAGAGGAATAGCTTCCAACTGAAACTACCATAAGATTTTAATTAAGACAAATGTTGATGTCCAGGCTGGAATTTATGGATAACTTATTTAAACAAAGTAATAATAAACTGAAGCCATGATGCAAGAATATGACAGAGGCTGTGAAAAAACAAATTTTGCTGTGAGCAAAATTGATGGAGCCATAGAAGGCTTTTTGTGGAAAAATAGTGAGGTGATCAGTCACTTTTTAAATTCAGCTATCACGTATAAATAAATACTTCATGTCACAAAGCATTACAATAAAGCAGAGTTATATGGTTTTATTTTAAAATGAAAGACTTCTTTCACTCAGTGTGATTTTTGCTAATTACCAATGTGTGACTATTAGTTTTGTCTGTAATTTTACTTCAGTTTCTACCCTAAAATCTCAGGTTGGCATTTGTAGAAAGAGAAAACCTTGGATTTGGACAGAAATGTTTTTACACTTTAACGTGGATGGCTTGGGTTTTTCTGATATTTCATGTATTCCAAAGAGATGCCACAGCATGTTGCATATTTCAGTCTGGACTTGTCTGGACCAATTAAGCTGCTCTTAGACAGGCTGTTGAGTTCCTTAGGGCAACATTTTCAAATGCAAGTTCCTCCAATTAAAAATCTGAATAAGAGGTCTGGCAGCGTAAGTACTGAGCACCTACAGCTTTTATTGCTTCTAATGAATATCTTTACTGTAAACACACAGCTTTCCTGAAGAACAGGCTTCAGTTTATCTAGGCGCTTACAGTTAGGAACCAAAATTTGAAAATATTGCATTGTGTCAGTGATTTATAACAAAATTTCATGAAAACCTTTCTCTGATAACTCTGGGGATTGGCCTGCTGAAGAGCGAGCCATAGTCCTGCGAAGGGCGAGCAGACGTTAGCAGCCTGCGGATGTCCTGCTTGGTGATTCACAGCACTCAGGATTAAAAGAAATGAGTTTTGGCGGCTTGCCACAGCAGGGAGCATGCAGCTGGCCACCAACAGGAGCTAGGGAAGGCTCCTGGGAAAATGTGCAGATTTTTAGGATGATTTGAATTTCATTCCAACCTAAAAATATGGCAGATAAATCCTGACACATCATTAGATGTGCTTTTTTCTGCTAGGTGAAAGAAACTGGGGTCAGCATCAGTGAACACAGAGAGTGGTGATAAAGATCCTATCATAAGCAGAGAGGAGTTTTGCCTTCAGATAAAGTCTTAGAAATGAGTAAAATAACCACTCGGCGTATTGTCCTGAACCTGCCATAGCAATGGGCTCTGGTAACGTGTAGCTGTGAGTGAGCATTACCGGGTTTTAATGCAGCACATTCCTGCGGCAGCTGGTGCCATTAGCTGAGTTATCTTCTCCTCCTTCTTGTTCATGCTGGGAGGGAAGGGGAATGCTTTCTTTTACCTTACTTGTGAACATTTTTCTGTGTCTGTTTCCTCCCTTCCTCAGAGCGTGAAAAGATTTGCACCGGGGCTATACCTTAGGTACACTGAATTTATTGCTTTGCTTAATTACTGTGACCCGGGGAGGGCTCTGTGATTTGTGCTGTGTTTGCTTTCCTCCTGCGGTGAGTACGGATGAACTCAGGCTTTCCTCTGGACCTCCGTCTGGCAGCCAAGGGGGAGGTTGGGCAGCATCCGATGCAGGACATGCCTCAAAGTCAGGGAGGTTGCGGGCAAGTGGGGTACCTTGGTTCAGTGCTAGGGACAGTGGGCAGCCATGGCTCAGCCACTGTGTCTCTCCTTATCAAGGAGGAAAGACTTCTGGGCATTCATACTATAGAAATTAATATTGCCACCGAACAGAGAGTTCTCACGAGCAAGGACCGGCTTTGTTGCTCGTTGTCATTGATTCAGCTGAAAACAGTGAAACATTTGTGTTCGAAATACAGAAATAAAAGGCAGAGACATCTGCTAGCCCGTGAACAGGCATTGGGGAATAGTACAAATAACTCCTACAGAGTCTACATGGTGTCGAGTGGGCAGTTGCTCCCCTGCTCTCTTCAGCTCCCAAGAGCATGGGTGCTGGCATGTGCCTGCTCCTGGCACGGTACTGGGTTCAGCTGGTGGTGTCTGAAAGAACATGCCATAGATTTTTGCATCTCATAATGGTGAAATAACATGCAGAGAAAAGCGAGCTTGTCATGAAAGATGGGTTTATGTTGCATTCAGCTGCTGAATCACCTTCCTGCCCCCAGTTCCCCCAGTGGGAGAGAGTATCCTAATGCATCCCTTGCATAGATGTAATGTGAACTTCAGTTTATATAGATGTATATAGGCATTTAACTTTTCTGAGAAAGTGCTATGGAAAACATTGTTACAATAAATGCTTAAAAATAAGAACATGTGGGTAGTATTCACTTTCTCTCCAACAGCATATGTCACTAATAGCATGTCCAGACAAGTAAAACCTTGTAGTTGTGATAATATGGGACCCCAAAGACTCTGTATCTTTGGAAAAAGCAGATCTTTCATTCAGACAACCTTAATTTGGACAATTTGACACAAATGTGATGAAGAAATATTATTGTTGTGGTAATAAGAGCTCATGTGCTGTGGCAATATTTCAGAGTTCATAAATTCATCATATATTAAACACAGCCTGTTTATATGCATATTTGCAGTCTGTCACACATCCAGTAGCCATCTTCCACACAAGTCACAGGACAAATAGTTTACTTGAAGGTCAAGAAAACAGGTTTCCATTTTTCTTTTCATTTTTCTTCTTTATTTGAAACGTCAAGAAGACACTCAAATGGTGTTTTTTGCCTATGCTAAGTGTGTTCTTTAGAGCACTTGATTGGGAAGAGTTATTTTATTAGTGCTGTATTATTTTTTTGATGTCTTTGTTTACCATTTGTACACTGCCAGGAATGCTAGCAACTTCGAAGATGTATATGATAAGATTCTTCTCCTGAAGAGATAAGTTTCTGTCAAGATAAAGGCTAAGGAAATTCCTGGAGACAGAAAATGAAAAGTGTGAATTGATCAAGAGATTAAATTAAATCCTTCTTCAGATCACGGGGGTTTTTTTCTTAGTTCTTCTTTTGTCTGTGAAAATGTGTGAAACAAATTTACAGGAGGGATTTTTAAAAAGGAAAAGAAGGAAAAAAAGGTTTCATTTATATAAATTAAGATGGAAAATAAATGGAAATGAGCATAGAAGGAAGTTAGGAAGAGCAGAGCCATAAAACTGGGTAGAACAAAAGGGTGATGGCATTAGTGGGAGCAAACGTGAGCGGAGGAGGAGGAGCAGCAGCTTGTGTGGCACTTGAAGAGAGAGAGGCATCTCTGGTGCCCCGTGACTGCTCACTACATTGGCATCTCAGCAGTATTTCACTTTTCCTTATTCCAAGTACCTTCTGGTTTCACTGCTCATTATTTGAAATTTTGTTCCATTTCAGAGGCCCTGTACTTTTTTCCAAGTCAGTGAAAGAACTAAAGCAGATATATTAAAAGTGCACACTTTGGACAAGCTGTAAAAGACAGACATCAGTCGTGAGGCCTGATTAACCACAGTTTTAATTCTTGATCAAATCACAAGAGCCATTAGAAGATGCTGGATCTTCTGTAACTGCTACCTCCGTGTATTATACTGAAACCCTGAAAAGGTTGCAGAGATGTATATCCTTGTATACTAAGAAAATTAAATAAAATAGTAATCTCAATGCACTATCTAATAATATGTAAGTTTTCAGCAGAATTGTTCGTCCTTATTTAGGCCTTTCCTTTGGGCTAAGCCTCTTACCCAGAACTAGCATGGGCAAGATTTTTTATCAGAGTTCTCAAGGAGGTTAAACTCAATTCATCTGGCTGAAAAATCAAGCATATTGCACCATGAAGCATGCAGGGGGATGTCTCCTAACATATAACTGGTGAGGGGAAGACCATGGGTGACTGAGGAAATTAAAACGTAACTAGTATTGGCACAGGGAAAGAGAGACCCGCTGCCTGGTTCTGAACCACCTTCTGTTTTCTGGCATTTGTCCCAGAAGTGTGGCTAGGAAAGTGCTGGTACTTCCCTGGTTTTGTGTGCATGTGTGGAGTATCTGTTTACAAATGTCTTGATTTTGGATGGTGCTACTCCTTACTGGGTATGTCTTGAGTTTTCTCCTCTGTTAGGCATTGTGGTTTTTGCCCCTTGCTAGCAGACATATTAAAGAGGCAACCACCCGACCACAGTGATGTCCCCCGTTCATTGCTTTCACTGGATTTATGCAACATGCAGTTACAGCAGCATCCTGACTCTCGTAGCAGCTGTCTCCACAGCGACTCTAGTTGGTTCTGATGGGTCCTGGAACATAAGCTGTATGGTGAATATTTATTTTGTAAATGCTTATACTGCATGCTAGTTCCCAAAAAGTGAGTATTTAAAGGGATACTTCCTGAAATACTATTTTAAGTTTTTTAATAATTTAAAAATATGTTAGTGAACATTCTGTACGGTATGATTTATTATTTCTTTGCCATGTGTCTTATTTATCTCATTTGATGTTGGAATCAACACGCTGAAAAATTACTACAAGGATTGGATGATGCTGAAGCTTTCTGCCTGGCTTTCTTCAACTATCTTTACAAGTCCTTGTAGTTTGTGGCTCCATAAATGTTACTTGTCCTCTCCCCACTTCATGGTCTGGTTTTCCTAAGAAGTGCTGCCTAGGAATCACTTGATTATTAAGTAGCATCAAACCTAGTGTTCACTGACAATAATAAGAACGCTTTCCTATTAAATATGCACTCATATCTCTCAGTAACTTGAATAACAACTGTTGTTGCTGTGTTTGAGAATTTCTTCATGTTTAAAATTCTGAATTACTCCTGAAATGCAATGTTTGCAGAAGCTGAGCATAACAAATAGTTTGAAACCTTTTATAAAGGGTATGTGTATGCATGATGGATCTCATTAATAGCTTCATTGGGTTTATGTTTGCAGTACTCCACTTAGTAGAGTGGAACTACTGTGGATTTGCACTGGTGTATGCTAAGAGTAGGGCTTCAGATCTGAGCAGAATCCATGATCTGCCTCTGCCTTGCTTCGGAACGCTCCAGTACCCTTGGGGCTGCAGTATTTGGATTGAGGAATGAGGGCTGCCAAAAGGGCGCTTTTTTAGTCACAGTAACGCTGGCATTATCATCCAGGGGGATCTGAGGTGCTGTATATTAGGTCCTAAAGAATTCCCCTGGGGACCACCAAAGAAACACAGCGTTGCTGAGATTGGCTTCATCTGTGCGTTGACAGGACACGCTGGGCAACTGCACAGCTGAAACTGTATGTGTTGCTTCTGGTAATGGAGTATCCCCTTACTGCTTCAATATGCACCTCTTCACACGTGTTGGTAAACTGTGCACATGCAACTGCATGTTCTCATATGACACCTGGGGATTCAAATGAAAGAGAAACAAAAAAGCAAAACCAAAGTAAAAGAAGCTTGATTGATATTATCAGATTTTTTTTTTCTTAAAGAAACAAAAGTAATCCCCTTTCCAGCCAACTCTAAAGTTAAAGACCTTTTGCAGGTTGATTTTGTTGCTTTTTTTTGCAACTTGTTTGCTTTTTAGTTNGTGCACATGCAACTGCATGTTCTCATATGACACCTGGGGATTCAAATGAAAGAGAAACAAAAAAAGCAAAACCAAAGTAAAAGCAGCTTGATTGATATTATCAGATTTTTTTTTTCTTAAAGAAACAAAAGTAATCCCCTTTCCAGCCAACTCTAAAGTTAAAGACCTTTTGCAGGTTGATTTTGTTGCTTTTTTTTGCAACTTGTTTGCTTTTTAGTTATGTTTTTCTAGAAAGCGAGAATTAATGCCTTCTAGCTCCCTATTAATGGATACATAGAGATAAGTTATTAATCAGTACAAGGAACTACTAAGCTGTAATGACTTTGCTTGGTAGTACTTCTGTAGTATGCCCATGTAAATAAAATACTTCAGCAGTTATGGTTCCCAAGCCATTTAGAAAAGTTGAATGAAGAAGTACTGACTAATCAAATTCTTTCTTTGTGTTTGCATGTCACTTGTCACCTCTGTAAATTTTCGGGCACAAGTCCCTGTATTTACAACCTGGAGACTAGTGCTGACCATGTCAGAGGCACTTCAAAGCATACTTTAGTTTGCTGAGAGCAAATGTTGTTAGCTTTAAGTCCTGCAAAAATTCAGTGCCCTTGAACAATTTCACTGCAGGACATTGGATAATACCTAATACTTTAAAATTAACATTTCAAAAGTGAAAAGTTCTGGAGGATTTAGTTTTCTTGAGAGGTATTTCTAAGTTGCAGAAGTTTGTGAGCAACTGCACAACTTGGCAACAATAGGGCTCTATAGCCAGCTAATGAAAATCTAATAAAAGTAAAAGTTTTTTATACTTTCAAGGCCACATAGGGAATATTATGTGATGCATGCTGTTTCTGAAATGAGCTCACCTAATTTCACTCAAAAAACCACTGAAGGAACCACATGTCAGCAAGATAAGTCATCTTGGCTTTCCAGAAAGAAGCAAAATCTTTTCTGGATCTTGACAGCATCTTCAAACATAGAGTTGAAGTTGATTTTAATACAGGGGATTTTTAATGTACTAGCATCTGACTTTTAATGATAGGGTCGAGGAAAGCGAATATGGTTTATGACATCTTGTGCTTGATGCCGATTATAGGCCTTTATAAAGTTGATATCTACATACTGGTTTTAGGACAAAGTAAGTTCGCTGTGCTTTGAATTTCTGCTTGTACAGTGTCTGTTCGAGTTTCTTGTGATACAGTTTGCTTGAGAGACTGTAAAATTATTCTTCCAAAGTAATAGTAACATGTGGTTGAGGGAGTTTCACTAAACCGTATTGAGTATACTTCTTAAAGCAACCCCTCTTTGTAGAAAGCACTTAGAATGTCACTTATAGTTAGCAAAAAATTGTTCAGGACATGGAATCTCCTATTGAGTGTGTTTTTATTAGGCAGATCTTACAATGAAGAGTGTCAGTAGAAGTGCATAAATGAAACCATCTCTCTCCCCTCCTGAGAGAGTCAGCTTTTTCCAAGCACTGTGTTTAGCAATTTAGTAGTATGATTGCCCAATAAAAATCATGCTTAATTTGGTCAGTTAATGAAGACATTCCTTGTTTGTGCTGATGCAACAAAAAGCAAAATAATTGATTGTGATTTCAGCTAGAAATGTTGGATGTTTATTTTGGCCTTACTGCATGACCTTTCACAGACGGCACAGCAGAATATACTGGGATTGATAGCTTACAACTACCTCACAGTAATTCTTTTCAGAGCCTTTTTCTTAGTATGCTTGTCAACATAAGTGTGTATGTGTGCGTGTATGGACGTGCCTATGCCATAGTGGTTGTTTGAGCAGCAAGGAATAGCATTACTATACATCTCCTCAGCACATGTCTTATCCTCAGGGCCTTGTTAGCAACAAAATTTACAATATGGATGTACAACCATAAAAACCATAGCAGAATACCCAAGGACGCTGTTTTCCTAAATAATCTACACAGAAGTGACCTTCAGCATACCAGTATTTGAAGAAGTTTGGACTTCTTCCTTCTTTCCTTGGATTTTTTTCCTCCATATTCCAGTTTCAGTAGACCAATAATGAAATGTTCTGTTTTGCAGACAAGAAGCCCAAAGCTGTCCCAGAGCCCCCAGCCCAATCTGGGTGACCAGACAGAACACCTCTCTGAAGCGTCTGTTGATTCCTTAGAGGCCATGTCCGAGGGCGATTCTCCAACCCCCTTTTCGAGGGGCAGCCGCACGCGGGCGAGCCTTCCCGTGGTGAGGTCGGCCAACCAAACGAAGGAAAGATCACTGGGTAAGACCCTGCTTCAGTCCTTCTCCTCCCTGCTCTTAGCCTGTGTTTTCCCTTTGTGCACTGAAAATAATCTTTAAATAGTTCGGGGTTATAAAATTCAAGACTTTGGTAGCACATTATTTTTAATGTCTGGTTTTTCTTTGGAAATTAGCTCAGTGTGGGGTACTGGGTAACTTGGGGGAATGGTGCAGATATTTTCATAAGATTTGAAAGTGTACGGGGAACATGGTAGACAAGGAGAAAGGCGCAGACCCTAACATGAAATGCTGATTAACGGTTAAAACCCAATATAGCAAATACTTTTTGCCAAGCCTGCACACTGTGTGGCAGTGAACTTAGTACAAGGTTGCACCCTCATTTTCAGACAGGAGGCACAAGGGTTTTACTTTAGCATCTCTTCAAAACCAGACCTGGTTGGAAGAAGCCTAGAGATATTATTGCCTGACAGATCCAGCTCTTAGTGAAAAGACTTGGCATTTGCGTGGCAATAGCTATCCAGGCAGAGGATTGGAATGGATTTGCTAACAGAGATGCCCTTTACTTTAGGGCAGTGCCCTTCCATCTGTGTGACGACACAAGTGATACATTAGTGCAGGTGGACGTCTCTGCTTCCCGCGTTCTTCCCATATCTCAGGGTTGAATTAAGCCCAGCTGTGAACCAGAGCTCCTTTTATAAGAGTGGATTTTGTCCCGGAGACTCTGCTCTCATCTGATGGATGGTAGGAGTAAAGGCTGTTTTTTTGAGGGAGGACACCAGAGGGCAGTTAAACTGCTGTGAGAAGGTGGTATTAACTCCAATGGGGATTGCTGAGGAAGGCAGGTTTTTGCTTAGAGGTAATAAAATGAAATGCTGCTTTCCCGAGACTCATCTCCCAGCACACGGAGTGACATAAACCGAAGGCTGGGCTGTAAATCATACCATGCTTGTAAGCTTGTCATGGTGGTTTACTTGTTTCTCAACAATCTGAGTCAGTTTCTGTCAAGAGTATTATCATACCTGACAAACACAACAAATGGGAAGAAAACAGGGCTGGAAGGGGTCCCTGCCACCCCCAGAGCTGGCAAGTGCAGAGCAGTGGGGCTGGGGACAAGGGGCTGATCCCTGCCCATGTCAGCTCATGGAGTGGCACTGCTGCACTCCCGAAGCCTGTTGGGACACCAGTATGTCAGGCTCTTTGAGGGAGAAATGTTGAAGACTCCAACCTGGACAAGACTTTTTGGTTTAGGGGTGCTTTTAAGCAGCACATGTGTGTTTACTATACATGCAGAGGATTTGTCACTGCCTGTATGTCACTGCTGGCTGGAGCGTCCTCAGAATGACCTCACCCTGTGATTTTCCAGAAAACATGCATTTGCTTCAATGCAATGTCAAGTGGATTGGGGCCTTTGCAAGTCCCTGTGTGACTTGCAGTCCAGCCTCAGCGCCTGGGTTTCAGCTGCCATTCAGCAATTACACACAGAATCATGGAATGACAGGGATTGGAAGGGACCTCTGGAGATCATCTAGTCCAACCCTCCTGCCAAAGCAGGTTCATCTAGAGCAGGTTGCACAGGAGCACGTCCCCCAGGCCATGAAGGGTATCTGAGCTCAGCTCTGAACTTCTCTTTTGCATGTGAGCTGAGGATTGATAAACAACTTTCAGAAGGCTTTGTATTGGCACCAAAGCTGTGCGCCAGTGCTTTGTGCAGTGTTTTCTCTCTCGAAAGCTGAGCTAGAAACGGCTTTCTCATTGTCAGTTGCGTACATCTGAAAAGAATACAACAGCCCTGCTTCTGGAAAAGACTTATGTGCTCTAAGACTACAAATAAACCTGGTAGGTTATAGGAAAGGATATACTGGATTACGCCAAGAGTCCGCCTGGCCCCATATTTTGTCCCCAGGAGGGACCATAGTCTAGGTCTTGCTAGTCTAGGCAAGAATAACAGCAGGGGAAGCATGTGTATGTGTGATCCTTCCCCGGAGTACTCTCCCAGCCTCAGGCTGTCTTTAGCTTAGGGATTTCGTGGTTATGGTTTCTGCCTGTGTAATAACCTTTAAGAGCTGTCTCCTCCAGGTATTTTTCAATCTCCCTTTGAACCTATGTAAATTTTTCACATCCGCAACAGTGCAGCTGTGACTTTGGCAGCAAGCTTTGCTGGTTTACTGCCCAACCATGGCTTTTCCCTTGCTTTGTTTTGTATTTGCATATCTGCTCTAAGTTAATGTCCTGACCCCTTGTCCTTGTGTTGGAAGTGACAGCAAACATTAGATCCCTATCTGCTCCCCCTGGGCCATCTCCGATTTTGTAGGCCTGTCATTTCCCTCAGGTCATCTCTTCTCCAGGCTGAGAAGTGCTGCGGTAATCACTTGTTCCTCACCCAGAAACCATCCCAGACATTTGATCATCATTGTTGCCCTTCTTTGCACTTTTTCCAGTCTTACAGTATCTTTGCTGAGATAAGAGGACCAGAGCTGCAGAAGCTCACTGTTAAATAGTCCACTCTTAAACCCTTTTTTAAGCATCTCTTCCTTATTATGGAAAATGTTGTCCAGGTCCTAGTGGAGGACAGTCACATGAAGCTGTACCATTTCATTTAATGGCCAGGATTTCAGACCTTGCAAAGCACCTTATCTCAGCCTGTCTTTCATATATGAGAAAAAAAAAAAAAAGAAAAAAAGGAAGCAATGTGATATGAAGCATTTGAGTTGGGAGTTTTTAGATTTGAAACTGGAACAAAATAAGCCTTTTCCCACTTGCACTGCAGGAGGGGTCACAGCTATGTGTGTAGCTTAAGGGATCATCCTACTAGCTGAATAGGAAGTAATATATTGTCACCACCCCACAATCTATCATTTTCAAGTTGTTCCAGGAACTATTAATAGCAAATGGTTTGTTTTAAAAGATAGTCTAAAAACGATTCTAAAATAGTTCAATTTTAGATTATTCTTCTTCAATGCATTTCTTTTACAATAATGTCCTTTTCAGTCTTTTCTGCCAGTGTGTTCTAACACCACCATGAGCAATGTTCTGAAATTTTAATTTTATAGTGTGTGGTCCTGTTAGGGTTGTTTTCACTTCCAGCAGTATAAGGGGAGTGTTTATTTTAAAAAAAACAGGAAACTGTTTATAACTTCAATTTTACGTGTCATGAAAATATTTCTGTTCACATGGATTTAAACAAGGTGTGTGTAATCACCTCCCATTCCATCTGTATTAATTTTTTAATTTAACCTAATTGAAATGCAAATTATGTTTTGTTCCTCAGCCAACGTAATTTCAGTAACACAAATGACCAACTTTTGTGAATTTTTATTAATTTTACATTTAATATCTCAATGCAGTTGTGTTTAAAACTTGATGTTTTCTTTTTGAAATTCTAATTCTTCTGTAAGTTCCTGGTTTAATAACTACATATGAGTCAGTTTGTTTTTAAATTGTGGTCTGAATTAACATGAAGCCTAAGAAAGAATAGCTGTGATGCATTTTGGCTACCCCAGCATCACGGTTTTGTCAGTGAGGACTAATCTAATAGGACATGGTATTCGGACATGTGAGGTTATGGCATGCCATGTGGAGTCGACCCAGAAAACAATGTTCCAGTTGTGGGCCCATTTAAAATTTCAGCCACAGCTTTCAAAAGGAAGGTCTTTTTTGGCTAAGAGGTCCATCAGAAATCGGCATTTTCTCATCAATCTGCAGCCCGGAGACAATGCAAGATATTAAAATAAATTAATTCATTGTGCAAGAGAAAATTAAATGCAATTTAAAATATCTATTTGAAAGCTGGGAGTTCTTCCAGTGCGATAACTGTGGGAAAAAAATTATCTAGCAAAACTGTCAGAGCGAGAATCAGCTGAAACCTGGAAAGTGCTCAAAAGCTTTCAACGAACTTCACTTGCAATTTGCCTGGAGGAAGCAGAACCTGACAAGCGCCCAGCCAGGTTATGCCAGCAGCCAGCCTGTGCCCGTGCCGCAGCTGGGTACGAACCCACCGAGATGAAGACTGACAGAGAGCTTCACTTGTAGTCTCTCTTGTGGCACAGCTGGACAAATGATGGGCCTGATCCACCAGCATCTTCTGTGGTGACCAAGTGGTCAGGGCAGTTGAGGGAATGGGTCGCAGCCCCGAAGGGCAGGGTGTGATTAACACCTCTGATTGCAGTAACAGCTCCCGCAGGACGGGGCTGTACAGGCAGGGCTGGACTAAGAAAGAATTAGGAGGGATTTCCATAAATGCACAAGGATATGGGTTTAAGAAATCACTGAGGAGGATGAAGCTTTATGGCTGGCGGGCTGCAGGCGCCTTCTCTGGGTGTCCCAGCCAGCGCACCCGGCTGCTCTGGTCCAGGTGAATAAGAAGCAGAGGTTGATTTGGCTCCTTGTTGGCAAACCTGTGCCTAAAATTAGATGGCATTGAAAGGCCTCTGCAGAAATGTCTGATTCTGCCAACATTTACATTTTATTTGCCTTCAGAGGGATTACTCACAGGAGTAAAATCACACAACCGCTTAAGAAATGGCATGGGGATGGATTTAAACAGTCATGGAATATTCTGAACATTATTTGTTAGCCCCCCCCAACCACAAATTTTAGCAGGCACAAATTTTAGTGTCTGATTAATTAGTTTGCTGCCACCTTCTATGGAAATACTGTTACTGATTATAATAGTAACACCTGGATCTTTTGTAGCATTTCTTGCAAAGCCTGTTAAAAAGAGTCAGGGCCCTAGTTGCAGTTTTATTCATAGGAAAACTGTTGTGAAGAAAGGGATGGTGAATTGGTTGCTGTCACCTGACGGTAGAAATAACTATACATGTGTATGCAATGTACTGTTAAGACTTCCACATAAAAATATAAATGTTAAAGGTAGACTTATATTGGTGGTAATTAATTGTTATTTACTATTTGTGAGCTAGAAATTAAAATAGGCATGTTAAATCAGGTACAAGATGTGTGAATGGCCATAGATTTTATAAGAGAAGTCTGTGATTTGTTAGGAGTGGCACTGCCTTCTTGGAGCCCTTAGGGCCAGATTCAAGCCTAATGAAGTCAGCAGAATCCCGTTTAATTCATGGGAGAGGAGCTCCCTGGGAACTGCATTTCAAGTTAAGGCTGAGTGTAGCTTTAATGTATTCGGTCATCTTAAAGAAATTTTCCCTATCTTGTCTTTTTACAGTGTATGCAAAGCAGCCAATATGCAAAAAGGTCATGTAAATATTTGCTGTCATGGTCAGATACATTAACATGGGCTGCCAAGTCTATAGGAAAAACAGCCAGAAACAACTAGTTCCAATTACTGAATTTAAACACAGATCCTGGGAAATTAAAATATTCTAAGGTAACAGTAGTTTTCCTGTCCAACTTTTCTAGACTTTATCTTCTTTCATATTTCCTCAAATTATAGCTGAAGTTTTTGGACTTTGAAAGAAAAGAAAAACCTAAACCAACTCTTCTTACCTGAAATACTTTGCCTCAAAAGAGCAAAAGAAGGTAAACAATCATATCAACATAACATAGTGCTGGGAGTTTTATCTGTTTCATTTATTGCCCTTACATGATTTGTGAAAGACAGCTATATGGAACAGTGAAATATGGGCCTTCCCAGGCTAGCACTTGTGCACTCAATTATTGTTTACTTAACACATTCTTCTGCCTATAAAAGAATGTCTTGTGTGCACCTGAAAAAAAAAAATGCTTCAAAGAAGCAAGATCTGATTTAGTTGAAATATACTGTTTCAACAGAGGCACATTCTGTCTGCCACTTAAAAGCTGATGAGCGGTATATTTTAGATGCTGAATTTGACTCCATTGCAACAGGCTGGATCAGCATGCATCCAATGGGTTCATTGCAGTGATACTGGAGTAGATGTGCAATGTGCTAAATAAAACCATCAGCTATGCAAGTGTGTATCTCTCACTGCTCTATCTGTTAAATGTTTTTTGAATGCAATCTTTATTATTTATCTGCACTGCAGTGATACTAAAGGACCCTGACTGAAAATGGGGCCTCACCATGTTGAGTAATATATATAGTGAGAAAATACTCCTGTTACAGGACCTTGCAACATGAATAAACAAGATTGAAAAGTGGTGAAGATAAAGGGAGAGGCAGAGTAATTAGCACCCAAACTGATCAACTGAATAAAGCTATGTTAAGGTGGTGGTAGCTTTCCTCTTTAACCCAAATCTTGCCTGCACAGAAGATGCAATGTCTCCATCCTGCTCTACCACCACTTCTTATTCTGATTTAGCAGCAGCAGTTTGGGCTTTCAGCATTTGGTGTCTGCTGGAAGAGGGATTTGGCATCTGGAACAGCTTGTACAGGCCAAACTACCCTTCAGAGGAAAGGTAAGAGGCCAGATGGAGCTGTCCCACGGGTCGTGTCTGGCACAGGAGCTATCACTTGGACAAATTTGATCTAATTTTCACATTAGGTGAAATTTGTAAGTCTATCTCTAATACAGTAAGTCACACAAACACCAGACCCTTCCATTTGCACCTGGGGCATGCAAAGAAAAAAGTGTATTGCAATTCCATGCTTTGCAAAATGTGCAAGATTTTGGCCAAGCTGAGAAGCATAGTACTAGCCTGTCGCTCAGCACAGTGTATTTAGGATTTGTTTCTAGTGCTGACAGCAAGTCCCTGAATGAGGACAGCTCTTGGATTTAGTCATTGCTCGCAGTTCAGTTTATATATTTAGGTAGTGATTCTAATGCATAGTTACTATGCTGGGCCTGAGTTCAGCTTTCTGTTCTCAATGGGAAATACTGTCATCTCTGTGGTATCATGTAAGACCGTTTCTTGGTTTTGTTCTCATTCTCTCTCTCTCTCTCTTTTGCGTTTTTGGCTGTAAAGTAGCCTGATAGGATAAGAGGATAATCACTGCATCAGAGGCTGGTAGATAGCCTGCTGATTAGGGTCCTCTCTTGGGATATTAGGGGCAATGGTCTCAGCAGCTCTCAAGATGGGAGCTCTTCTGGATAAATTTTTAACTACTCAACTGTCTCATAAAAGACAAGCACTTGGTACCATTGTTTCTACCCACTTACCTTCTGCAATGAATAGACCAGCTGCGGGGATGAGGGCAGAGCAGTGGATATTGTTTATCTTGGCTTTAACAAGGCCTTTCCTATGCCTCTCATAGCATCCCTGTAGCCAAGCAGGAGATATGGGTGGTCTTCGAGGTGAGTAGGACATAATGCTTTAAAGCCTAACTGGCAGCTGGTTTTCAGTGGTTTTCCTCAGGGATAGACTCTGGGACCAGTTCTTTTTAACATCAACAACCTGGCTGTTGGGATGGAATGAACCGTCAGCAGAGTCAAGTCTGACACTAGGTTTGGGAGAGTTTTACTATGCTGGAGGGTCAGCCAGCCACTCACTGGAACTCCAGTGAGCCAGAGGAATGGGCTATCAGGAACTTCATGGAGCTCCACAGAGGCAAATGAAATCTTTCAGCAGGGACAGAGTAGCCCTGTGCAACAGCATAGTCAGGGACAGACTGGCTTGGGAGCAGCTTTGCAGAAAGGGCTTAGGGTCTGACAACAAATGGGTTGAGGAAAGGGATAATTCCCCTCTTCACAGCATTTGTGAGGTTGCTCATTGAGTATTATAAACAGTTTTTATTCCACTGCTATAAAAGAGACCATGACAAACTGGAGAGAACTCAGCAAATGACCTCTTCACATTCCACTCCTTAACCACACTAACTAAGCTTACAGGTCCAAGATCCTGTTTAATTTAGACCTTAACGACTTAAAAAAAGGTCAAGCTGCTTGTTAGAGCCCATGTAGGTGGATTTCTTGTGTGCTGCTGTAGCCAGCTGTGCTCTTACATGCTGATGGCTCAACCCCTAAACTTGCTACTGACAGCAATGAACTCTTTAGAAATTAAATAACTTCAGAATTATTGAAGAGAATTCCTACAGTAAATGCAGAAAATTTGGTATATGCAGCAAAACTACCAAGTCATGTATGGCCTACGTGACTCTAATGCTCCATGACTACAGAGAACTAAAATGGTGACATTCTACCCTTGAATAAACCAATTCTACAAGAGTTAGTACTAAGAATCAGGGTTTATAAAAACAGTCATGACTCAAGTAACGTGTGTTTCTTACAGCTGATTTATGTAGGAAGGAAATGCAATTGGGTAGGATCTCTCTCTCTCTTCTTGTGTATTCAAGCAGAAGAACACATGTTCCAAGAAATTTGATGTTTTCTTGTCTTTTTTGCTGTTGCCTCTTCAAAGGTTGCTAACAAAAATGTGGCTATGTAAAATACTTGCTTACAGTGTCCATAACGGCTTAACAAGTCTACATAGTCTTTGGCAGACACATTCTCTGAAGTTCTACTAACCAGCTTACTACCTTTGGCTAGGAGCTGGCTGGCCATGGCTTGCTGGCTTCTGCAGAGGTCAGGGCCTCAGCTTCTGGTGGGCAAAAGCAGTGCAGCTGTGGGAGCCTGCATAGGCATGTCCTGCGCCTGTTTGGGTGTAGTTCTCCAATGTTATTGCACTAAATTGGTGAACTGGAGTAAATGCCGCATGGCAGAGCCTATGGGGCCTCTGAGGAATAGCTCTGGTACACATGAAATTTCTAGTTCATCTCACCAAGTTGTTCAGTTGTCATTTTTTTATACTTTGTCACTAAGTGTCATGGGATTTTTGTGTTCTTCCAAGTTTACTGGCATTGTTTTATTGGTTTGGGATATGAAAAAGCCATGTTGATGGTCAGTTGGGCTATCGTGGCAAGAGCAAGGGTATAGATGCAGTTATTGTCCAAAAGTCATCCTGCTGGAACATTGTTTTCTACCTGGGGAACTGAGTTAAACCGAAATGTTGCCTCAAACTCTGTACATGATAGAAGTAAATATCTACACTTGATAGACTCGCTGACAGAGGTACATGGACAAAATAGTCTTCTGGCAATAGGCTGTCTCACAGGTTTTATCTGCAGTCAGATAGGACAAATACCAATTTTTCTTTAGGTAAGAAAAGTTGTCTGTTTTCTTTTTGGTGTTTGCTTTTTATTCTTAGCCAGCTAAATGTATCCATTTGCATAAAAGTGCTAGTATTTGAGTGACAGTTAAAATCTTTATTTCTCATAACACTGGTAGAAATTTTATGACTACTGAATTTTCCATGGGTTTTTTTATTAGGTAACAAATCTGTCGCAGAATTATAGCAAGTCACTGCAAATAGCACAAAAGGATGAAATAGCAGTAAGAAGCAGTACTGGACAAAATTAGAAAGTTCATGTTTTTATTGAAATTGTTATCAAACAACTTAATACCTTGAGCAAAACACTTCAGGCTATTCTGGATGAAAATTATATAAAATAAGTAATTGTTTTTATTTCATTAAAAGATCTACTTTTTGAATCTCTTAGTACTGGAAGACAGCCAAAGTTATTTATAGATGTTTTCTGAATGTGGAGGACAGATTGTCAGCAGGGAGTAGCTAATGGAAGCTAGTACGAGAGCTTCAGGCTAGAAATACCACAAGGATCATGGCATTGACCTCAGAGTAGTTGAAAATGTGTGTGGTAAAATAGGAGAGTCAAGTCTTGAGGGTCTGGAAAGTAAGAACTGCATATTGAGGAATGTCTTTCACACTGCAAGAGTTGTTACTGTCATAAACTTGTGTCTGCACAACTTTTGCAGAATTTGGTGATAAGGAAACCAACTATGTGTTATCTCTGTTTATCTGACGACAGCTGCAGGGAAGGGGAGGGGAGAAGGTGGAGAACACTATGGGCCTGTGCCACCCTTACAGTCTTATATATTACAATTTTGTCAAGTAAAAATCAAAGAAAAATGGGAAATATCTTGGCATTTTGGTAAAAAAAAAAAGTAATTAAAACATTTGTAAACTGGATTTTGAAGAAATGCTTGGCAGTTTTTATTGTGAACCTCTCTGGATTGTTCTGAAGTATCCCAACAAAAATAGCTATTAGCAAGATTTTAAAAGTTATCCTTAGTTTTTAAAACTGATGCAAGTCTCAACTAAGGATTCTATGATAAATATGAGGAAGAAACAAGGGTGCATTTTCTCACTTTTGCTTATTGGCATTGCTGCTGACTTCAGTGTGAGGGAAAGAGTGGACAGAGATGGTGGAAGACGGACATAGACTCAATGGACATACGGTGGAAGATCAAGCTAAACCAGCATGAAAAGACAAAGATTGTCCATCATCTCAAAAAGATGTGGTTATCTGAGGTTAGCTAAAGAGTGAAACAAATCAAATGTCAACTTTATCAAGCTCTATCTCAATATTGTGCTATTTGATTTACTTTACAAAACATAGCTCAGCTTGATTCTGGTAGTTCTCACTGCTTTTCCTCACCATGTACTCCATATTTCTTCCCTTCAGAGACAGCTTTCTTTGCTAGTTTATCTAAGTTTTCATTCCTTATATATCCTGTACTGAATCCTAATATACCAATATACTTTTTAAATGTTATTATTAATCCAACAAAATCTGGAAGCCTCCTGTAAGTATTTTCTCCCTGTTTTAGTTATACCTAGCTTTGCACCTTTGATTTAAAAACATTCCAGAGCTCCCAATGCATTCAGGTTTTGATTGCTGTAGATCAACCAGCTTTACTAATTATTTGAAATTTTCAAATTGGACACAGAATTTCTAGAGGATACATAGAGTGTCTGGGTCAGAAGACAGTAGCAGTGCCTTGTTCACACCAGTGATTTCTGGTTCTGTGGGAAGGTTTCAAAGCTCTTGTACCCAAGCCCCCAACAGTAGACAAATATGGATATTATAATCAGTTAATACTTCTCTTCAGACAGGAGCCCGTGGATTAAGGTGTTTTTAAATGTCAGTAGATTTTTCAATGCAGAAATTTGCATTCCTTGCCTACACAGAGAGCATCCTGTAGGTTCACAGGAAAGAAATTAATGAACTCCAATTTCAGTTTTGACTGTGTTTTATTTTGTAACACTGAGGAGTTATTTAACTCCTCTGCCTCAGTTTTCTTTTCTTCATTATGAGAAGAGAATTCTGAGAGGATTATATGAGTACAAGTATTTTTCAATTTAAAATTTATTGTGTGAGAGAATTAACTCATATTTGTAAAGGTCACAGAAGATGACTCAATCATGTTTGTTAACTTATTCTTGATTTATTAGGTACTTAACTTTTCTTCACTGTTGTGTACTTCATGGTTTTTTCTCTTAAATAACCAGTTTGTAAGGATAATTCCTGTTCTGTATATAAAATCATTTTGGTTATGCAGCTCCTTGCTCTAAAGCCTGCCTAGACCCCCTGAGTTCAGGTATGGTTCACCATTGCGCCATGTGGGCATGTCCTCAGCTGGCAAGTGGGTTTCACAGCCCAAGGGCAGTATCTGAGCTGAGCATCTTGCTGTGGGTTTGGTGTGTCTGCGGGAGCTGCAGCCACAGCGTGGGCAGTCCTCGGAACTGTGCTAGCTGGACTAGAGCTGCAGGATGGCTGCGCTGGCCACGCTCTAGACCCAGTGCCAGTGGGTTCAGCTTGTGCAGGAGGCATTGCCTCCATAAATCAGGTTAAAAGCGCATATTTTGTTGCTCTGTGTTGTGTTTCACGTAGACCAGCCCTGAGAGAAATTACAAAATATCTCGCAAGTCCTTCTGTCACCGACCCTTGGTAAATGGGGAGCAGAAGGTCTCATTTTTGAAAGAGCTCTGTATGCAGGGAAGAGTGATCATGTGGTGCGTTCGCATGATCATCATCAGATCTGAGGTTTATGCTTGTAAACCTTTCTTTGAACATGTCCTTTCACCTCTCGGGTGTTTAATTTCCCCTACTATAAAACATACCTTTCTGTCGACAGGAACGTTGTGAAGCAATTTGTAAAGAGGTTTAAGTTTCTAAGGCCTGGCTTACACAGAAATGTTTTCTGCTATGGCCTGTGTTTAATGACGTGGCCTGCTGCCCATAGGGTGAAGAATGATCAGAAACTCCAGAGGTATTGCTGAAACTAAGTTATACCAGCATGACGAAGGGAAAAGCTTAACAGCGCAGTTTGCCTTGTAGCTGTAGGAAAGGCCAGGGCTGGTGATGTCTAGGAGCATCCACAAGTGGTAGCCACAGCGTTATCTGACTTGAACTTTCAAAACAGTTGCATGGCGTAGTTTCCTCATTCACACTGATGTTCATACCTGTCTTCCTAGAATAGCAGGGCGTTTCGCAGTCCTGTTTGTTTTGTGTTTTATAAACCTTATCACAGTCTTCATGTGTCAGGTAAATCCATTATAACAGAAGCATAAATGCAAGACTGACTTCAGGATACATGGAGACAATAACATTCATTGTGTTTAACTTTCTTTCCATCAGCTTTGCAGGCACATGTGCCATGCCCTAACAAAAGCTGTGCCTGAGTTATATTCTATTTCTTCTTCCCTTAATTCTCCATGGGACTAATTTTTTAGCTGAAGGTAAAACAAACCTCAGAGCTCCAGCAGCTTCCATGAAGTTGGGCCTGTGGGTATTGCCAGTGTTCAGAGTTTCAGCCCAGCAATGTGTGGGAGAAAAATAACGTCAATGACTTAAAATAATGGATTTTAAGTCTCTTTATTCTGTCATGCTGAAACTGGATTTTTAGAAGTGAGCAGTTAGTTTTGTCAAATGGGAAATGCCCTAAAGCATTGCTCTATCATGATACAGATCAGACAGCTCAAGAGGAAAGGCAGTAGTTTTATTTAAAGGCATGTGATTTAAGGGAGAGTAAGGAAAAAAGAATTCATTATGCCTTTGAAAATGTCTTTTACCCCTACAGTAAGATTGTGGCCAAAACAGTTCTCTGAATTGTATGTTAAAGCTGTATATTTTAAGACATGATCTTTTTGAATTGCGTGCATATTTGCTTTGAAAAGCCAAGACCCAAAGAGAACTGTAATTTTGTTTTGGATCAATATTTTGTGGGAGTATTGGAGGACAGGCAGAATCAAGACTGTTCTGAAATGATTTAGATTTGTGTATAAGGAAGATTTTTCAACTGTACCATTTCTTTTGAGTTAACAGTTTCAGTAGCTCAGTATTCAGCATATTTTTAGTGGCCTGAAATGCAAAATAAGCATTCTCTGCATTCTGTACTAACCTTTAAACTGGGCAGAAAGGAGTCACACACACCTGCAAAGCTGACATGCAAAGTCTGTATTTTTAGCCAAAAAAAAAATTTTTTTTCCATTTAATCCAAGAAAAGTTAAAAATGCCAAAATATAGAAGGTTCTTTATGTTCTTACTAAGAACCAAAAGCTATCATTAGAAATGAATATGTTTATGCACATCTTGGAACAGTGAAATAAATACAATGATTAAAAACGTGTACTTAATTTTTTCACACATATAGTTAGTTTCTGAATTCAAAAGAAAGTTTAGCTGGATAGAATATTTAAATGAGCAATAAAAAGCCAGTTTCACCTAGAAGAACATAAAGAAATAAATGATGTCTCAAATTAAAATAAAAAGAAAGGGAAAATAGTTTAGTAGCCTATTAAATATCGGCATTAAAAATAAAATTCTTAGGAAAATTCTCTTCAGTCTTTGAAAGAAAACTAGTGACTTTTCAGTCTGAAACAGTTTTTCCACTGAAAGGAAAATGGAAGTTTGTAGTAGGATTCATAAAGGGTCTGATTGCAATCTTAATGAAAGAGAAAGTATCAGCTCTTGATAATGTAAAATTATGTTAACAGCTCCACTTTATAAAAGCAGCCTAATATTAAGTAATGGTTAGGTAATGTTAAGCACAGTTTATTATTCAGAAAAATTAACATCTTCCTTCCCTAGGTGCAAGGACAATTATCTACCCACTGATTGTAGGAACATCTGCCTATGTATGTGTTCATTCCTCTATAGCAATTATAGACAATATAGGGACAAAAAATACTGAAGTCTAAGGGGGAAGAGGGCTCATCTTAGATGAAAATGCCTTATGTTTTCATTAAATGCCTTTGTATTCTAGGACCTTAGATTTTCCCATTGCTATTGCTCAATGTTCATGTCTCAGGACTATAAACTGCCCATCCCATTGCTGACTTTCAAGTGAGAATCATTGAGTTACCATCTAAGTTTTGTGATTTGTTGAGATTTGGTGATGACTGATGGTAGCCACATTGAGGACTTTGTGTTCCCAACCCTCCTGTTTATATTGGCCATGGGAGAACAACATGCAGTGTACCTACACTGCAATTACTATGGTGAATTCAGTTTGCGTAAAGTACAATCACAGGATGATTTGTTTTAGTTTACCTGTGTTGGTTATTGGTAGATGCAAAGGCATGGCAGCACAGAATCTGCTCAAGCCCCAAAGTCTGCCTGAAAATGTAATCAAGACTTTAGCAGTTAGTTCAGCCTGGATGCTGTCCTACCATTATGTCACTAGCAGCATCCAAACTGGGAGGCATTAAAACTGCCCTGGTTGTGTATCTACATGAGCTGCAGTGAATTCAGCGTTGATGTTTCTGTAATCACTAATTCTTCAGCATATCTGATATTGTATTCCTTTTCCAAATACTTTCCAATGGCTAGATAGCTTTTGATCCATTTACATAGCATTTAGCTGTGGCAGTGCCTCTCAGACAGCTGGTGGAAATACAAACTTCAGTGGTATTTTTTTCTTTCTTTTCTACAATTTTTTCTCTTCCATCTCATTCTGGAGGCACCAATATATCTTGTGGGCCACCCAGCTGGAAAGCAACTTGTCAGAAAGGATCTGGGGATCCTGGTGGACACCAAGTTGACCATGAGCCAGCAATGGGCCCCTGAAGCAAAGAGGGTCAATGGTATCTTGGACTGCATTAGACAAAGTATTGCCAGCAGGTTCGGGAGGTGGTGCTTCCCCCACAGTCAGCACTGGAGAGACTACACCTGAAGTGCTGTGTCCAGTTCTGGGTTCCTCAGTACAAGAGAGACATGGACATACTGAATAGAGTCCAATGAAGGGCCACAAGGATGATTAACTCTGTTGGAGCATCTCTCACATAAGCAAAGAGTGAGAGACCTGGGACTGTTCAGCCTGGAGAAGAGAAGGTTCAGGGGGGCATCTCATCAGTGTATAAAAGTACCTGAAGGGAGAGTGCAAAGAAGATGGAGCCAGGCTCTTTTCACTGGTGCCCAGTGACAGGACCAGAGGCCATGCGAATCAACTGAAACATGTGAAATTCCCTCTGAACATCAGGAAACACATTTTCACTGTGAGGGTGGCCAAGCACTGGCAGAGGTTGCCCAGAGAGGTTGTGGAGTCTCCTTCCTTGGAGGTATTCAGAAGTTGTCTAGACACCATTCTGGGCAACTGGCTGTAGGTGGCCCTGCTCGAGTGGGAGGATGGGACCAGATGACCTCCAGAAGTTGCCTTCTGACCTCAAATATTCTGTGATTCTGTGATCTGCCATCTTAGTGTCTTTTGATACCACTGCAGAAGCTATACCTACTCCATCTCTTGCAGATGGCAAGAGAGTAAAGGTGTTTCTTCCTGGCACGATGCTGTGTTGTACATAGACACCTGAGATGGCTCAGAAAGAGCACAATGTGCTCTCCTCAACCCATGCCCAGGCAGGATATCTGTATGGACTGAATATGTAGGCTCAGCTGGGCTTACCAGTTCCTGTTTCCTCTGTTTCCAAAGTAGTTTGGCTGAGCATTTGCCTCTGCGTCTACTCCCTTAATGCTGTAGATTCCAGGAAGTTTCACAGTTTAGCTGCAATTCTGTGGCAGCCTTTTTTCTGCTCTGCAGGTCCTAATGAGCCTTCCTATATTGGAGATGCTCATGAGAAGACCTTTTGGTGGTCTTTAGGAGCCAGGCCCAGCATGGTCAGAGCCCATCAACCCCATCAAGTCCAGTTTGATTTCTGCTGTTGATTGAGATGGCTTTTCTCAGTGCTTCAGTCCTTGGAGGGCTTTGTAGCTTGGGATGGTGTGGGACTGGGCTGCGGCAAAGCTAATGAGTCACACTCGTCATGCAGTAACCGGCCAGTGGAGTTGCAGGCATCTGCTGGTTATGCGGGAGTCAGCATAGCCCCGGCAGGGTCAACACAGGCATCCTGGAAGAAGTACTTAGTATCCCATCACTGACTCCCTGGTCTATATTATCCAGGGGGTTTTTTTGCCATTATTAAGCATCTCACAGCCTCCCATTCCCTGAAAATAGTTAGCTATATCAGAATGGTGTTCCTTTTGTCTTGAGTGAATAAGAATGTCTGTATTTTGCAATTCAGTATCTAAGATTACATTATTCGCATTTCTCCCCAAGTACTCAGGATGACTATTAACACTGCAGTGAAACTGAAAGGATCTGAAATTGTTCTTATTTTTGTGTGAGATCTCGGTATTGCTCCTGCTGGAGTTTCACATAGGGCTTTATATTATAGAATGCCAGCAAATTGCATTGTGAGTATAGAATTAGTAGTGCTAAAATGGAAATCTGGTTTTGGGGTGTTTTGTTGGGTAAGCGCGAGGCTAAAATGCAAAATTTACGTTTAAAGGAAACTAGGTAATATTAAAGGATAAAGTTCTCCCTCAACTGCTTTAAGAAAAAAAGTATCTTGTGATTTACCAACACCTTCCACTGCAGAGCATACCAGTGTGTTTGGGATTTTTCATTATCCTTCTTAAGGTAAGCTTCTGATTTATCTAACTGAAGAACAGTAAAAATAGGCTTCTCAGCAAAGAGCAGTACTGGAGCAAGCGTATTTATCAAGGCATGACCATATCAATGGTCTACGCTCTATTCCAATAGCGTGTTTAAAAGGAAAATGTTGTATGCGCTTTATGAGTAAGGAGTGTGAATTGTTTTTTCTCTACTCATTATGGGCTTGATCTGTGTTCCCCATGGACTTTGAAGCCCAGTTCATTTCTGTGCACTTAAGAATACATAACTTGCTATTATATTTTGCTTGTAGGTGTTTTATACCTTCAATATGGAGATGAAACAAAGCAGCTGAGGATGCCGAATGAAATCACAAGCACAGACACAATTCGTGCCCTTTTTGTAAGTGCCTTCCCCCAGCAGTTGTCGATGAAAATGCTGGAATCGCCCAGTGTGGCCATTTACATCAAGGATGAGAGCAGAAACATATACTATGAATTGTGTGATGTGAGGTAAGTAAACATGGAATTATAGCTGTTGGGTTTGTTGGGTTTTTTTTGTAGTGCACTTACAGAATAAAAAGGAGTGGAGTTGACAAGTATCTGACAGATAGTGGCCTGACACATAAAGACACATTGGGTGGTATCTGAGTAATATGAGAGGTTTGGTCTGACACTGCCTTCAGCTGTAGGTGCAATACCTGTTGCACAACTCTACCTTGTTCAAATATTTATATAATACATGCAGGTTTGCATAGTTAATATTTTATTGCATTTTAACTGAGACATAAACATTTAAAATACAGAACACAAAATAAACGTTTACAGAAGAACTCTTTTTTTCTTTGCTGGCAGAGCAAAGCCTGATTCTTGTGAGCCTGAAGTTACAAATATGAATGTCACCAATGTCCTCACAAGAGTGCCAATTACGCATCATCTAACACTGATAAAGATCTGTGGCACTGGTGACCGCTGCTGCAGCAGCCCCACCACCTGCCTGTTTTATGTCAGGATGCAGCAACTGATGCAGTCACTTCCCTTCACTAATTCAGAGCTTGGTCAATAAATGATCTGACTAACATGTGGGTGCATCCTTCTATCCTTTATTTTGTGGGAGTGCAGCTGCTTAATTAACCGTGTTCTTTCCGTCATGATGTCTGTGCTCTTCAAGCAGAAGGACCAGGTTTTCAAGGTCCCTAGAAAGTCCCAAATCACATAGCAACAAAGCCCTCGGGCACACCTCAGATGAGTTACACCCTGTAAAACTATGCAAGGAAATACGGTGGGCCTTTGTGCCATCCTTTTCATAAGAAGTTATGTGATAAAAAGAATAGAAAAGGAGCATAAGAAGATGAAGGAGAAAGCAGAAGAGGTGTTTTCTCTCTCTGCCAGTCTACCACTAGTGGAGGGAAATGATGTGAAAGTAAGAGAAGTGTACTGTCCGCTGCTGCCTTGTTTCTCATGGAGATCCTGCGGCTCAGGTGCTTCTCTGTGTCATGTTATAGTTAAAAGGGCAAATTGGAGTTTTTCTAGCCTTGCCACTTCCAATTCTCCCATTCCTCTTTTTAGTCTTTGAACAGCACCGCACTCCATTTTCTCTCCTGTCTTGTTCTCCTCAGGCTGTCTATCCAGTGTCTTGTCATTAGCCAGCCTCTTGGATTTCAGTTTCTGTTTTTTCATCTTCCTTGCTTTGCAGACTCCCACACCCCTGTTTGGCCACTGTAATGCCTATGTTAAGACCCATCTGATTTTTTGCATCATCATTCATCATGTGCTCAAGTTTCTTATTCATCAAACAGTCTGTTTGCAAGATTGGATCAACTGATTAAATCGAGATACGGGTTACTATGTCTCTGTTGCCAAGCGCATTATTGCCAACCATCATCTGGCCCATCGACTCCTCTCTCACTTTATCCCTCCATCTTCTCTTGAGTTTCAGACTAACAGTTTATGACTTCATCTCCTCCCTGCCCCCGAGAATGTGGCTGTTGATTATCTTAATACCACTCCACCTTTTTTTTCCCTTGCTCCCATTGCAGGCGTCACTCTGCCAACCTCAGGCCTGGCTCAATCCCAACATCTGCTTCCTCTGTTCCTATGCCTGTATTGTAGAGCATTTCTAGAGGAAATCCCGCGACCCAGCTGGCTTCCTTCATAACAAAATTCCCTCCTTCAGTATAGCCACCCTTCTCACTAAGGAAATCTCAGCAATTCCAGCTTAATGGAGGCCAAAGCATGCACTGCCAGCTGCATTTTCACTGTTTTTGAATAATTTCCACAACAATTTCTCCATTTCTGCTCCTTACTCTTCACAAGATTTTGACAATATCTCCTCAGAGAACAGATGAATTATCATTTTTCTCTCCTTTACTTGCTGTGTCTTCCTTCAGTTCTCTTTTCTTCCTTGTCTTAAACACTGGTGTTTCAGTCAACTCTTTGAGCTCTCCACCACCCTCAGAGGCTGTCTCATGTTCTGTGCATCGCATCCCTTGCTTTGTCTTTTATTAACTTCTTCCTCTGTTAAAGTGACTGCTTTTACATTGCTACCATGCATCTGTACCTCCCAACAAAACTGTCCCTGAACACAACATACATTTCCACTTTCCACCCCATCACCTTTCTCTCTTGCACTGAGCAGTCACTGTAACTGTTGGCTGGAGTTTGTCTCTTCTGATTCTGTCCTAGACCCATTTCCAACCTGTCTGGAGTTTTGTTCTTCTAATTCCAGCTTGTCTTTTGTTCCCTAGTGTACCACTGCAGTTGTCGAAGTCAACAAATGGCCAGCTTCTGTGAACTTCCTTTTTCTCTCAGACCTCATGTACTTTTAATGTTGTCTTCGTGGAACTTTGATCTGCCTTTGTTTCAATGGCTGTTCTTTCATGATTTCTTTCTGTATCTCTCCTCTACTTTCAGGTATCATTTGAGAGGTCCTCTTCTCAAACATTGATTTTCTGTTGTGTTTTTCAGGGCTTTGTCCTCTTTCCTTTTCCTCGTCTCTACCTGTCTCTGTCATCTTATCCTTGCGGATTAGTTGAATTATCATACCTACATGGGTGACTGTCCCATTTATTTTTCTGTCCTTTAGGGTGGGATTCATCTGATCAAATGGAGATTTTTATATCTACATTTTGAGCTGGTTGTGATTAATCCTATAAAATTGTTTGATAAATTATACATGCCACAGAGAATGTATACAATACAGAGAACCTAGCTGTTGATGTCTTCCCTGTGAATGCCTGTAGTTGCATGACATGAATCCTACCTTCTCCGTCCAAACTAAAATCTTGATCTTATGTTTTAGTATAGTCTCATGGACTATTAGTTTCAGCATAGCTTATGTTCTCCTTCATTAGGTCATCATACTCCTTCCCCTTTTCTTTCATTCTTTTTTTTTTTTTTAAATCACTGGGGACAAAAGCACTATCTTTCTAGTTAAGCCCATAACCTGGTCCTTTTCTTAAAGTGATTCAGGGCTCTGCAGCTAGTGTAGATTTCAGATTTTTCCTGCACAACATCCCTATGATGCTGCTTTGCCTTTCTCACCACGTAGTGAAAAAACACTCAGCTAATTCATCTGTTTTTTAATAGCAACTGCTGTAATGGTCTTTTCTTGGCAGTTGACACAGGTGATCTTGTTCGCTTTTACTCATTCAAATGAAGCAACAAAGATCATTCTCCTAGTTTGACAAGCAGACTGTTTCACATGTGTTTTTTCCTTTTGTCCTCTGGCTGTATCTTTTCCATCTCATTAAATATAAACTACTTGTCTTCATTATGAGGGCTCCTCCAAGCCCACTTCAATAACACTTTTCATTTCTTGTTCAGTACCAAGTGCCATCTGCTTCCACTTGGTGAATAATGCCAACTTTCATACTACATGACTTTAATTTTCAAACAAGTGCCTTCACACTGTCTCTCAGGCAGCCCTCTAATGTGCTTGGAAGGTGTCCTCCGCAGACATCCACAGCGCCACCGCAGTGCCACCTTCACGCTCTCTCTGTTGCGCTGCCTACTCAGAGCATGCCCATGGTCCCAGGTTCTGTTTATTGCTCCTCTGGCTGGAGAGACTGTGGTCTTCTCATTTCTTTTTTTTCCCCTTATCTTTCTGCAGCTATCCTGTTGTCTCTTGTGACTTCTGTTCACCTTGTAAGCTGGTGAAGAGGTTGTATTCCTGGGGTGTTTATACAGCACACACAGATCAATGAGGCCTCTGAACATGCCAAGCGCATCTGGGAGATACAGTAATGCAAATAATAGTAATAATAAAAGTACAGTAATATATACCTGTTATCAGTAATGTTTATCTTAGAATAACAACATGATGTGAAATAGAATTCACTTCAGAGATCAAATGCCTAGTACTTTGGTGCTTTGCCTGCAGCAATGTTTTACTTTAAAGTGTCATGTTTCTACAAGAAATATTTGCGGAGAATGCTTTTAAAACAAACTCCAGTTAGCTGAAGTACCATCTCATTGCCATCAGACAGAAAAAACAGCAGATAAAATTTATTTAAATGAATAATATACTGTTTCTTGAACTGAAGATGAGAGAGCTTGCCCATTATCGAAAGGAACATATTTCCAAGTCTGAGGCAGAAAATGGTAACTGAGACTCCCAGTGCAAGTCTCAAACCGAAAGGGTCACGTTTGCAAGATGGAAAACAGTTTATGTTACCATAAATAATTGAAGAACTTGAACTTGCCGCAAGGTAGCTATTTTCCTATGCAGTCTACAAGTAAACACTCATAAATACTAAACTTCTCATCAGCCCTGCAGTTCTTAAACAGAAGGCACTGATCTGTCTCTTAAGCTGTGGAGTTTCTTTAATAACTACTTGACATCTACAACAGCAGAACAAGTTCTGACTAGCTACCCATTCAAAGCAATCACTGATTGTAATATGACATTGTAAGAAAGAAATTGGACCTGCCCAAGAATCCTTTCCTTCATTTTTAAATGATAATCCCAGTGATTAAGATCAGTTCACTAGGCTTGTAGCTGCACCTGGAGGAAAGGAATTCAGTCACATGTATAAGTAAATTCTCTAGAGATCACTACTGGGAAATGAAAGGAATCGCAGCTTTGAAAGGATGTAAGTAAGCCTAGAGTGGAGGCTTTGCTACTGATCACATGTGAACAAGAAATCAGCAGAACTCAGTGCAAGTGTTTATTAATTATTGGAAGGTAGGTTTTGAAACAAACTAGAAAACTACTGTCATCTAACTCTTTCCTAAATGTAGTAGTTGAAAAATTAACTAATCAATGACAAACTATTGGGTCCTAATTAAACAAAAATATTATCTTGGGGCTTTCCATTTAAACCATTTCTGTGGTAGCTTTCATCAAAAGTTTTGCTTGTTTATTTGTTTTTTTAATTCCTGTGTTTTCCCTTAAAACCATGTCTTTATTATAGATGAAGTTTTACAGAAGGATTTGCCTGTTACTGAATTTTTAGCTTTTGTGGGGTTTTTTTCAGGTTTGTGAGCAAGCTGGTGATTAGAATTGCCTCAAGAATAATTGCAGTTAGAAAGACTGTTTTTCTTTTGATATTCTTGCTTCTTAGAATAGCAAAAATTCATGTGGGCTGAGTACACAATAAAGCATGTAAATATTAACTAAATCCTTTTGAGTGCCGTGTAAATGTTGAAGCTCTATTGTCTTCAAAGTGTTTTCGCTCTATGGCAGGATCTTGAAAGAAACTAACACTATCTAATTTTTATGGGTGTGGAGTTGTAGCGAAAGAATGATACTTCCCATGGGAAAGAGAATCAAAGTAGGCTTTTGTTTGTTTGTGTGTGTCTAAGTTATGGCATTTAGGTTTTTCTTATAGGTCAGCTGCAGACCTACTGTGTTTGTCTGTTACCTGAAACTTTCAGGCAACAAAGTAAATAAAACTACTTTCATCTGTTATCATTGCTGATTCTTTTAATTCCAGGAATATTCAAGACCGATCTTTCCTTAAAGTTTACAACAAAGATCCTGCACATGCATTTAATCACACTTCCAGAGCTGTAAATGGAGATATAAGGGTAAGTACTAGTGCTGCATTTATACTCCTCTTTCCTTCAGCTTTTATGTTAAATGTTTAAATTCTTAACTACAATTAATTGTTGTTAACAAAACAATTCATAACATTGAGGGTATATGTATGACACATATACAGAAGAGAGAATTGATAATGCTGACCGTAATGTTTCTTAACTGCTTTGCTTTTTCCAATTACTTGCCCTGAGCATTAACTGGGTTTTTTTGCTCTTGCTTCCTGGCCTTAAAGGATGTGAATCAAAACATAGCCTTTAATTACTTATTTTGAGACACAGACAGTGCTCGAAGTTTATACAGCTTTTTTTTTCCTGTTTCCAAACCTTTTAAAGAGGAGTATGGCATGGTGTTAGTTCACTCCAGCAAGGCTTCAGCATGGACTGGTTTGCAGTGGCTGAGCAGATGTACCTAGCTTGAAGTCTATTGAAAGACTTTGTAAATGACCATTTCAAATTGGAAATTCTGATAAATACCTATTGTGGTGTAAATGGTTTTGTCTTTTTCTAAAATTTTCCATCTGTACTAAACAAGTATATACTAAACTAGTATATTTGCATGTTCAAGTGAACATTTTTTTATTGGAAAACTATAGAGAAGGCATTTCAAACATATTTGATTTCTCTCTGTCACAGTCTCCATCTTTTACCAGACTGTTATATCCAAGAGGGCTGGAGATGCAGTTGTGCTGTTACACAACCTCATCTCCTCCCCACCCATCCGAGGTCTGGCCCCAGGAAAACGGTACAACCAAATGAGCTCGATGGGGCCAGAAGGAAATGCCACTAGTGTCCTACCCGTTTTGTGGCTTTTGTGCGTGCTCCAAAGCAGATTCAACTGCGTGGAAAATTTCCTGTGAAGTGATTTGCCTAATTGTACATTTGCTTCTTGGTTTCATTATCAATTCTGAGCATGTCTCACTGCTTTATTATTAATATTTCATGTAAGCACTTCTGCTGTTTCAACAGTTTAGGGCCTCATTATTTTAGAAAGATTGCAATAGTTTATTTACAGGCACTATTCTCAACCACCTCTCATTTACGTTCTTCAATTATAAAACGGTCCTTTTGATAGATCAGAAATCTAATTACTTGATTATTCACACTGCTGCACACACGACATGAGAGGGCAAATAGCCATGCTTCAAAGGGCTGATATGATAGTCTTCAGTGTCTTCTTTAAGGTCCTGAAATTCTTCAATTCTAGTTGTATTCCTGTAGCATTAACTGGATGTATCCGGAACATCTCATTCATATTCGAAGGCAGGACATACTATCATTGTGCATTATGACTTTAACTTATGTAACAATTTCACTGTGACTTTATAAAGTTATCCTATACTGGTTCGGTTCCATGTGCTGTACATGCTGAATGTATCTACTATGGCTTTATTTGTGTGCTCTGGACATGTTTTCAGAGATGGTTAACTAGTCTGTTAGCTACATATATTCAAAAGTAAAGATTACTTCTTTGGCCGCCTTCTAGGCATTTACTGCCTAACAGAGTTGTTTTGAAGACAGGTGCTGCTTCTGTGCGAAAATTGTAATAATTTGTATTGCTTATTATAAAATACTGTGTTGTACAATAGATATGCCCACCTGACAGTTCCTCATTATGGCCGAGTTATCTTTCTTTGGCCATAACACAGAAATAATGGTGACACAGTGATGATCTTTGCAGAAGTGGTGGTTTCATGGTAGAATATTGTATTGTGCTCTGCTGAGATGCCAAAGAGGCCATTTCAAAATTCTGTGCATCCAAAAAGAACAGCTATTTTCTCATTTGGCTTTTCTTTTGCATTGGCAAATTTCTTGTCTTTCTGGTCTGAGAGGGGAAGACAGAGACAGGATATTCACAGGGGCTTTGTGGAGAAACATGCAAAAAGTCTTGCCTTTGATCTATGTGAACTTCTGCACTTCAAAGTTATGAGCATGGAAACAAGCAATTTCTTGGGCTCCGGAAATAATGAAACCTCTTTGTCTAAGGATGTGTATCTTCTGGTTGGGTTCTTCCTTGTGCAGCAACACTCGGATCGTAACTGAGGCTTTTCCCAAGGCAGTGGGCTGTAAGAACACTCTCCGATGATTATCCTCCAGAGTCTAAAAGGCTGGAGCTCACACTGCAGCTTTTCCTATGTTTTACAGAAGTAGTATAGGATCATCTTGCAAATCTCTAATTTGTCAAAGTTTGTAGGGGTGTAGTAGTCTAATGGTTTCTACCCTTTGGTTAAATCTGGTTGAAATTTGCCTGCAGATTCATGGGTTATTAGGTGAGGGGAGACAACCACCAATACTCTGATCTATCCCTGTTTCTTTACCAAACCAGAGTTAAGGGGATGGAAATGTGGGTGGACTAAGTGAGAAACATGTACATTTTTTTACTGGTATTACATGGTGTACAAAAGATTGTGGAAATAACTTTGCTTCTCATCCCTCCTTTTATGGTTGTACATCTTTGCATTGGATAAATTGATGTTCTTCAATTTCATGTGATATATGAGTGCTAAATTCACTGCGGTTGGAAGTAGGGAGTAATTCTTGTAAACACTCTGCCCTGCGTCATGGTTAACTGTTTCAAAAAACCTACAGAAAATCAGCTTATTGTCAGACTAATTGAAAGAACAGTATTTAAAATATCATGAATTAGTCATTGTAAGTACATTTTTCCATGGTGATACTGTGAATGTGGTTGTATCTCCTGCCATATGTGAGTTAAAGCTTTTTTTTTTTTTGAGGTTCGGGAAAGTTTTGCCTTTACAGATTTTTCTACTGTTTGCCTTCTTGTCCCTTTGGAACCTTTATCCCTGGGTTTGATGATGTTCAGGCTTCTATTCATGTGATTTATAATCATTTCCATGTAACAGACCCAAAATAATCTTAGAAAATAATGTTAGCTGCCAGCTTGGACACCTGTTTTAACTACCAAACAGATGTGAGACCTGTATAAGAATTGGCAGTAACACTTGAAGAATTAAGTATTATCCATATGGACAAGAAGACTCAGAATGTGCGAGAGGAATATGGAATCTGTGAGTTTCAGATCTCCTATCAAAACCACTCAGCTTTCATGTCCATTAATTCTAATTTTCCTGGTCTTCTTTCTGTTTCATGCATTTTTCTGATGGGTTAAGTTTGAAAAAACGTGATTTTGCTCAGGGTCTAAGCAAACTCTAAAGGACAGTTTCTCTTGAAATCCTTCAGAGTGCTTGCTGACACTGTGCCGTGGCCATTTCCATCTTGAAGAGCATGGTTTGTTTGACATGTTGAATGCTGTTCAAGCAAGAGGTTACCACATAGTGCCGTCTCAGTGAATATTTGTGTTTGTGCTCTTCCTTTTTTTATTATTCCTTTCCCAAAATGTACGCTGAAAATCTGTAGCAGCTGTTTTCTTTGGAAAAATGTGTCTTTACATTTCTGCATTTCATTCATTTATTCCTTTGCCTGAGCTTGTAACTTTTATCAGCATTTTCTAGCTCTGTGTGCAACATACTTTCTTTTGGTGAAATACTATCTCGTGTCCAAATGTTTAGATGATCTTTTTATTCTCTCTGGCATTGTTTTGAATTCCAGTGCAAATGCATGTACACAGCCATGCTGGTCTGTGCCGTTAGAATTAACATTTGTGATTTGCATAGATCTGAAGAGGAAAAGACTTTCTCAGACTTAATTGGTGTAGGGTCCAGGTTGCCTCTCTTCTCATGTTCAGCGTTGGTGTATAGATTCAACATCAATAGATGACACTAAAGAACTGACAGCATATTTTTGTATGCTGCTGAATGAATTGAATTTCTTTGGAAGTGTCACAGCTGCTTTTATCCTGGGTTGTTGCTGTGAGCCCCTGGTGACTCCAAGTGGAAGTGATTCCCCCACCGAATGTGCACAGCGTATTTTCTGTCCTCATTCCCTACATCCTCCTTTTATGGAGTGTCTAAAAGGGAAAGAATCCTAAATTATAATCTCCCCCTTCTGTCATTGCAACTTGTCTGCGTTTCTGGTGGCACAGTTGGATACTAATAATGTTGGTTTATGCAGTGGTTTGTTTGGGGCTTCATCTGCCTGCCAATTTTGAGAATCAAGAGGGAATTTTTACTTCATAACAAACTGGTGGCTATTTTGCTTGGCAATCTTTCTCTTCCCAACCACCTGCCCTAAAGTCTATGGGTTATATTTTGGTTTAGAATCTCCTAGACCCACCATGTTTTTGCTTAATTCCCTGACTTGCATAAGACCTTAGCAGGTCAGCACTTTATCCCAGACTTCTGCTGGGTGGGTGAGGCCAGAATATCCCAGGAATGCTTGTTGTGGCTGCTATTGTATTGAGGTACGCTTTGAGGTGTTTCGGATTTTTTTCAGAGGCTGTTTCTTCAAGAAAGAACAGTTAGGGCAACTTGAGTCAGAGCTGAGTTGGGGGAGCAGGGGGTACCTGGAAACTGGGAGTTAGAATGGCAAAAAGGTGATGATGCTCCTGTCAGCGATGGGGGTTTGGGCTGCCAAGGTGAGAGGGGATGAGTTAAAATGAGTTGTACAGTAAAATGAGACAGAGATTTGATAAGCTGGGTAAACTGTTGTGCTAAGTAGCTTTTATTAATGAAATTGTGCAACAATTGCCTGGCGAGCAGGTTGCTAACATTTTAACTCTCCAGAGTCAGAAGCAATATTTGAACTTAAAAAAACCCTACAAGTGCTAAATACCCTCAAACAACTCCCCAAGAATTTAAAGCATCCAAGGATCCTGAAATGCAGTGCTGGTTTGCAGGAAAGACGGAGAGATAATAAAACCAGGATCATCCTTCTGTGCTCTTAAGGTACCTGTAAACATACATCCAGCTTCTTTGAGATGTTTAATTTCTTTTAATTGGATTGTTTGTGATTTTGACATCAATAAGCATAAAAGCTGCAAATGCTGCCAAAATTACATTTGTTCATTGCACACTACGGCTGAAAGAAAATAACAGCTCCTTGAACCACGTAAAGGTATTTAGAACAAAAGTGTATTTATTGGAAAAGAATTCAAGCAGTAAATTGAATGAATGCATTCTAGTGCTAGGATGCCTATAGGAAAGCATTTCTATAAGTGGCCATGTGTTTGCCTTACTGATCCTATTACTATAAAACTTTGTTTTCTTTCGGGAAGAAAAAGAAAAAAGAAAAAGCAAATGCTAATACCTCTATTATCTGATAGAGACCTTCCAAATGATACAAATCTCGTCTTTCCTGCTGTTTCGCTGTCTGCTTTTTCTAATGCTCTTTTTGCCATTGAGAGGTTATGACAACATGAGCCATATTGTATTTATAAACATCACGTGTTTCCTTGATATGACTTGCAGTGTCTGCCAAACAGAACACATGGAAGAAACATTTCTCATTAGCTCAGCATTGGTTTTGGTTATAGTGATTTCCGGAACAGGAAAAATGCCTTCCTTACTCAGATTTAACTTTCATACAGTAGAAAGAAAGCCTCTGAGTGTCCATGAAATCGCTTGAACTGCAGCTCTTTTAGCCCACATACTTTGAGGAAAAGAGAAAAAGCAGTTTATTTTAAAAAGAAGATGTAATGGCATGTGTTGCTGAAACCATTCCTGAATTAAAATACCTGCCAAAGTCATCTAGAAGAGGAACTCACCAAGAGATGTAAGGTAAGATGATGCTTATAAATAATGAAAATACCTAATTCCTTTTGCCTTTTTTTTCAAACGAAGAGATATTTTCAAACTAACTGTGAATTTAAATCATAACAATGAAATCTGTTTCTTCTTCCTTGATCCATATGAGAAAACACATGCTTAATCGCTCTCTAAATCACTGAACTCTACTCGCAGATTTTATGTCTAGTTTCAAACCTACATATTAAACATAAACAGTTATTTTCCATCTTGCCATTACAAATCTTGATGAGATTCGAACAAAATATATATAAGAAGTCTCTGATGTTCTGGATTATTTTTTTTTACTCATATAGATTTTACTACTTTTGCTTTAAATGGGTTGTCAGTAGTTGCCAATTATTTATGCAACTACAGAGCTGCAGACACTGAGAAGTAGCTGCATCAAATCAGACTGTGATGAAAGTCTGTAGATGTACCTGTTCTATTTCATTCAAATGTCCTTTGATATACAATACCTACTGCTGTATAAAGCCTAAATTAGCAGGAAAGTAGATAGAATTTTAACAAAAAAATCATTTTTAAAATTTTATCTACACATAAAAACACATAAATCTCAAATGTTATCTGGCAAAAAGTGGGTCTGTTTAAAGATACAGATCCTGCATTACAGTTGGATGGATACTGCATTGGGACTTTTTTAATGTGATGGCTTTGTGCTTTGGTTTATTATATGTATTTCACAAGCACCGTGAGTAAGGAATGTAAGTGTGTAGATGCTATTGCTATACCAACAATTTAAAAGGTATCTTTTTATTAAATTTTCAAATAATGAAGATGGATTTAAAGTTAATATCAGGCTGGCCGTTGAAAGGAAGTGTCATGTTCTTGATATTAAACCATTCAAGGAACATGAGCTTGCCGCACCCATGCAGTAAACTTCTAGTTAGTCTAAGAGGAGTGTCATATGGTAGATATCACAAACCAGTTACCTGGGAACTCCCAGGGAGTTTTGTCTGTGGAAACAGATCAACTTGCAACCAGAATACAATTGTTCTAGTGGAATTTTTACGAGGAAGAGTTCTTTATTTACCGCTAACAGGCCTGTATTCAAGCTAGCCTGCCTTTCATGTTGAGGTTTGCTTAGAGCTTGCCCTGGAGCTAATGAAGTCACTTAATGACAACATATGATATGCCTTGTATGAAGGTCTCTTCAGCCCTTCATTACAATTACAAGCCTTATCTCTCACATAAGTCTGAGGTTCTCAGGCAAAGTTTTTGCTGTCTTCAGTAAGAACTTGCCCTGAATAGAAACAGAAGGACTGGATCTGAGTCCATTTCTATTGTCTACTAGTTTCTGGTTTTATTTTTACTCCACCTCTTTTTACATAATGTTTCTGTTTCAGTTCTTGAGATATTTTTTTTTCCACTGCCCTTGCTGGTAGTAGAACAATTTGCACTAATTTGGCTGTTCACTTGAAATTTCTAAGTATCTGGCAGAGTCAGATGTTGCCAGAGCTCCCCAAACACATTTACAGATGATAAAAATGCTCATGGCTGTGACCTCCCTTATTAGGAGGGGAGGTCCTCCTCTACCTCCTTTGTCAACCAGGTAGCTTATCTGAATTGCTGGAGTCTCGTAAGCCAAAGTCCAGCCAAACTTTATGACTTCCAGTCAGCTTTCCGAATGAGCTGTTACTCAAACAGGGGTTAAAAATCACTTTGTGGAGGTGAATGTTTTGGTACCACGGTTCATAGAACTCAAGTAAAGTTAGAAGCAATGTTTTTCCTTCTTCAAACCTGCCATTTGCTTGTCATTCAGGACCTTAGCTTTTCCAAGAAGTATTTCACAAATCCAAAATGTGATGCTTCATGATGATGACGCAAATTCTCTGCTTTCCACTGAGTCTTTGCTTCAGTATATTATTAGTTACCTGCCTCTAAATAAGCCTAATGAATATGAAAGAGAATTAACTCTGTCCCTGTCTTCCTTTTAACAAAGAGAGTTAACCAGTACCTGGTGTCTAGTAGAACACAACTACATATCTAAGGATGTTGATTCTTCTCCATGTTGGATTGTACTTTTTCTAATAAGGGCTCTGGAAAACTAATCAGAACTCTGAAAATATAAGCAGTAAAAATATCTTTTCTTGGATACATATTAAGATCTGGGTTAAAAAAAAGCCTCATCTGGCAAAAGCAAGACAGTTGCAAATATCAGCAGGACTCCATGAGAAATGATGTGTTGCTGAAATTATTTTTTTGTGTGAATATATGCCTTTCTTACATCATTGCAAAGTAGAACTTCATGTGACTAAGTGAAAAGACCAAAAGGGTGTGCTGGGTAAAGGATAGTCCCTCAGTCACTTAATATTTACTATAGATAGCTTGACCTTAGGATAAACTAGGCTGTTTACTTCAGCCATGCTGACCAATTTGTATATTTTTTTGGACAGGAGGAAGTAAAATGAAAAGAAAATATAGGGCTCAAACAGTATACGAAGAAGATTGTGATCTAAGACAACTCTTAATTGAGGCACTGATAGCACCTCTAATGTTGCAAAATATGTACTTACAACTGCAGATACTACTGGGCCTTACAGCTATGAAATGCAGTGCAGCCTGGGCACTCACGGTTTATATAGGGCTTCCGTGGCCATTTCTCCTGCCGATAGTGCTGACTCTAAAACTCAGCACACAACTTACTTCTTCTGATTTGTTGTGTCCTTATATTGCAAGAAACAGCTGGCTACAGGTGTAAACATGCTACTTAGGTCTTTTAACTATCAGCTCTGTTTTGAAACACTTTTGTATTATTTACATCCTAACTTATTCCATATATCTGTAATAGAAATTGTATTTTGACTGAGTTGTTTGGTAAAGCCAAATGAGACCAAGGGTTATGCTTTCCTTTACATTCATTTAACCATATCAACTTGTTCAGTTTTATTTGGCTTCAGTGCAGTGAGAAGAGATACAAATATGGAACAAAAATAAAAGCTGAGTCGCTAGTACAGCGAGTCAGAAAGCCATGCATTTATTTTGATTTACGAGTGCAGTTACTAACAGTATTTCTTTTTTTTAAGAGCAGAAATATGATATACAGCATATTTAAACCAAATAAAAATGCTGATCTGTACCAGAACTGTACATGTTTGAAGCTATTCCTTTTTTGGAAAAAAAAAAGGATGACCCCATTGGTTCAGTGGTGCCCTAAGGAAGTGCTGAAATTGAGACTGGTCTGAAGGGTTTGGCTCCCTGCATTGGTGGTGGCTGTCTATGTTATGTACATGATGTGCTTGATCTCTTCAAGGAGAATGGGGAGGAGGGGAGGAAATGCTTGCTACACCTTCATGAATTACATGACTCCTCTTTGTTCTCAGAAAACTCTACCTAAAAAGAAGCTGTGGGAAAGCAAAAGGAACAAACAGCTGGTTTGAAAGCAAAAGAAACAGTTAGTTTGAATGCAGCACTAGTTATGAGGGGTGTCATAATGTTAGCTTTAAAAAAAAAAAATCAGTAACAGCTTTTATATGTTCAGTCCAAACAGTCTAATAGCTTGTGGGATGGGTGGGCCATGCTATACTGATGAGATAAATGTGGATATTGGCAAACCAATGATGTAATTATGTAAATCCGACCTTTTTAGGATTGAAATGTGTTATGTTTCAGTGTGTTTATATTTTTGTCATTTGTGATAACACCCTGAAAAATCTTGGCTGACATGCCAAGAGGTTTCTTAGTGTACTCATCACACTATTCTGTCTGGAAAGCACACTAAGGAAGCATAGGAAAATCAAGCAAGAGAGATTTATTAACTTCTCTCTGCTTATTTGGATAATTTTAACATTTTTTTTTAACTCTGACGATCTATTTGTCTGTAGGAAATGAAATACGCTCACAACTATACAGAAATGAGTGCCTGTTCACTGATCTGTGTGTTTGTCATACCAATCAGGAATAAAGTAAGGCAGACCGGTAGCAGGGAGATAGCTCAAACAATGAAATGTTGCTGGGGGAATAAACGTCCACACAGAGGCACTGTAATTTCCATCAAGGCAATGCAAAACGTGCTGCATCTCATGCATCATTTTGCTCAGATTGCCTAGAGTGTGGCTAGACTAGAAGCCCTCATGGGGCTGCTCCAGGCCAGGCTCTACCTGGCTTTGTGCTCCCTTCCCTTCATAGTATCGTTTAGGTTGGAAAAGACCTTTAAGATCATCCAGTCCAACTGTTAACCTCGCACTGCCAAGTCCACCACTAAATGTCCCTCAGCACCACATCTACACATTTTTTAAATACCTCCAGGGATGTTGACTCAACCACTTCCCTGGGCAGCCTGTTCCAATGCTTGACAACGCTTTTGGTGAAGAATGTTTTCCTAATACCCAATCTAAACTTCCCGTGGCGCAACTTGGGGACATTTCCTCTTGTCCTATTGCTTGTTACCTGGGAGAAGAGACTGACCACCATCTCGCTGCAACCTCCTTTCAGGTAGTTGTAGACAGTGATAAGCCTCCTCAGCCTCCTTTTCTCCAGGTTAAATAATGCCAGTTCCCTCAGCTGCTCCTCATTAAGTCTTGTGCTCTGGACCCTTCACCAGTGTCACTGCTCTTCTCTGGACACGCTCCAGCACCTCAATGCCTTTCTTGTAGTGAGGGTCCCGAAACTGAACACAGTATTCAAGGTGGGGCCTCACCAGTGCCGAGTACAGGGGGACAGTCACCTCCCTAGTCCTGCTCCCCACACTATTTCTGATACAAGCCAGGGTGCAAGGATGCCAGGATGCTCTTCCAAGCAGAGTTCACCCACTGTGTCACCAAAGTTGTCTCACTGACAGCTAACCTGTGACAATGTCAATTAGGAAGTGTCAACAGGTTCAGTACAGGTGTAACCAAGCTAGTCCAAATATGGAGCCTGCTCTTTTAGCTAGATTTAAGCTGATGCACATTGTAAGATAAAGATTTTATGGCAAGAAGTGTATTATTGCCTTTCCCTTATCTTTCTGTTGGATTCTTTTTTTACAACTGAAAAAAGGTGTGCTTAGTCTAGGAATGGCAAGGGCTGTTGGAAATTATGATGGCTGAAGAGCTCTTGATGTGCAGGTGTGTTTGGGGTCCTAAGTCTGTGCGGTCAGGGCATTGATAACATGATGGAATTGATACGGGAAAAAGTTTTCTGAGAAGTCAGGGCTGCATGCACATGCGCACACACACACACACATACGACATGTCCCATCAGTTGTCAGAGCCTCGTGGTGATTTCATCAAACCCGAATGTCTGTTATTCCCCACTAATGACCAGGTGTGTACAAAGGGCAACAGCCACCTCAGTGTTATCTCTCAGCACTCAGTCCCGCTGCATCGAGTCTCGGAGATGCTGCGCTAAGGCCTGACTTGTAGAGAGCTGTTATTTTCTGCAACGTCTGAAGCAGATTAAGCTGTTTTGAACCTCAGCTGCATCTTCAGTGGGAATGGCTGAACTAAGTGCTAGGTTTCAAAAGCCATTTGTAGCTTTAAAGTGCATCTCAAATATTTTTGCTTTGAGTATGAGAGTGGATTAAAAAGGCAAGTGATGGTTGTAGCTTCTTTGCCATGAACATCCTTAAGCATTCATGGGTCACTCTGGCTGGCATTTATCTGAAGTGCTCTGCTTACTTCTTTCCTAAAACCCACTCTCGTGTTCTGACCACTGCTGCCAAAATCCCCACAAAACCTCAGAATATTAACCCAAACTACAAACAGGAACCACAGGCCAGACTGGATCCACCAAGGTGGATCACAGCAAAGTCCACTGCAAGACTAGCAAGCAGCAGCTGGAATGAAGACGCCATTATCCCTTCTAGTTATAGTATCTCAGCTTGACTTATAAAGAAGAAAAAAGTAGGATGAAAAACAGAGCAGGGAGTGAGCTAAATGAAAAGACATATGGGCAGGCTCGCTACAGAGAATTAGGAAAAAAGTCTAACCCTTATAAGCTTAGGTTAAAAATTGCTGCCCACTGTGGTCAGTGGCAAAAGGCTGGGAACACTGAAGGGCAGCTTGTCCCACCCAGCTGTAGAGGGAATGAGCTGACTCTGGAGGGTGCCTGGCTGACTGTCTTTTAACGCAACATTAGGTGAGACAAATCCTCAATACAGAGCAACTAATAGTGCCGTCTTAACTTTTGAGAGGTGCTTAATGCATTTATGTCTGTTATACATACTGTGATACTTTCCTATAGCTAGGAAAATGTCTTTGTTTAAATCAGTACAGAAATGAGGGGGAAGCATGAGGTTTAAATTACAGGGTAGAGAGACAGACTGCAGACCTGACGTAATAGTTCAGTTTTGCAGAACCTTCTTCATGCGACTCCAGTGAGAGTTGGCTATATTTGCTCTAGTAAACTTAGAATAAATTTTGACAGGCTTATAGAGTTTCCAGCACAGGATTTCCCACTTGTACTTGCTTGCCTTTAATTTTTTTAATTCCTAAAAATCTAAAATTCCTGATCATGTTGATCTGCCATCACCAAAGGATAGGCCAAAAATGTACTGCTGGTATGCAAAACATATATGTATGTATGTTTGCATGCATGTATACATAATGTTAATATACTTGTTGCAAAGAAGCGCTGTTCTCTTGGAGCTCACAGCTCACTTGTGTGCTGGTTCAAAGGCTTTGTGTACGGGTTGCTCCCCACTGCAAGCTCCAGCTGGTCTGCTGCGTGTGCTGCTCTGCCAGCAGTGAAGCTGTAGAGCTGCCTGTCCCTTTTATAGTGGTTCATTCTAGCTAGTAGTTATGCACTCTGTGGTGTGGGAGGGCTTTTTGTTTGCTTGTTTGCGTTTTTTAAAAGAACGAGGGAGTTTGGAATAAGTATAAGAGAACTTTATGGTACTTTTTTCTACCCCAAGGCGTATCTGTTTCCCTGCATGACTTCAGAATCAGTAAACAGAAGGAATAACAAACAATATGTATGTTTAGGAGAAGATAGTATAGTCTGTACATAATCTCAAATCCAGTATGTGTCAGGCAGTCAGGACTGTTCTGTTCTCTCCCTGTTTATTTAGCTTGGCCTCTCAAATTCGAAGAGCTTCTGTAGGATTTTCAGCCTTCAGGGAAGCACCACACACATCCTTGTAGGTGTAAATACAGGCAGTGGGCTGGAGAGCTGACATGGGAAGGCTGAGGGCAATTTGAAAGAGTTATTCAGGGTCACGGAGAGCGGTGTGGAGTGCAGGGTGGCCCCAGCGCAGCCTGGCTGGGTGCTGAGGTGTGTGTCACCTCGGTGTCTTTGTGAAGGACAGCAGCTTGGGGGTCTGTGCTCTGCTCCTCCATTTGTGCCATGGGGAAGCAGCTGAGACTCAGATCAGGAGTGTATATGACTACTTTTTTTTCTTCCTCTGCTGAAGAAAGGCCCTTGGAAGCCTTTGGAGGCAAGGCGAGGGGTCGATCTCTCTCCATTCATTGCAGAAAGTGGATAACCACACTGAGGGGCTTCTGTCATGGTGCTTGCCTAAGGAGAGGGAAGAAAGATGCTGATGGTGGTTCTCCAGCTGCCTTCCACAGGCTTGTGTATCAGAGGCTGCGGATCTAGGAGATCCTGCAGACGGCTCTGTACATAGGTCTTTGTCCTCCTTCACTGTTGGTTTCTTGGATCAGAATTAGAAACTGGATGGGCTATAGGACTGGTGAGGTGGCATGAGACCTTCCTTGGCAAAAAAAGCACGTCCAAACAACCCAAACCCCAAAAAACAGGAGAAAATAATGCTTCTTTTGTAATACAGCTGTGAAAGCCATCATCAGCAAACTGTCTTCCCATTTGGATTCTGCTGGACTGATCTAACTTGTTACATTTAAGCAAAACCCCATTGACTCCATCACAAGCTTTGCTCCAGAGTGCTGAGAACAAAACCAAGTCCTGAGTTAGTGACAAGCTACCCGGCCTGTAAGTGCTTCCCTGTTTTCTGTCAAGGAAATGGTTGTTTACAGCAGTACAAGGCATTAACTGCTTAATTATTTCCATCCATGACAGTATTATTAAGGGAATAGGAACCAAAAGAGCTGTTATCAGGAATAGAAAGAACTTTGATCAGCAGTCAAGCAATAAGTTACGTCTATGCCATATGTGTATACCCCACAATAGACTTCAAAATATTCTCTGGCTTTATAATTATGTGTTTTACTGATGTTGTGTCTCTAAACTTTTTTCCGCTTAAAAATGAGAGAAGCAAACAGAAATAAGATGGGCAAACTGATAGAAAGGTCCAATGGACCAACATTGTTAATAACGGAGAAGAAAGTAGGTGACTCGCGATATAGCTCAGTGGTAACTTAGGCCTATCATTAACATAGACATTAACATTGGTTTTAAAGTAATAAACTAACCTAAACTTCCAGGCTTGATCTCAGTGAAGCATTGGGTGTTGCGTCTCTTAGGGGCATGCCCTCTGTTTATACAGCGGGTTAAACTGAAAAGGAACTCTTGTTCTGTACAGTGCGTTATAAACAAATATATGGCAAGTAATTAAACATGGGATGATACATGGCAAGTTAGACGAGGTTTGAGGGCTCTGATAAAGTAATTGAAATGGAAAGTGATGCTTGAATGGTTTCTGTGCATTGTTAGAACCTACAAATTAAATTACAGTCTTGGTAATGATATATCTGTGCAATATTTATGATGTTGTGCCTGGTGTATTTTAAAATTAAAAGAAGATTCATTCCTTTCATGAAAAACTTTCATATGCATCAGACGTACTTGACGACTCTTGCACATAGTGCCAGATGTACAGAGAACTAGTTATAGTATGTCTGATGTTCTGGGATATACTTTATCATGCTAGAGTCCAATTACTGAAAATGTGCATCCCACCAGCTTGCAATTCACTGCAGAGAAACTGCAGTGAAATATAGTGGTCTTTTTTATCCTGCATATTAGCATAATAATGTGATTTCTCACTGCAGGTTTGTTAGCACGTAAGGAAGAACATGGATAGAAGAATATACTCTGCAACTGTTGGAAAGCATGTGGGGCATAAAAATGTACTAGGATAATTTGCTTGTATTTTTTACTCTTGAGTCCGGTTGGTCAGCAGACCTAAGCAGCTTTTTAACTAGGTCAAGTATATACATCCATTCATTAAAAAGAGATGCTTGACTGGTTAGTTAAACCTGCCAAATATAAACCAGATGCTTCAATGGTAAATACTGCTTTACTCCTATACTGCAAGAAAGAAGCCTTGACTGATTAAATTTGAAATAAAAATAAATAGGCTTAACATTATTTCTGTGCCATAATAATACTTTATTATAGTTCCAGTTCAAATATTTAATAAAAATAATATTTTAAAATATTTTACAGTGAATCTGAACACTAAAAATTTAAGACAAAATGAATATTTTTTACTTTTCTGAAAAGACTGTTTATATTACACTACATATAAATTTTCTGAAGTTCTGGTCAAGACCAATAATGGCATACAAATTTACAATGTACGTTACAAATGCCCAGCAGCTGTCTACAAAGGTGGAGCACTTCTCTGCTGTTGGCTTGGGTATAGTAAGGGGTGGAACGCCTGGATTTTTAGTTTTGGCTACCAGATCTGCTCTGATCTTTGTCCTGTTACTTAAATGTTTTGTGTCAGATTGACCTTTTGTAGGGGAATGAATGATGCTTCCCTCACTGAGAGACTGGAAGCAGTACTGTGAAACAGAACCGTTACTCCAGTAAGGTCCCATCACAACTGGTTCTTTGCAGTGATATTAGCTCATGGTCATGTGCTTAAATCATATTTTGATTCTTTTGAATGCCAGTCATTATGATATAGGCAATTTTTTACTTGAATGAAAACAAAAACAAGCAAAAAAACCCCCAAACCAACAGCAAAAAAACCCAACCCCCCCAAACCAGAAGATAACTGCAGGACTGGGAAGTGCTTGTGTCATGAGATTTCCCCTTATGATATTTAAGTGCCATCTCTTTTAAACTGCAAATACTGTATTTTAAGAAGTCATTTTCTATATTCTGTGATCTTTTGGGGTGAGGGGATGTAAGGGAGGGAAGCATCCTTTCTGTTCTAAATTTTTTTTACATTTGTCTTCTCTGCTGTGACCATTATTAAAAAAAAAAAAAAACAAAAAACAAAAAAACACACAAACAAAACAATACAGAAAAACCAAAAAACCCTAATCACAATGGCTAGCGTGGTGTGCTGCAGAGATAACAATGAGATTGATTTATGTGGGCCCCAAAGTTCAGGTTAGCCAAGCAGCTTAGGTGCCTGGTTAATGAGTAGACAGTCTCCTCCACGGGAGGGGCTTGCATTTCCTTTTACCGAATGTCACTACCGATCTGAGTACGTGAAAAGCTTCTAAGATTTATAACTACTGTATTTTTTTCTATAATTGTATGTACTGGGTTTGCTAAATAATTGGAGGCCTTCACCTGTTGGGGAATTAATATGTATGTTTCATATTGTTGCCTTTGAAATGCACTCTCTCAGGTAAAGGGAGGTTACTCACTATTTTATTTACGGCTTTCCCCTTTGTGAGTCTCCTTGTGCTTCATTCCGTAATGTTAGTCTCTTTCTATACATCTTGTAGGCACACATTAAAAAATGGTTGAGCGATTGAATCACATAGTGTTGCACAGTTTGTGACTGGGTGACATGCCAAGGAGGTTATTTAGTGACTAATTTCGAAGGGGAGGAGAAATTGCAGGCTTGTCATGTGGAAAAGTACTTCAGTCTATTGAAGCCGCGTTACTTAGATGACCGGGTAAAGCAAGGTGGCCTGGCCCTGTTGTGAATAGAGGGAACACGGAACATTTTTACTATTTCAGAACCACTTCCCAGAAGGCATGGATATACAAAATACTATACTGTAGACTGAGGATTTAGATTCAAGGCTGAAAACCAAAAGTGCTTTATTAGAAGAAGCAGAACCAAATGTTCATCTCACTGCTGTAGCCATACAGGTGATTTCCTTAAGAAACAGTAAGTGGCTTTAATTATTTCACAGCGAAAGTCTCATCAAAGATTGTTTTATTTGTCTGTGGGTAACAATCTTGTCTACGAGAGTAATAAAAGCGCTACTGTTTTTAATGGTAGAAATAAATACTCAGAGTAGCATCAGAAAAGCATCAGAAAAGCTAGGCACTGTATGCCTGAAAAAGCAGGCTGTGTAGGATTTGGTCTGAAACTCTCCTCTCTGCTTGTTTGCATGATCCATCTTCAGCATGCACATTGACTTAAAGGCAAGGTGAAGCAATCAAACATTATTTTTGATATTACCATTAAATTTGTTTTGTGGTTAGCTTAGAATTTTATGGATCTGTTTTACATTCAGTAAAAAGTGAACTAGGTATTCTTTGTTTTCCCCATGGGACCTTTAGGATATGGTATGAATTAAGTTTATATGTAGTCAGGGATATAAAAGGACATACTGAGACATGTAAAATACCTTCAGGTAAAACATTTGGATTGCTATAGGGACTGGGTTCATGCACAAGCGTGCATTAAAGATATAGGTATAAAATAAGGGACAATAACATTAAGAAAGTGTTTGATGCTCTATGGCATGGAAAAGGAAGCGATACTGTGTCCGAGCTTCAAGCCACTGTATGGGCAGTTACAATATGGTATCCTAAAAATTCTGCTCTTGAGCATGAAACCTTTGTGTACACCTGCACAACTGGCAGAAGGGTATGGAGACTGGATGTTGCAGTGAGTTGTGACAACACCTGATTAAGATTCAGTCAGGATGCCTCCTTTCTCGAAGGTCACGTTTATTCCACTTCCTAGGATGGTGAACATCATCTTCTGGTTCTCCTATTTTGTTCATGTCAGCTTCTAGCCAACTAAGCCTCGCAAAAAAAAGTCTATGAACATAGAAACTAGAGGACTTGGTGGATTCACCATCACTTACCATCACAGGCTTATCCAAAGAAACATCTTATATTGGTTGATTGCAGCATTGTTGATCAAGGGAAAGAAAAACCATAGAATAAAGAGCATAAATGGAAGAAGAAAAACCCAGTGATTCTGTTGCCTTATCCATATTATCCATATAGGTCCAATTAAGTATTCTGTTCTGGTGTAATCAGTCACTAGAATCAGAAAATTACACTTTCATAGATGTTCTGAGTTTTTAGCTCCATTCTTCTTTCACTGTAATACAGAGATTTTACAGCTGGGCATATACCAAAACTGTGAAAAAGGAGCTAAAGAACTGAAACCTAGATGCATGCTAAGAATGGGAAGTTAATTATAATAAATGCTGAGATTTCTCAGTGGTTCTGCAACTCCTTGTCTGGAAAATTATCCAGGAAAAAACAATGGAAATATGTGGGACATATTAAGAACAGCTAGCTCGGTCTCGGAGTTCCCCATTCATGGGAAGTTTGAACATTTGAAATCAGTTTTATTTTACCAGCATGTGGTTCCCATAATGAAAAACAATTCTGAACCCTGGCAGCTCCTAGAGCCTTGTACTGTGTGGCCAGATTCAGCTGAGGCCAGGTCTCCAACTTAGCCTAGGTCAGCTGTTTCATGGGCTGATCTCTGTCTTTTGGGCATCAGGGGGGCCGTTGTTAGCCAAAATTGACAAACTTCTAGTCTGTAAGCACTGCTGAGGAGCGATGGACATTGAAATCCTTGGCATGTCTTACTACTTGGTCTAGAAGATTACCCCAAAACTACCCAGTACCCGCTCTGCTGAAGAGACCATGGAAGAGCCAGGCTCCCTGCCCCAGGGTAGACTGTCACTGAGTTGCCCCAGGTCTATGAATCTGGAAAGCCAAAGCTCTAGAGCACTCCAGGGACGTCTGTAAGAAATAATGTCAGTGTTTGACTGAAATCTGCTGGGTGGGTTTTTTCCAACTTTTGTCTTTGATGATGTTTTTACCAAATGTTTCAGCTCTTTCGGATCAGCATTGTCTGCTGAAAGTATTTTTCATTGGAGACTTTCTGACTAGAAAAAACTAAAAATTATGCTAATGTTTTTGTAGTTTTCAAGTATGGCATTGGGCAGCTGGAGGAACCCGCAGCTGTAGCCAGCCTGTTTGGGTTTTTTTTCTGTAATGACCCAATAGAATGGGGAAATTTATAGAAATTAAAAGGCATACTATAAGAAGGCAAGAACAGACAAGTGTGACAACCTCTCAGTGATGTCTGATTGCATAAGGATTTGGCTTCAGACATGGTACAGATGATTTAAAATTTTCATTTCCAGACTGTTTACCAAATCTATAATTTTCAAGGGCACTATTTCTTATTTTAAATTATACTATTTTAGAAATATCAAAAGCATATAAGACAGGCTTTTTGAAAAAGTGGATTTATGCTTCCAGCTGTCCAAACACAATCTGACTGAAAGATCTGCCATGGTAGAAGTGGTATCATATAGTGCAACTACTGATTAAAATGAGGTTTTTGGGCAACTAGTACAGTAAAGCTGACAATTTATTTCTATGAGGAAAGAACAAACTAATGGATTGTATTGTTGTTGGATTTGGGGTTCTTTAATTAAGTCTTTGCTGATAGAAAAGTTAAGGATTGCCTCAATTTTTAGAGGATTTTCTTCTGGTGCGCAATTTCCATAAAAGGTCTTTACAGACAGATTAATTTATTGGTATTATATCAGTACTTAGCACTTCTGTAGCTTTTCCATGAAAGACTCTCCAAGCTCTCAACAAAATTCTTTGCAGGTGTCTTCTGTTTACTGTTGGGTGAGCCAGCTTGAGGAGCATAGGTGGAATTTCCTCAGGGAAACGCAGGGTGTCAGCGGGAGAGTAAGAAAAGTAACAGCTTCACATGCCTGAGAGGTGATTAATGGAGTCTGCTGGGAACTTCAGGGTGTCTCCGAGAGGGTGCATGGATAAGCTCCATCTAGGGAACCTGCTCCATGTAGGTATTTTGGCAGGCTGAAATCCTTGGGGCAAAGCCAGTTGCTGTGTTCTCTGTTGATGTAGACGAGGCCTGGGAGAGCAATGGGAAGGGCTGCCAGGAGGTCTGGCCTACTTTTCCCTTTGCCCGTGTTTCGCTATGAGATGTTAGCCGATAATGGCGTGAGTCAGGCTGTACCTCTGGTATCCAGCTGCATGGTGAGGTGAAGGGTTGGTGTGGTGCTGCTGAATCAGTGGCAGGCTTAGCACTCAGTGCTAGCTGGCATTGCCCTGCTGTGCGTACAAGCATGGCTCCATGTGCCCTGCTGGTGTGTGCCCCAAGTGAGAACGATGTGTTGAAGCAGCTGGAGAGACAGAAGTAAGGAGCGTTTCTTCACTGTGAGATGCCCATGTTGGGACAGACCACAAGAGTGACCTATGAAGCAGGACAACCCTTACAAATTTTGAGTAAAGACCAGCATAGTGTTGTATTGGTCCTGATGGACAATAATACATATCGGATTGTACTGTAGGAATCACCAGCTGTTGAAGCACTGAATAGCAGCTTATTCTTTGCTGTCTCTAAGGCCTTTGATAGTACGACTCTATCCTTTCAGAGGAGCCATGCTATTCGAGAGGCCAGGAGCTGCCACAAGCATTGTATTCTGCTGTATGCAGAGGTGCTGGTTCTGCCCGTCCCTTATCTGTGAGCTACCAGGAGCAAGACTGGTCATCCCTATGGGTGGATGGATAGCTGGTTTGCTACTTTTCTGCATATAGTCATATTCAAAATACAGCAAGTTATTGAGTATGCCTACTAGTTTTGAAATAAAGAATGTAACTGGTGTTTATTCTGTTCGCTCTTCAGTACACAGAGACACTCTTCAGTCTCTCTGTATTCTTCAGGAATTTTAAAAAATATTCCAAATCTGTATCTTACAGACTTAAGGGCTGTTAGACTGACCGAAAACCTCCACAGAAGATGTTTAAATGTGGTGTGATCTTTTTCACTACAGAAAGTGAAAGATTCTCAGTGATACCTTTTCCCCTCAAATGTTTTATGCAGAAAATGTTGCTAGCCGTTTGCCATATTTTAACCTGAAGACTGAAAAAACAAGTTTCTATTTCAAGGATGTAAAGTCTACAGGCAGTAAGAACAAGGAAGGAGCTATGTGCTAAAGAAAACCACACCCTCAGGCAAATGTATTAAATGGCTGCAGTCGAAAAGCACATGATCCTATGCTTGCACTAAAAAATCTTCTTTTTGCCCTCAAAGCAATTGGCTGTGATAGCACCTAGTATTTAGAGGCTCAGATAAGCTCTATATCCTCTTTCTCTGTCCCTGAGTCATGCAGTTGAAGTCCAAGAACATGTGTCTCAAGACAGCCTGCATGTCAGTACGTGTTTTCATTGAGCAACGTCGGGGGTTTTTGGTGGAGGACCAAAGAAGAAAAACAGCACAGAAAGGGGGTATCTATGAGAGAGAGTTGCGTGCCTTGAATATCACACAAAAGATGTATAGGTGAGAAGCAAGAAGAGACCATCGTTTGCATTTTTAAAGGTGCTGTTAGCAAAGAATCTGGAGATTTTGTAGAAAAGTGGAAAGGGAGAAAATATCGACCAGGTGGCAGAAGACACTGTAATCCAGCCAGTAGTGCTGCCTGGCTCCTGGTCACCAGCTCGGTACACCTGCCCTGGGCACCATGGACTCTGTGTCTCCAACTGCTCTCCCCTTCCGCACGCTCCACCCGGGGGCTGAGTCATGGCTTAAAATAGAAAGTGAACTTTTCTGGCAGGGGTTGTCTGCCCAGGCATTTGTGCCCTGCCCAGCCCAATGGGGTCCCGATGCAGACTGTGCGCTCCAAGTTGCTATTTTAAAGCAAAAGTAAATAGCATTATATACGTCAGTACTCAGACACAGGTTTTTGAGCAATGTCTCAGCCCCGTCTTTGGACTCCTCATTTCCATCTTAAAGTGTGGCAATACATTAAGGTGGAAAATAGGAGTTTTTCTTTGACATATATCTTTGACTTATGAGAAAAGAATGAGCACACAGAAGTTAGGGGAAATTAAACCTGTTGCTTTCAAAGCTTCCCATGGAAATTTTCTCCTCTCTACAAGGTAACATTGGAATTTTCCTCTTACTGCAACCCAGCGTACCCCAGTGTCTATGGTTTCTGTATCACGTACTATTGCATGTGTTGTAGGTTTAGCGGAAGCAACTAAACAGGCCATGGTATAGCTTGTACAGTAGAAACCAAGGAGGATTTTCTTTCTCTGTGCTCTCCTCTCAGTGCAAAACATCTGCGCCTGCCTGTCCCTGGAGGCATGATCCCAAAGCTGCTCAGCAGGAGTCTTTTTGTTCTGCTGGCCCAGCTCCAGAGTCTGAATGCACAGTACAGCTCAGTATGTTGCAGTGTTTCTTCAAGCAGACAGAAAACTATGTTGAATGCCCCCTGTTACTTTTATTAATACTGTTTAGTTATATTTTATTTTAAATTCCAGACTACAGTAATTCTCTGTGCAAATGAAAAAAATATCCTGTGTTCACCTTTGACTTGATGACTTTTGTCTGGCTCATTTATGACCCATCCCAGTGCGCTCCTTTGTTCTGTTACACTTATTTATTATTGCTGCTGCCACAATCAGGTTATCTCCTTTCTTCTTTCTGATACCTGATACTCCAGACTTTTGATCTCTGGCCCTGGGGAACGTCATTTGTAATTCCCAAGTGCAGAGCCTGCCGTGATGAGAACAGCTATTGTCTATATACTGCCATCGCAATTCCCTTACCAGTGGAAAAACCTGTGGTGGGGCAGGAATAGAATATAATTTCTTGCTTCATCATCCCTGGCTCACTGTAACTGTAATGAATGCAGCCACATTGTCAAAGCAAGGAGTGAGAGGGGGAGAAAAATGGTGAAGATTTCAGATCGGCAACTTCCACTGCACATTACTGTGTGCTGTGTAACTTTAGGAACGTGTAGTTGGGCTTGGTGATGCTCAGTTTTCTACAATCCCTTGGAAGTAATGGAGAGGGAAGCTGAAATTGCCAGCACAAATTTTAGAAGCTGTGATTTTTTTTCTTATATAGTTGGTGGAACCCAGATGGCTTTTTAATCTCCCTCCCTGCTTAACCACCTTACCCTAACGGCACCAGAGCAGGCACATGATGCTTGCTAGAGGGAGACTTTCTCCTGTGTCTGTCATGGACAGTGTTCAGCCATCTAGAGAGGTCAGCGCAGAGCCCAGTGAGGTGCTACAGTCTCACTGCAGATTTTTGCCAAGGCCTCTGTTAAGAAAGCACTAATACGTTGGTGTGGAAGTTTTCGCTTTCTTTTCCTTGCTCGCACAGTCATTACTGCTGGCAGTTACTGCTGCTGCTTACAGGACTAGGATAAAATGTTCTGTTAGTTTCTAAGCATGTGCTCCACAAACTAACTGAAACCCTGTTATCTTTGCAACGAAGGAAGCCCATGGCACATTTTATAGGGTCAAGCTATTTGACTGTTACGGTCAATAAATGTTTGTGTGTGTTGCTCTCCCATGCTTTGTGTATCCTTTGTGTGATAAATACCACATCAAATTATTAGTGAAAGGATAAATCCTGCACCGAAGTACATGGCCAATTAGATGTAATATTTATGTTTCTCGTCTAAGGACTTCAGGTCTGTTTGCGATGCCAGAGCATCAGCATTTTCTTCCTGGTTTGGAATCAGTGAACTCTAGCCTGTGTGTCTGATCAATGAACTGTTTAAGGCTGTCACTGGCTACTTAGAACACCTGTCACTGAAACCCCTGATTTCAGTTTCAATAGCTGTGAATATCAGATTAGGGTAAAATGGTACTTGCGTAAATAAAAGCATTTTTAAAACTCTAATATTCCTTTAACATGCAGCCTATTTTATTGCTGTTTATAGTTGTTATTTTCTTAGGCACTGAGGTCTCAAAGTGTTTTATTTGTTCAGGTGACAAATTATTTGGTCTTGAGGGTTTGGGATTTTCCCTTTTTTTCCTGTAGATGTCAAGGTTGTCACAACCCACATCATGTTTTGCTCAGTCAGCAATTTTATATCTTAATGTGTTTTTTCTTTTCTTTCCAGATGCAGAGGGAAATTGCTTACATGGGCCGAGATGGCCCAAGTGCTTCCCGCCCTGGATCTGCCACGCACCCTCCGCACGTGATGCCCAGCTCTCCGCCCTCCACCCCGGTGCCCCACTCCATGCCTCCCTCTCCGTCCAGGATTCCCTACGGTGGGGGCCGGCCCATGGGTGTGCCAGGCAACGCCACCATCCCCAGGGACCGGCTCTCCAGCGTGCCAGCCTCGCGCTCCATATCACCCAGCCCAAGCGCCATTTTGGAGAGACGGGACGTGAAGCCAGATGAGGACATGAGTAACAAAAACCTTGCCCTGATACGAAATGAAGGTCTGTACGGTGACCCCTACTTGTTTCACGAGGGGAGGATGAGTGTGGCTGCACCGCACTCCGGACACCCCCTCGATGCCCCCGATCACATCGTAGCCTACCATCGCAGTGCCATGAGGTCATCAAGCACTTACTGCAACCCCTCTATGCAGCCTGAAATGCTGGAGCAGTCCTTGTACAGACCAAAGTCACGGAAGTACCCAGAGAGCCATTTGCCCACTCTTGGCTCTAAAACGCCTCCTGCCTCACCCCACAGGGTGACTGACGTGAGAATGATCGATATTCATCCTCACCATAGTGCTCACATTCTCCCCCACACCATCCAGCCTGACAGGTCTTCCCCCAGCCGCCAGTCCTTCAAAAAGGAGCCGGGACCACCTGTGTTTGTGGATGCAAAAGCACGGAGTGCCCTCGGCATGGCTGAGGTGGTGCCCTCTCCAGTCGACAAGCAGGCTTTTGGCTATGGGTCACCTGCCATGCCCAAGGACAAGGAGACAAGGTAAGACAGAGCCCAGGCTTAATTTATGCAAATAAGAATCTGCACATCTTGTGTCGTTTAACACCCAAGGGACAATGTAATGTGTAGGAGGCTGCTGCGCTGGGCTGCAGTGTTTATTAGCCGTCTGTCAAGGTAGTTAGTAATTTAGAGGAGATGCGACACCACCCATTATTAATCTGAAAGTATTGTCAGCCCATGATGAATCCCTAGTTATTTTCATTTGTGTAAATTTCAGTCATTGGAAAAAATATAATAAAATAAAATGATTAACTAGGATTTTTCTTTACAGACAACCAGATCATGTTACAAGAACAAATGATGTTCTGTTCCTGTTAATAAGGGAATATATTTCACTCCCGTTAAGAATGACACTCTGATATTACAATTTTGGTTCTTTATGGAGTGGAGTTTTTCTCATCTAGTGTTAGGAAATGGGAAGAATTTATCATTACTGTCTTATCTCCTGTAAAACATGAATTTGCATAAAAATAGGACAGTTGTTTATAATAATGTTCCTCTAGGGGAAACTGATGAGAAGAGCAAGTCTGTCCCACAGAAGAAATTGAAACACAAATGCTGTTCCCAATGATTTTTCCAGCATCACAAACAGTTGGTGACCTGACTGTTGTTAACTTTTGTGTGCTGACAATGATGACACTGATCTCTCCTGTCTTTTTAAGGACCAGATTTACGCAAAGGTCTGCGAAGGCTTCTCGTGCCATAGACCCTACCCTAGGAGAGAAAAATCGTTACTCTGCCAGTCAGTTGCTGTGTATTTGTCTGAGTTGCGCTAATCTCTAGCGTGTTGTTTGTACTGTTAACTTTTATAGAGCTCTTTAGGGAAGTGAAGATGAATAGCTGGAAAATGCTGAGCTCACAGAGGCCAAAGGTAACTGCTGACTGCTTTAACCACTGGGGAGATATGGAGTGTCATATAGCCCCCCAGACATCCCTTCCACCTGAGTAACTTGCTCAACAATTAGTTGCCTCTGACCATGTTATCCAGAAAAAAGAATGTATTATGAGATCCACTGGTGGGGACAAAATGGAGGAAAAAAATAATCCATCCACAAAAATTAGAGTCTTATAGCTTGGTAGTTACGCTGACAAAAGGGAATGAGTTAGGGTGTATGTCATAGTTTAACCCCAGCTGGCAACTAACCGCCACGCAGCCGCTCACTCACTTTCCCCCGGTGGGATGGGAGAGAGAATCAGAAGAGTAAAAGTGGTAAAACTTGTGGGCTGAGATAGAGACAGTTTAATAAGTATCACAGAATCACAGAATCACAGGGTTGGAAGGGACCTCTGGAGATCATCTAGTCCAACCCCCCTGCCAGAGCAGGGCCACCTTAGAGCAGGTTGCACAGGGACCCGTCCAGGCGGGTTTTGAATGTCTCCAGAGATGGAGACTCCACCACCTCCCTGGGCAGCCTGTGCCAGGGCTCTGCCACCCTCAAGGTAAAGAAGTTCCTCCTCATGTTTAGGTGGAACTTCCTATGCTCAAGTTTGTGCCCGTTACCTCTTGTCCTGTCGCTGGGCACCACTGAAAAGAGCCTGGCCCCATCCTCCTGACACCCACCCTTCAAGTATTTATAAGTGTTGATTAGGTCCCCCCTCAGACGCCTCTTTTCCAGGCTAAAGAGACCTAATTCCCTTAGTCTATCTTCATAGGAGAGGTGTTCCAGTCCCCTAATCATCTTTGTAGCCCTATGCTGCACCCTCTCCAACAATTCCTTGTCCTTCTTGAGCTGGGGAGCCCAGAACTGGACACAGTACTCCAGGTGGGAGTAGAACAAAACCCGCGCACAGAAGCAAAGCAAGACAAGGAATTCATTCAGTGCTTCCCATCAGCAGGCAGGTGTTCATCAGCAGGCAGGTGTTCAGTCATCTCCAGGAAAACAGGGCTCTATCACATGTAGTGGTTACTTGGGAAGGCAAAACACCATCACTCCAAACATCCCCCCTCCTTCCTTCTTTTTCCCCCAGCTTTCTATTCTGAGCATGACATGATATGGTATGGGATATCCTTCAGGCCAGTTTGGGTCAGCTGTCTCAGCCGTGTCCCCTACCAGCTTCTTGGGTGCCCCTCACCTTCTCGTTGGCAGGCCAGTATGAGAAGCTGAAAAGTCCTTGACTGCTCAGCAACAACTAAAGTATTAGTGTGTTATCAACATTATTCTCATCCTAAATCCATAACATAGCACTATACCATGTGCTAGTAAGAAAATTAACTCTATCCCAGCTGAAACCAGGATAGCATATTACAATCTAGGGTCAGTGAAACATGATTTGTATCTATTTATTTCCAATAAAAAGATGCAGGTACCTGAAATTTCACTTCAAGCTTCCATGATTACAACTAGGAAATAATTTGAACTATATTTCTCCATTCTAACACAAGAGATAGCTTTCAGATTGAAAATTTTACAAGGTTCATGTTAGGGGTTGAAAATAAGGGAGGACACCAACAACTTTCCAGTCTGTGCAACCTTGTATCTTCCCTCTGGGCATCTCATCTGTTCACTCAGCTACACAGATATGCATACGGCTGTGTATTTATGAATATATAAAGAGCAACTATACGGATAGTTCTGCAGGTCCTTAAGGGGAGCTTTGCACCAGGAGTTTTAGTCCTGGTCTCAGAATATATTTACAGTGATGAAAATAACTTATGCGTAATTACACTTCCAAATAAATACATGACCTTAAAATTCAGCGTGGTGTGTATTAGCCACATGGCACTAAAAAAATCATTTTGAAAGTTGCCTTTATGGGTCGTGGGTTTTTTTAACCTTGAGGAAGTGTGACTTTAAAAAAAAAATTGTAAATATCAAAAGCAATTCATGCAAATTAGTAGTGCAATATTAAGAATTGGGTTTGAGTTTTACAGACAGAAAATGTTCTAAGCCTTATTTTAGCTTTGTAATAATGCCATAAACTTTGAAAGCAAACACCATTGAGATTGTACTAAACTAAGTAAGTAACACTAAGGGTGTCCGGGCTGAGGTGCTCCTTTCCTGCTTCAGCAGGGGCTGAATCATTACAAGGTTGTTATGAACACCTGAAAGTGACATATACAGTGGCGGAAAGGTATCCCGTACCTTATTGTGTAGGGGTTGCAGTTTACACCCATAAGCAGTACATCTGGGCTAGCTTCTGTAAGACTGTATTGGGATTGGAGAGATGGGGCTGACTTCATCCTCTTCCAGACATGGTAAAATGAGGTGTATGCTGCTCTGTTGTGCACATTATCCACTTGCTGATGGCTGTGCAAAGAGCCTAAAAAGCAGGCCCCAGAAATGGAATGTTGGTGTGTTCAGTCAGCCTGCATGCAGATGGTGTCAGGTGTGGGGTAGCAGCAAAAGGGCAGATGGAGTATCTGTTAGTCTTGGGCATACTGAGGAGGGAGGTCCTTTGCATTTGTGCGCCGTGACAAGGGAGACTCCCCATCCAATCAGGAGTGGGTTGAGGATCCTCTAAGCATCAAACCCATCATCTCAGCACTGTTGTTCCTTCAGTCCCTAGTGGAGTGTGCTTAGGACAAAGAAAAAAATCTCTTGTGACATCTCTTTGTGGAAATTACCTTGAAGTAGCACTGTCACAACCTTAGGACAATGCATAGTTGACAGTGCAAGTCAGAGAAAAGATTAAAGTGGATAGTGATAATCCCAGAAGTTAAACAGAATCTCTCTTCCCCTGTTAATTCTCCTTCAGTTTTTCCAATCTGGGGCTGAAGTGGGATATATATGTACTTTATGAATATGTTGGGTACTTACAGCAGATCAGACCTCTCATTGACTGTATCCTGCTTTTGTTGAAGAAAATGGGTCCATTACCTTTGGAATGTTAACTGCAGCAGATTTGGGTCTACAAAAGATGAAAACAAGTATTTCTGCTCTCTTCTTTTGGAGCTTCCCATTTTAGTTTTGCATTGCAGGAGCCAATCTCATCAAGCCTGTTATTTAAGCCACAGCTGAGGGGGATTTGATTGTGTGGTGTAATTCTTTCTTATGACTGTTTTACCTTGGGTATTTTGAAGGCAGTGACTTCTGCGGTATAAAGCACTGGACAAATTCTCATAGTAATTCATTTACCAGAAGAGTTCCATATAAAGCTCTTTTACAACAGTGAGAAGAAACAATTTCATGAAGATTTAAAAAGATAAAATATGTTAGTATTCATACGCACAGAAGTTGTAATAAGTTGTAGCAGCTCATCTTCGAGGGGTCATCATCTCTTAAATCTGAAGTTTACAGGAAGAATGAGTAAAATTTTGTGAGTGAGCATGGGTTGTTTAAACAGTGATTTGCTATCACATTTTTGGATGGCCCCTTTATGTAGCTTATGGTGGATAGTTCTGGAAGTTACTAGAGGCAAAGCAGATGTTTAAATGTTGATAAATTGGAAAAGAAACTGTTTACCCAAAAGTGCATTAAATTAAATGCCATTTAACTTAATAGATTCTTTGCATTTAAACCACACGTTGTGTTGCAGAATTCTAGGTTATTTGATAGTGCTGAATATGTATATAATAAATGCTGCTACTCACTAAAATACAATCCTTAGAATAGCAAAATAGTGCTATAGAACTTTTTTTCTCCAAAAGCATTTCAGGAGTATACTGTGGTTCTGTTCTGTCTGAACACAACTTTTGTCCTCTTCTTTTTGTGCCACACCAGTGAGAAAAGATGATGGTAGAACTGAGTAAGAAAAGTGATCACATTCGCAGCTTGTGTCTTGCAGTTCAAGACTAAAGTGCAATGGCCATGTGTAGGTTACTGAATATTGTTCCTATCACAAAACCACTTTATTGTTTGATATGTTGAGGTATGCATGGATTCTCTGTGCATTAGGAAAAAATGGTCATACCCTGTAAAGCCATGGGCAGTGGGAGACTCCATCAGCAATGCACTGAGAATTGTGTAAGAAACGTGGACTTTGCAGATATACCCTCTCAGACACTTTCCAGGGCCAAAATTGTATCTTCCTTTTAGAAAGGTGTTGAATAACCAGGCAGAAAAATGAATGCAAGTGACCAATACAGGATGGAGTAAAGGTAAACTGTATTTCAGCTTCCTTCTGTTGGAGAAACTGGTTGTAGGAAGATGAGGTGCAGGCTCTTGGATAAGAGTTGTCAAATAGTGTCACAGCTGGCAGTGCTTCAGAGCTCCCCTTTTCCCTTTACCTTCAAGCTGTAGAAAGTTTATGTTTAACCTTAGTCTTAGAAGATTGGCATATTCAGCTGTATGTAGCTTTCCCTCGGGAGGAGAGGAGAGCAGAGCACAGAAGAGTTCTGCTGGTCTTTGCTTCACACCATTCCAGGATATCCACTCTGCTGTTCAGGAGGCACTTGGGGTAAAGTCTGGCTGTGCCACTTTCACTTGGTTCTGGGGAAGCCATTGGGAAAGGCAACTGAGTCCTGTTTGATTCCTTTTCCCAGTGAGATAAAAAATTTCAAATTAAATGTTTCTCTTATCGGGTAATATAGAAAGAAATTTATTTTTCCCTGTCTCTGACCCTTTTTTTGATTACTATACAGACTTCGCTCAGGGTTTAACTGTAAAATACGAAGTCACTGAAAATCTTTCATAGAATCATAGAATCCTAGGGTTGGAAGGGACCTCGAAAGATCATCTAGTCCAACCCCCCTGCCAGAGCAGGGCCACCTAGAGCACATCACCCAGGAACGCGTCCAGGCGGGTTTTGAATGTCTCCAGTGAAGGAGACTCCACAACCTCTCTGGGCAGCCTGTTCCAGTGCTCTGTCACTCTCACAGTAAAAAAATTCCTCCTGATATCCCTCTTGAATCTCCTATGCTCCAATTTACATCCATTACTCCTTGTCTTATCACTGGTCATCACTGAAAACAACTTCTCTCCATCTTCCTGACACTCCCCCTTTAGGTATTTGAAGACATTGATGAGGTTTCTCCAGGATAGCGTGCCAATTATTTCGTGGTGCCAGACTTGGTATTTGAGTACATCTGTTATGGGTGACGCGCTGCACAGCCTAGAGTGGGACAGGAACGTGAATAAGCAGTTACACAGCCCAGTTCTAGTTTGTGTCTGTACGAAGTATCTTCTCAGTGGTGTGAATATTAATGATGTCCCCAGGAAAGGGAAGGAACACACAAGTCACGCTTAAACAGCATCGCTGTGAGAAGTGGGTACCAATTCAGCAATACGCTCTACCCGGCTTGGGATTAGTTCCATTTAATTGCAGTAGAGGGAATGACATGAAACCTCAGTGGAGCCGTAAGGAAGAAATCTGGTGATGAAATCTCATGTCTCAGCGCACAGTCCGGGGAGAAGCAAGGGCTTGTTTTGCTTCTGCGGAATGTGGGGAGCGAGACGCTAAGGCAGGGCCCCAGCGCCTGGACGTACCCAGGGCTGGGGCTGTGGATAATGCGGCTGGGGAGGACAGGGCTGGCCAGCGGGCCCTGCCGGTGCTCTGCTGGCCAGGATCTGTGGCAAGCCAAAGCCAAGCCTGCTGGAGAAGCCTGTGCTGCTAGCACTGGGAGTCACCGCTGGCCTTGTCCCCTCCTTCCCTCCCCCACCACCTCCGACTCTCCCAGTATTCACAGGAAAACAATGTGAAACAATGCCTTTCCCTGCTCAGGCTGATAAAATAGCCATTTCTTTCACAACTGGTGTACAAGGGACCTTCCCTTCTCTTCCTGGGTGGTGGAGAGGTGGAGATTTATCTGGGAAATTAATCTGGGAACAGAGACGGGGTTTGGCCTTCCCATGCTACCACTGCCGGCAAAGAGGCACCGCCGCCTTTTGTTCTGCCTGACCCTCTCTCACAGCGATCCGCATCCCGGCCACCCTCTCCAGCGCTGCCCTGGGAGCCCTGGAGGGCATGTCACTGCAGTGGCGGCCGACCCCTGTGTGGGGACATCAGCCTGCCCGGCGCGGGAAGGGGTGGCGGGGCAGGCTGTTCCCCCCCCTTCCCTCTCCACAGCCGGGAGCACAGCGCGAGGTAGACAATATAATGTTGAGAACCAAAAATGTACAACTGTCACGACGGTGGGGGCATCCCTGACAGACCCCAGCCTGGCAGAGGCTGACGAAAGCGTTCATTTCCTCCCTCTGGGGCCGAGGTTGCTCCAGACCTTCACAGTGAAGCCAGAGGGGAAGGGGGTGGCTGCAGTGTCCCTCCGTGGTCCTCCAGGGCCATGTGGTGGCAGAGCCCTGGCACAGGCTGCCCAGGGAGGTGCTGGAGTCTCCGTCTCTGGAGACATTCAAAACCCGCCTGGACGCGTTCCTGTGTAACCTGCTCTAAGGTGGCCCTGCTCTGGCAGGGGGGTTGGACTGGATGATCTCCAGAGGTCCCTTCCAACCCTGTGATTCTGTGACTCTGTGACTCTGTGATGGGCGGCAGGTCTGGGCTACCAGCCCCGCAGCCACATCAGCCCAGGGCATGGCCCTGCCACCGGCCGACCACGTCCCTCCCTGCCCGCGCGGGAGCACGCTGCCTCCCACCGTCTTCCGCCAGCTCTCCAAAAAACCGGCCGCTTTTATTTAATGCCTAAAAGGCGCCTCCTTTCAGACACCTGTTTTTGAAATGTTTGATGCTGATGGCCATGACGAGTCTGGGTATTACAGTAAAACGATTACAGGAAAAATCCTGCCTTGTCTTTAACGGAGTAACTCCAGAGCACATGTAGATTCTTCACATTCTTAATGCTTTTACCATATGAAAAATAATGTGCTCTGTGCAATTGATTCCAGTATTTCATTCGTTTTTCATCATCCCCTATCTCTGGAACATCCCTCTCCCTCTTAACAACATATTTTCCTAGATTTCATGGCAAAGGACAAGATCAGCTTTGTGTTGCCATAATCTCTTTTGAAGCAGAAAATTGTTTCCAGATTATCGAATGCGGGATGGAAAAAACATCATATTTATGAATTGGTAAAACAGATATACTTCCAATTGAGTTTAGTTCCAGGAAGGTTTTGTGATGATTATCTGGGAAATAAAAATGTTTTCATTATTAAGTGTCAAAAATGCTGCATTAAAGTTTGTTAGAATATATTTATCCCAGGCTTTTAGTACTTGTTTTTGTTCCAAAGGTTACAGTAGCCTGAACCAGTTTCTTATTTTAAAATGTATAATAGTGGAAATTCTGTAATGTATTTCTTGGTTTGAAATGAATTAGGTCAGATTCACTAGTCTTCTCATCACCGTTCAAAATACCTTTCAACATGAAGACAGAAAATTAAGACGTGCACGCTGTATTAAATCGCAGTAAGAACATGTCTGCCGGCTGGGCACTGACTAAGCGCTCCTTATGTCCTCCCTCCTTGCGTCTCTTAGCATCTCGTTACTTGTTTTGGTGCCCTGTTTTCTCAGCGTCTGGGTGTCTTGGAGTCTCTCCTGGCTATGGTATCTGTGTGCTATCCTAGCAAACCCCTATTTCATTCCTTGAATGTGGATGAAATAATTAGCCTGGATAATCTGGCTGGCTACAAACTGTGCTAGTTACTCGCTTTGTATCATGCCGGCTTGCTTTTGCCTCGTATTGATACCTATATTTGAATTTATATGGTCCCTGTTGATTGGCGTTATTGCTTTGGCCACCAAATGGCAACTGGAGCTGAAGGTGGCTGGAGCTCAGCTGCTCCCACATGCCCAGGACACCGCAGTGGGGATGGATGGCCCTTGCAGTGGGCTGAATCTGGGGCTGCGTGTGTCTGTCCCATCTTCTTTCATCAGTCGTCACTGCTGGTCTTAGTCACTTGCTTTTTCAGAAGTTTTGTCCCCAGTTATCTTCCAAAATCACGGCCTGCTGTTAGCATTTGCTTTTGTGCGCCTCCTTAGTTGCTTAACTGCTGGCATATAGGGATACATTTTCAGAAGGTGGTGTCTAAGGTCCCATATTGATGTGCTTCTGTGTTGTGGGGTGTCTTGACATACTGGCATGTGAAAGTAGGCACCTGTGTGAGCGAAAGGCTGTTTTGGAGCCCACCGAGAAAGTCACCTGGTACCTTACTAATATATGCATTTATGAAAACAGATAAACATAAAAATGTTAGCCTTCCTATCCAGAAAAGTCATTGTTGTTGTTTAGTGGCCTTTGGTACCTATGGAAAACACTGACCATACTTATTACAGTTCTTCTTCATCTCTTTTCTTCTGCTTTTTAGGAATTTCTCAGGCTATGTGCATGAAAGCAAATCTGTTTTATGATAATGTTGCTGCTCAGTCTGCATTTGGTGTCCTGTGCCTGTCTGTCACATTGCTGTCCTTTCCAAAGCAGACAGTTGCGATGTCAGGTGCAAAGGATTTGGGCAGGGGAGTAGTTAGCTTGAACAGATTAAATGCTTCGCAGACAGAAATCCTGTATTTGGGGAAAGTAAAAATAGTAACAAGAAGTGTAAAGTCTCTAATCCTGAAGCTTTATATACAGGCAAAACTATTGGCTTAGTGTAGGTGAAAGAGAAAATGTATGTAATGCTGAAAAAAATTATTTTCACTAGTTCCAAGAGGGATTAACTGATTGTTTTAGGTGCCTGTCCTGTGAGACCATTGGAAGTTTATTATCTGGGTGGGTGGTTGTTTTGTTCTTTTTTAACAAAGCAGATGTCTTTTTTATTGTCTGTTACCATGCAAAAGCTGTCCAAACCAGGATGCGGTAAGTTGCTGCAACAAGGTATATGCAAACCAGTACCCATGGGCCTTTGCACAACCTCTGTAGTGTCTCTCCAATCCTGTGGTAATCATTCACCTAGAAAAACAAGTCTGAAAGCAAATATATCTGGCTTTAACAAACGGTTCTCTTGTCTTACAGAGAGAGGATACAAGCCATGGAGAAACAGATTGCCAGTTTAACTGGTCTTGTTCAGTCTGCGCTTTTTAAAGGGCCAAATACAAGTAATAGCAAAGATGCTTCTAGGTAAAAAAAGAATTCATTAAATCTGTTTCTCTGTAATGATTTTAGTAATCAATCAACAAAAATAATATTTGAATGTAATAGTAAAAAAAACCCTGAATGCTCAATCATTTTAAAATCTCTTCATCATCCCCATGAGAATGCTAGGCAGAGAGGAAGAATATGCCAAATGATAGATGGAGATTAACTGCATTACTCTTCTTTGCGTTAAAAAGAATGAATGTAGCTACATCTCTATGCTTTTTACTGCTTATGCTCCATTCCTTGCTTAACTTGTATTAAAAGCTGATTTAAAAAAAACAACTGACAAGCTACTGGTGATTGAAATTAAATATATATATGCTAGACAAGGCCATTTAATTTGCTGATTATAAGCTTCACTGTTGTTTTATTGTTAGTAAGTTAAAAATATGATTTGTCTTTTTATTACTTAGTGAGAAGATGATGTTGAAAATTGTGTCCAGCAAGAGCAGCAGTGACACTGCAGGTAAGATAATTAACGCTTCATTTACAAATTACTCAGGTATATGAATAGCTCTAACATTACTACTATCCCAGTATGGAAATGCCAAATTTAAGTAATTTCCCAACTGTCAGAACTGAAGTTTAAGTTCAGGATATGGGAGTTGATCACATCCTTGTTAAGAGAGGAATTTCTGACAGGTTGAGGTGGTCTTTGGAAAGAATTTCACACCTGTGCTGAATAGTTTAAATGAGATACAGAGTCTCTGCATATGGTGAATTTTCCAGTGACTCATCCCATCTATAGTACATATATATATATATCTCTGTCATGAATCCCAGATGTATCCAGATTGCTTTAGAAGGCTAAATATTTCATTCCTATTCTGGTCACCTGAACTTTTCTCTAAGGCTCTTCTCTCAGCAGTATACTAGGGATGTAATGACAGTAAGGAATTTAACAGTCAGCAAGACAGCACTTTCCTTAATTAAGCCGTATTGATCTGTTACTAATTGTTAGCATGCACCGAAATTGTTCTGAGCAAGCATCAACTGTGAAGCCAATAAGAACTGGTCTTACTTTAGCTTCCCTCTTGGAGAGCTGTTAAGTGTTTAGAAGATGGAGTTAAGGCCGTTGTGAAAGAAGATCTCCATGTGCCTGGAGCTCTTTGTGTAAGGGCTGCTGCTGGAGATGGCTGCAGGGTGGATGGGTGTTTATATGCCTCCTCCTCACCCTTGTCATGCACTGAATGCAAATAAAGGCAGTTCTCTACTTCCTGGTAATGCTGTTCCCACAGGGAGGTCTGTGCTCTGGCAGGTAATAAACCACACATTTATTAGCAAATCTATTATGCTCTTAACTAGCCTTTCTGTTGGAGCTGTTAGTTCACGTTCAAGATTCCTGTTTATCTGGAATTGCGGTATGTTCTCCTAACTGACAGAAATCAAACCAGACCTGGAAACGATCAAGCATATGCAGGAGAGAAAGAGCTGAAGTCCTGGTCCTAGAGCTTTGCTCCCAAGCCACTCTCTGGTCCCGTTCCAACTCTTCCCTTCCTGCTGGCCCCTGGATGGGGAGAGCAATACTTAATGCTGTGAAGAAATAAGCGGTAATTTATCAGTTTCAGACAACTTACTGAAAAGTCCATCATTTTTCAAAACAGCTGCAAAACGCTCTTAGACTTTTCCCTATTTCAGTGTCATTATAAACTGAGAATTTATGGTATTTTCCACTTGCACAGGCCTCGTCTCATACAAAGCACCTATGAAACCATCAAAACCTGCCCATACGTTGCCTTGTGTTCCTCTTCGTATTGTATTGCTGTTTGGCCTTTCCGCTTTCCCTGCGTTTGTTCTAATTTGCAGGGGGCGCTGAGTTGGAGATCCTGATCCAACTGGGCCCTGCTTTGAGTGAGAGTTTGGACCAGGTGACCTCCAGAGTCAGCCTGAATTATTCAGTGATTCGGGTGTACCTGTGTGAATGTGATTTCAATGAAATGAGAAATGGAATAATATTCACTGGGAAAAGGCTCTACACAAAGCGAAGGTGGGAATTCCTTGGTGTGGAAGTCATGCCCAGCCCACCAGAAAAGCATGGTTCATCTGGCCAGCAACGATTTCCTGCCACTGTTGTTCCCAAAGACTCCTAGTTCACTACCTGACCATATGACTGAAGACATATCCCTGAAATGGCAAAATTACATCTAAAATAGCTGCATGTCCAGGCATGGGGGGATGGAGGGTGGGGGAGTGTAATTTACTGTTAAAAGACCAGATCAGCATCTGTCAGGTACTGACAGAGATACTGACTTTGTCACATGACCATGCCCGTATCCAGCATGTGAGTAAGGATACCAGCATTCGTGTTGTGCAATAGATGCCTTTCTGATTGCCTGGGAGATGGGGACAGGGCAGTGTGCCCCGCCATGCAGCCAGCCCTCTACAAGGATCCCTATCAGTTCTATAAACTATAGTTGTAACTCCAGCACCTGCATCCCTAAAGCCTGTCCTTCCAGCGTGACTCAGCCACAAAATTAAGTTGTAGCCGGTAAGGGAAACAAGGTGTGATGCTGACCCCAATATACTACAGTATTGTAACCCACATCAGCTATTGTTGAAGACTGCTGTATAATAGAATAGTCCTGTATAATAGAATACTTTGCTTTTGCACCTGCTTTTGAAATTGCTTATGACAAGGTAAATAAGTCAATACAGTCCCTGGTTACTTGAAAATTAGTCAGTCTGCCAGAATATGCTACAGAATGTTTCTCCTTTTTGTAAATATGCTTGGATTTAAACATGCCAGCAACATCTAGAAACACCTCTGCTGACCACTCTTTTGTTCTTCAATTCACCCCAATCCTGATTAAGTATAGCCGTTTAGACAGTCAACCCTCCTAGTACACAATTCCACTTGACAACTGTGCACTGAGATACCAGTTTTAGCAATTTCAAAGTCTATTTGAAAGAAGAAGTGGTATAAAATGTTGATTGAGCAGTCCTTTCTGGAGTACTGGTAAGCAGAAACGTGAATTGCTTCCCATCCTGAACAATAAAACATCTGTGCAGGATAAAATTGGCTCATCAATGTTGAACCAACATTGTATTTTATAGCATGTGTTTCAATGATAGGAGACTTTAATGCAAAAAATAGAGAACTCGCTCACTTAGGAAGGGAAAGAAATAAAAATTTCTAAAATCTAGATAACTGTAAATAGCTATATTGTGAGTACTTTGTTTGGTGTTTCACATAAACCAAATTGTTGTATTTAACATGTTTTTGTTTTTCCAGTCTGTAGTGGATTCTCTAGCCTCAAATATTAATGAGTATGAATAAAAATGCTTTTTCATTGGGGAAAATGAGCCTGTAACAATCATACTTGCCTGCATTTCTTACGTTTTATTGCTTTAGGCTTGGTTCTTTCATGGGGGATGGGTTCAAAGAGCAGTAACCTTCCACAGACTGGCTATGTCACTTCTACTAATATTAGGAGAAATTCCATGACTGAATCCTTATAACCTTCTTCTGTTCATCAAAAGTGAATGGCATCAGGGGACTCTTCACTTAGGAACAGCATATGACTCTAAAACCAAACCATACTAGGAAGAATATCCTTGAGATTACTAACAAATACGCTGACAAGTGCTCCCCTACTCTCTTTTCTGTCATATTTTTTCATCAAGTGGTGAGAATGATAGATTAAATCCTGGATTAATTGATTAAATTGAGATCAATTGCATCATGGATTACCAAAAAAGCAATAGTTCTTTGCTAGTTGCTGCCTTGTTGGAAGAGGATGAAGGACATTTCAGTATTTCCTGAAAAGGGATCAAGGAGTGCATCTTTCTGCACTAACACCATCAGTACAAACCAAGAGAGGGAGGCAGCAGCAGGAAGATGTATTACACGTGTACGGCTTGGATTTGATTCCTCATTCTTTGTGAACTGTCTTGTCATCTGTGTGTATCTGTGTGCCTTTTTCACTTGCATGACTCTTGCTCTGATGATCTGTGAGTTAAAAGCATTGTCCATATCTGCTTGCTTGTCTCAGATTCAAAGACAGATCACTCCAATCTCTGAACTCTGTCAGCATTTGCAGGTAAAACACAATCCTGAATTCATTCTGGATCACTGAGGTGAAGTTCTACACTAATATATACAGAATATTCTGTTCTTTTAAGGGTGCTTTAGTGCCTGGCCATAACAGCTTGTTAATGATGGAATTGCATCCTTAACATTGCATTTGTCTATTTGTTTAGTAGATTCTAATTAGATGGTAAGAAAACTATGTAACTCTCACATGTCTCCCCAGATGATGCTTGGAAATGTTGGTTGTGGCTCTTTATAAGGAGATGAGTAATTTGTGAAGAAACATTGCTGGGTGTCTTCTGATGGCCTTTTTTTCCTACCTTGCTTCGAAACAGTATCTTAGCATTTTAGAAAGAAAAATAAAATCTGGGAAACAGAAGGAGAGAGGTGTCTGCAACCATAGCAAAGATCAAGTGTTGTGGAGTGGAAGTTGTGTTCCTTACCTTCCTGAGCAAATAGCAAACCTTTCTCCTTTCTGCAAATCAGCTTTCTTTGTACTTTTTAAGTGGCAGCTTAGTTCATTAACCTTTGTAAAAACAGTTAACATTTCTTTTTTGTCCAGCATATTACGGAATTATGGAGGGGTTTTGCATTCAGGGCCCCTAACCTAGCTCCAGCACGGGTTTATTTAAAAAGCTGAGAGCCAACGCTGTTTCTTTGCCTTCAGTCCTTCTGGCTATACATCCAATCGCAAAGCTACAGCCTGGGACTATTTCCAAAAGTTAGCTATACTCCCTAGATGAAGCAGCCCCTCATTCAGCTGCCCTTTTATTCCTTTTTGGTGAAACTAAGTCACTCTGAGAAATCAGCTGCTGATCCTTCCTGCGCTTCCATGCTCACTCAGTGTCTGTGGTGTTTCACACTCTCAGGAGCCCCAGGTCGTGCTTCACAGGCTCTGAGCACGCTCTGCAGCAGGGACGTGGTGGCAGCTGAGAGTACCTGACGGTGCGAAGAGGTGGCTGAGGCTGCAGAGGAGGAGGAGAGCTGCTTTGTAGGGAGTCAGAGACATTTATTGTTTACAGAAGCAGATCACAGTCCATCTGTGCTAAAAGGAAACCCGGCATCCCTTCCTGAGAAAATATGTGAATTGACTGGGGTCCAACGTGGAGGGGGGAGAGACCTGTGGGGACTGATTCATGCCTTGGCTGCACCATCACAGGGTTGGGGGCTGAGTTTTTGGAGCTTTTGCTTGAGGCAAAAAATAGCAGAAAGGTAGATGTGCTTTCAAAAATAGTCCAGGCTAGGGAGCAGAACTCTTGGAGGCTTACCCACATTTTTCAGACTCTCTGGTGGTTTCTGTCTGTAGGGTTTTATGAACTAAATACCCTTTTCTTTAAAAAAAGCAAAAAAATAGTGTGTGTAGGAGGGAAATAGATGCTTGACTGTAGGAAAAACTGCAGTGTGTATGTAGACAGATAAGTATTAGCATATTTTAGACTGAAGCATGGAGTGGGTACAGAATGGCAGTGAACAAGGACTGTTTATTCCTTGAGTGTTGCTTTCTGTTAAGCAGCTCTTTAAAAGTCAAGAGAGCATTGAATCATACTGGAGTACAGCAAAACTGTGCAGCAGCTTGCTCAGCAGTGAAATGAAAAGTGCCGTTGTTGAAGCACGGAGCAGATCTAGCTAGAGCATGTTTAGGTAAGGTATAGCATTACAACGGTCAGCAGCGGGCTAGAACAGCTTTTTTGTTTGAGCACGTCTCCGGAAGCCTATGGCATGGCACACCGTATATAGCCTGGGTGCAGCCAGAGGGGACAGTGCTTTTAGTGACGGGAATTGCAAATGTAGGTAATGCAAGAAACATGATTCTTCAGAAACCTTTTAGCCTATTTTTAAATAAAAAGAGTTTTGTCATAATTTCCACCCTTTAAAAATGCTTCCCCCAGATGAATTTTGCAAAGACTGCATTCGAGGTATCCACACCTGTTAGCAAAGGAATAACAATTCGTTGCTATGCTGAGCTGTACTCACTCGGGCACATTTGGAGACTTTATTGATTGAAATGACTACTAGGAATGAGAGGGTGGGGATAAAACTAAACCACTCTTGGGTTCATACTCATTCCATCCATAAAAATGTGTCATGCCCTTTGGTGCACTGAAAATTTGCCTACAACAGGCAAAGAACCACTTGCAACACTGGTTTCTGCTTGATTTCATTGAACTTGATAGAATGTGTGCTTGTGGGAACAGATGGTGACCAAAGTCCCTGCGCAGACCCATTGATAAGTTACTTTCTCTTTCCTGAGATTTTTTGCTTTATTCATAGAGAAGGAAGAAAATGAAATGGGGAATGATATAATGCAATAGTTAGGGAGTGGCAGCCATCTGAGCCCGAGGGACAAGGCGGATCTGGCACTGTGATCAGAAGAGTATGCAGGGCTACACAGTGCCGGACATAGAAACTGAAGTGTGCCCTGCTCATGGTCTGTCGTTTTGCCTGTTGGTGGTAGGGAGGGGAAGGGACACATTAGAAAGAAAATTTGAAGAATATGGGTGTGTAAGTGGAAATTGCTAAAAGCTGTAACATGACTATTAGCTGATAAGCTGGAATTTGCTTGTACCCTGTAAATAGAGCTTCTTTCTAGGTACTTGAGACTGAAAAGAACAATCTTGACATTGATGCTGTGTAGTAGAACAGTATTTTTTAAAGAAGAAAGTCTTGTGAGGACACTGATAGTTATTCTCAGTGTGGCTCAGCTCACTTCCTTGAGTTACCCTGTATTCCCTTGAAAACGCAGTCGTGAATAAATGACAGACTAAAGGGGAGTGGGTGGATGCAACGTGGCTGGGGAGTAGTTCACTGCCACACCATCGTTTCATTGTCTTCTAGTTTTACACCGTAACTGTTGGAGACACCTGTTGGAAATAATGCAATTGTACTTTAAGCAGAAAAGCAAGTTTCTCTATAGAAACCTTTTCCCCCACACTTGGCAGATTCACTCAATCTCTCTCCAGTGATAATTAATCAACAAATATGCAGTTCAGGAGCCCTGTGAGTTTGCATCAACTTGATCTCAGATAGCTCCTGGGAGGACAATCCCGAAGCTGCTTTTCAGCACCAATATGATTTGCTGCTCTTTTGTATAATCTGCAGTCATAGCATATATCCCTGTTAATACTGAGCATTGGCAGCTGTAATTTTATTTTCTTGTCCATCTCTGTGAAATAGGTGTGGATTCAGTGGGCGCATTCTCTGCTGGTGAGCTCAACCTGTGCTGCTGCTTATTGCAGGTGCTGCTAACATATCTGGGGGGAAGAACGTGCTGGCAACTGTGGAGTCGGCTGTCATCCATCACCCTGCTGGAGCCCCATCAATGCAAGTCAGCCTGCATGGTATGAAACGCAACGTGTCGGATCTGCGGCTGCAGCTGCATCAGATGAAGCAGCTACAGGTATGCTTATCTGGGTAATACCAGGAAAGTGGGTTGTCAGCAAATGCCCCTTCCCTTTCTTTCTGTCTTTCTCTCTCTTTTACCGCAGTGGCAGAGTTCTAGCCAAGGGAAGTCCCAAGTATTATGGACACAAAAGCATATTCTGCTCTAGCATAGTCCACTTGCATAGTCCTAGAGGTATGAGAATTAGCTCGGTTGCTCAGATATTGAGAAAAAAACCCTTAATTTCTAGCTTTGTTTGACGACTGTAGACATTAAAGCAGTATTTATATTACAATAATATCAAGTCTATGATTACAGTTTGGACCCTATGCTATGTGCTGTATAAACATATTGCCATGTTTCTGCTCCATTCTGTTTACAGTTGAGACAGTTTTTAAGTTCCTGAATAAACAACTTTGATGTCACAAAGCCCAAATGTAGCTGAGGATCAGTAGATATGCATTAAGCCAGAGTTTCAGTCCTGTATTTACAAAATCCAGAAGGATAGCCAGCTTGAGCAGCAAGCAAAAAAGATACTTCAAAAGTTGCTGCAAAGGTTTGTTGTACCCTACTTACATTCGCATTTTATCAGTACCTTCCTAACACACATCAACACCACAAAATGTGCAAGAAACAGTAAGAACAATGAAGAGTTAACCAAAGTGTTCTGTTGACACATCCTGTCATGCTGCAAATGTAAATATATGCTGTTCATCTCAGACACTGTGAAAATAAGCCTGTGCAGCTGTACAGGTCTTCAGCCCTTCACTTAATTGAAAACTGAAGAGCTCTGTGTATTGTCTCAGAAGATGTAAAAGGAGGTAAAGCAATTTCTTGTAAGACAAAGTGGACATCAGGGGAAACTTCAACACTCTGGCGGTCCTCCTTGCCTGGAAAGTGACATCACATGTTTGGTATTGTAGGGCTGCAGCTACTGCTATTACAATCAGGGTGGTTTTGGATATGGGAATGGTACGATGTCAATCATCTCCTTTGATTTGCTGATTAATTTTAGAACAGAATAATGATGATATGGATCAGAATTCAGAGCACATTTTGCCATCACTTCCTTAACTAAAGGAAATTGAATTATTGAGCAGTCACAGGGCAAGGGACCAGAAGGGTGAGGTAAACATCAGGGTAAAGAAATCATGGCCAAAACTGAAGATGCTGGGACAAGGTCCTGTGCTCAGTTTGCTGGTAATGAAGAGATAGCAGAAGGTATTTGGAGCAAACAGTTGTGTCAGCCAGGTGAGCTCTGCCTGTGACACAGCACCCGTGTATTTACATTTTCAGTTTAGGATGAGTATGTTCCTATAGCAAATGTATCTTTCAAAAGCTGTTCCTGGCAGTGCTGCCTACATGCCATCATTGTCGCCATCTAATTTCAAGACTCTGGCTTGGGATCTTTGCCCTGGCACATTATGCAGAAGCGCATTTTCTTTCACATTTGTGCCACAAACCACTGTCGCCTCTCTGTCCTTCTGTAAACCCTTGTGCCAAATGCATCTCTTGGCAAAAGCCTGTGGTCTGGCCACCAGCTGTGCTTGGCACGTGGCCATGTGAAGCGGGATGGAGGCTGCAGTGCTGTGCTGGAGGCAGCGAGCACATTGCTCTCACAGGGCCTGCTCACCGAGGAGGTGGCATTTCCCCAGCTGCACTTTGTCTCCACGGCCCTGCCTGGGGCAGTAAGCTTGCTTTTGATCAGGTACAGCATTATGGCACGCAGGAGTGAAGAAACTTGTACCATCTGCACAAATCAATGCTGCCAAGGAAGTCCTGAGAAGGAAAAAAGGACATATCCCGAGTGTGCTCATTAACTCTGGCTGGCTTCCCTTATTTCAGAAATGATAGCAAATTTGGTGCATAATGCCAGTAGGAAGTGGGCAAATTTGTGATAGTTGGATGGAAGAACCTGTACCTCAAGGGAAACATTGGTATATTACGTATAAATTACATTCATGAGAGTGAATTTTTGTCATGGCTTTCCTGAATGGGTGGAATTATTTTGAAAAAGAGCTCCCAGTTTGTAGGGCAGCAAGTGGAACAGGCAGTGCTTTTAACTGAAGAGTGCAGAAATATCATGCTTCTAATGAAAAATTTTTGTGCTTTGTTTTCTGGAAAATAATTCCAAGTAAAAGGGAAAAGTATTTTTCTGGTTTTCCAGGCTGTTTGCACAATATGTTTGACGGTACTTCATATTTTTCACTTTCACTGTTTCTCCTGGGTTGGCAGTCAGTTTGTTCCTGTTTGTGTGATTTTTTCATACAGTGACAGACTAAAAGAAACACTTCCAAAGAACTGAAAAAGATGATTGCACAGGCACAAAAGTTGGCAGGATAACTAAGAAACAGGAACATGGCATAAAACTGTATTTAATACTGTCTGCAGTTCAATTTTGAATTGATGATATCATTGTAAGTTCTTACTCATTTGTTTAATAGATTCAGAGAAATACATGACGGAAAAGACCCATTCATTCATGGAGCCTTTGTCTGTGCTGGCAAAATCCTCTTTTAAAAGCATATTCAGCAGCAACTGATCCAGATGTATTGATTCACACGCCAGTTAAATGTATACGTTACCAGATGCAACCAAGAAGTTGCTTAAAGACATTTGCGCCATGGCCGTTGCTAAAGATTAGATACAATTCTTGCTACTCCACTAGCATCTTCCTTAAACGCTCTGATTTTCAGAGATGCTCAAGAAAGACTAGTTCCATGGTGCTGTGGCGTTTTCCTCATTGCCAGAGATAGGCTATAACCCAGACGATGCAGTTGTTGTTAGTAAGACTGGAGCCTGTGATAGTTCAGTGGGTTTGCTCATTCTGCGCTCCCAGATAATGAAAACTCTTAGTGGCAGGTTTGAACCAAGCCTTAAAGTACATGTTCATGCTATGTACATTGGAATTTTGTTGGTCTATTTCTTCCTTTCTTTAATTGAACACATTTTAAGGGAAAGCAGTTAGATATGATTAAGGTTCAGCATTTGGAATGTGTATGTATGCATGCTTTTACTTCACTCAGTGTATTACTTGCAGGGAAATGAGTGCTGCAGAAAGGATAGAAAACGTAATAATAATAACTGTCATAAATGGTATATGATCCTCAGTCTCACAAGTGTAGCTTTGAATTAGAAATTCAAATGTGCTTTGAGCTGCATTCTAGAATTGGTGAGAGTACATTTAATCTAGGTATGGTAACAAACTTCAGGAATTAGATAATTAGGTCCTACAGAGATCCTGAACAGCAGGCAGTCGGTCCCTGTTTGTGGCTGTGCACTGGAGTGTGTGGGGAGGTGGGTGGCCCAGAAGCCTCTCCCAGCGGGGCCTGGGAGGCTCCCACTGGACAGGCCATGCTTGTCTCCTGGTGAGAAGCAGGGCTGTGAACTAATACTGGGGTTTCCAGTTACCTGTCTCATAGATAATTATTGGTTCAAAGTGAACTAAACTGGTTATCAGATTATTCTTGAAGTGGGTGCTGGGGCAGTGCTGGGGTACTTGTGAGAGAGCAGTAATAGGTAATGGCTGGAGCAGTAGTAGAAGAGGAGGGGCAAGGTAGGTATCTGGAGAGATTGGTGAGGACCAAGGGTAATGATTGAGTGAGAACCAAGGGTAATGATTGAGTGAGAACCAAGGGTAATGAGTGTAGGAGAGGATGCTAGAATTCCAAAAAAACCCATGTTACATTTATTTCTGTTTGATTACTGCTTGCAGTTACAAATAAACTTAGCTCTAATTAGCAAGAAATTGCCATTTGGTGGTGACAGGAAAGCCTGCATTGTTTTTTCTTACCTTTGGGCATTGGAACTTGAACATTGTTTTAACAAAGTTTCTTTTCAGGCCTAAATGTCTCAGGTTGTTTATTTGGCTTGTTTTCAAGCAAACTTAAAGTACAAAAAGTTCTACTCTGTGGAATGAGAATAACTCTGGCCAATCCATAATAATTCTTCCACTTGAAGTGGTGGAGTAATTGTCAGAGGTGGTCTGAGGGACAAATGGGGTGAGTGGTTAGCTGGGGAGTCTCAGATATGATACCTGCTGGCAGAAGAAAGGTAAGAATCAAGTTCAGTCCCAGAATGTGAAGGTAAATGTGCTGCAGCAGCCAGAGACTGCCTCCTCTTCCTCAGCCACAGCTCTTCCCCTCTGATCCATCTCACCCTGCCTCATGTTGTCCTTTGGCTGGTGAGTCTGCCCTGCTTAAACCCACAATTACTGCTTTCCACTGGTTCCTTCTCTTCTCTCTCTGCATCTATCTGTACCTCTCCCTTCTCATCTTCTGTCCCTGTTCCCCAAGCATGAACAAAACCAGGTTGTTCAGAACTAGCCAAGTGTTGCATGAATTATCATAGAAATGGCAAAACCGTCTTTTTGATACCAAAATGATTCATTTCCCAGACTTCAAGAGCTTACTCCAAACATTGAGGTTTGGGAGTCCTCAACATAACAAGCTTTTTGAAATATTGCTGAGATTATATTTTTATTCCCTAATCTTGTTATCAGAAATGGATGAAGTTTTATGACTGAAACTTTCTGATGCTGTTCAAGCACTGCGTAAATGGAAGTGACAAGCAGCTTAGTTGTAGGTGTCACTACAATAAATATAGATCCCCCTATATACCCCCATAACAGGAAAAAAGTTTACCTGCCATTGCACAACATCTCACACACATACTCAATTTTGGCATTACTGGGAGTCACTGTTACCGGCTGAGCAACATAGAGGACTTAGATTCTGGACATCTGAGACTTAAGTCTGACTCTGTTACTGACCTTCTCACTGACCTCAGATCAGTTGTTTCACATTTCCCAATTCACTTCCCTGTGTCAAATTTCTCCACTTTTTAAAGAGCTGTGAATAAACTGGATGACTGAAGTGTTACATGCTCATTCACTCATTTATTCGTTCAGTTGTGTTTTCCTTCTTGAAAATATGGCACAATATAAGAGATGTGTGTCTCAGATAGCTGTGCTAGCCTTGCTGTAAGAGATTTTAATTTATCAAACCCAAACATTAGTCCTATAGTGGGAAAAAACACACATACGCACTGTCTTCAAAAGAATACAGTCTGGTATAAAGCAGCTGACAATGTTTATAAATCTGTGCTGTTTCAAATGTTTTCCAGCTTCATTTTTTTCCCTAACTGCTAACACTTATCTTCAGCTGAGTTTTGAGCTAACACCTCCAGCTTGTCACAGCTCAGATCCCCCAGCGCGCTTTCAGTGAAGTGTTACCCTCGCTCTCATCACAGTTGTGTCGCTGGAGAAGGCAGAGTCAGGCACAAGGACTGAAGAGTCAGGAAGGGAGAGTTGAGTTTGTTCCTCTAATTCTGATTGGCAAGAATGACCTGGGGAAAGGCTTTTTTTTTTTTTCTCTGATTCCTGTGAATGCTCTTAAATCAACTTAAGAAGAAGTCTTCTTGTATTATATTGTCTTGTAGGTAATCCATTTTTCCGATTCTTCCTATTAGGCAGTGCTTTTACTTTGTATGTTAAATGTGGTTTGGCTGTTAAGCCTGGATGTTTAGACGACAGCTGAGGGTTTGATTGCTAGTTTTAAAATTGTAACTTCATCTCCCATTTGACGTAGTTTTTAAAATCTTCCCATATGAGAATGCTGTGGGCTCATAGAGTTGTGTTCACGTTGCCATTATTCTAAAGCTGTGACTAGATGGAGCCCTGCTTATCACTTTGAATTTTGCAATTTGTGTAAGAGACTTAAACAGGTTTGGTTTGTGTTAGTGTGGGGCATAGCTGCTCTAGGGCTATCCACAGAAAAGTACAGCCTAGTTTGCTTTCTTAGCTGTGTTTCACTCTGCAAACTTAATATCAGTAAGAAAAGTAATGCTTTAGACACTTAACCTAAGGCTAAGACAAGAAAGAAGGTGTGACTTTTACAGTTCTCAGAAAATTACCTTATTATAAAGAGGGTTTTTTGGTGGGTAAGGGAGGTTTTACGTACTGCAGATGAGCTGTATGTCTGTACCAAATTACACCGGATGGCACAATCCTTCCTCTGCCACTTGAGAGACTGAAAAATTCCATTCTGAGAACAGCAGTGCGTTCCAGCCTTGTCACTAATGTGTGGGATTATCCACCAGGCATGTATGGAGAGTGCGATGCATAAACTTATGAGATAGGTGCAAAGTGGAAGTCAAGCTTCCGGCATTCTTGTGAGGCGTGATTAATTCTTGGTTCATGCTGGACTGAGCAGAATAAAGGGGTCACAGTCCTTGCAGAAGTTAGGCACTGAAGGTGGTGTAGTGATCCCAACATCTATTGTTCATCAGCTCGCAACTGGAAGTTAGATATGCACATTAGAAGTTAGATTTAGGCTTTTTTTACCCCAAACACTTCCTTGTGGAATAATGTTTATAGGTAAAGTTGAAGGAGAAAGAAGGTAACTCTCTTTCGCTGTAGGGCTGTGTTTATTCCAACCTATTTCTTAGCTCTGCAATGTATTCTGTTGCCAGGGATGTCAGTCAAGCAGGAAAAATTGAAGTTGATTTCTTTTGTGCAACAGCTGCAGAACCAGGAGATGCTGAGGGCAATGGTGAAGAAAGCAGAGCTGGAAATCAATGGCAAAATGATCGAAACGGTGAAGAGGCTTGAAGATCCTGTGCAGCGACAGCGCAACCTGGTGGAACAAGAACGGCAGAAATACCTCAACGAGGAAGAAAAGATTGTAAAGAAGTTATGGTGGGTTGAGAAACCTCTTAGAATTTGTTGCTTTTGCCTGGCTTTTTCTTCCATAAAGTAGTAGCTTCAGTGAAAAAGTTAGTATACTAAAACTTTAAACTTACAACTAGTAAAACTTCAGTGAAACTTCACCTGTGTATGCTGTTTTAGCTGTGTTTCCTTGCAGTCGTATTGGCCATAAAACTGTGTCTGTGTTGTACAAAGGACTGGTCCTGACTGGCAGTCCTTCTAGGCACAGCCCACCGGGTAGGGCCCACAAGTATGAAGAGTTTTAACCTCTTCAGAAGTCCCCTGTAAAGAAACAGATGGCTGTAGGGACCGGGATCACCTCCATCTTCTGCAAGCCTCCCCCTACTTTTCAGCTTTATCTATTACGCTTTAGGGAAGGAGGGAGGAATTTCTTCAAGAACAAATGCATGCAAAGGAAGGTAATGTGTTTGCCTTTAAGTATGAAAATCAGATTTCAACAGTAAGCGCTTTGGCTATTGTATGGGAGAGGTAGGGGAACCTCATAAATAGAGGATTGACATTTAATTGCAGTCAGCAATGCTCATCTCTCAAAATTTACTCACTGGGGTTTCCATACCCTTAACTGCAGATAAAAATATTTTCTTTTTTTGTTGTTGTTGTGTAAAGGCTCTTTGTAAGACTTTTTTCCCCCAAAACTTTGGCCTACCAAAACTCGTGGGATCCAGTTGTTTTAGTCCATGTTCAGAGTCAGCAGGAGGCAAGATGAAGCTGAAATCAATAAATAATTTAAGTAGTTCTAAGACTCAGATTTGTAAGATGCTATATAACTAATTATTTCTCATTACTGCATTTAGTTCACACCTGAAGAATTGCTGCGTAAGATAGTGAAACTTTATAGTCATCTTGTCATTGGAAATCATGATTGAAGAGCCATAAGAGCACAGTTATTGACAGCTAAGGAGAGTAAATCTTTCCTGTTCATCAATGTGTTGTCAGATGAATAAGATTTGTTATAAAAATGATGCATCTGTAAAGACAAAGTTGAATGTTACTAAGGGAGTGTATGTTTTTCAGTGAAGAAAAGTTTAATGTGTAGTAATAGTTCATGCTGGTGTATATAATCTTCTCAGCTGGTTTGGAGTCTTAAATAATGTGTTGTTGTCTTATGTAATTGCCCTCCTGTTTATCACTTTATTCCTCTGTACCTCATTGCCTAGTTTCTAGATTGTTTGTTCTCTGTGGAAAGAGCAATTTGTGTGATGGCTGTTTATCGCATCACCTCATAAAACGGATGTCGAGTGAGGTCAAGTGCAGATGGCATTAGTTGTTACAGCTTTTCATTTAAGATATGACTTTGATTGCAGTATGGTTCTGCTTTACCAGTGTTTGGAATTTTTTCTGTTCACAGAGTTTCAGCTGCTTCTGTGATACTTCATTTGTTAACGTTACAGGAAAGTGTCTTTCTTAGATCGTTCATAGGCTATAAATGTTAGTTCAACCCTTTTAGAGACATGCTAGAAACAAACACTAAATCACAAACAATTATTTTTCATTAGTTGTGTCCAATGAGATTTCTTTGTCATGTATGTGCATATTTGCAGGGTCATAACCGAAAAGAAAAAACACATCTGACAACAATGCTTTAAGTTCAACAGCTGATGCCTGTTAATAATGAAGAGCATACATCACAAAATTACACATCAAATACCACTGTCAATATTCAGAAAAAGGTTAACAGTCTGTATAGGCACTTTCAATTAAGCTTATCCCAGTACAGATGTCTAAACAAATGCAAACCAACAGGGCAAAAAATTTACCATTTCTTAGTCTTTCAACTGTTGCCCTTTTGACCTTTCCTAAATCATAGGACTAAATCAGTAGTCTGGCTTCATGCAAGACAAGGGAGCTTAAGGATTTCTGCAACACTTACAAAAGTGTATTTACTACTCTAAAGTGGTAAATCTCATCTTAAAAAACTTTTCTTTCTGCAATTCTGAAGATTATTGCTGGGAAATAAAATAATAAAAATATTGGTGGTTTCATGTTGTCCACAGCAGAAATGTCGGTGTACATTTCAGAGCAAGTTTTCTGTTGAGCAGCTATTCATGATGGTGCCTACAGAAGCGTGCCCATGTGTGTCGCAGCTGTAGCAGAATTACAGTTCAGAGATATCTAATGAAATCTAAGGAACAGTGTTAAAGAGTGTTTATTCAGACTTGTAACAGTGAAATACATACTCTGAATTAACTGGATTGGGATTTTTTCTATCTAGTGTTTTGATTCAACATTGGAGATGTCGTATGTGACGCTTTGGGAGTTGTAGATGCTAGCCTTAAAATTTACCAGACCAAGGACAAATCATGATGATATGACAGATTGACTAATGAAATATTTATGTTGTGAAGAGCATATTTCAGGTATGACTACTACATGTTGCAGGTTATTGTAAGCATTGTAATAGGGGTAAGTACAGTATTTAAATTGTAGCCACATCCAAGCTGTCTAATTGGATATGATCCATAGTAAGTTACAATTTATATTTTTGTTAGGATAAGTATTAGACTTTTTTATAAGAATAACTGTGTTCAGTAAAAACAAAACTCCACTTACCAGTCTTGGACAGCCACTGGTAGCAGACACTGGGAAAGGATATAAGAATATGGCAAAATGCTCAGAGTGCATCTCTGTGCTTTTAAGGACTTGTAGCTCTCTTCCGTGTCAGAGACAGTATCTTCATATGCAAAAGCCATGCATGGATTGTTTACTTTTCATGAACTTACGCATTTTTTAAAATTTATGTAAACGTGATTGTGTAGAGCATCTGGGCACAATGAATTCTATAGAGTAATTGGGGTTTTGAGTGGAAAGATCTTATTTTTGTTTGGTTTTGAATCTTTTATCTGTCAATCAGTCCTCTAACTGTCAAATTATGCATGGCAGAATATTAACCCTCTCCATGCTAGTTGTGATGCTACAGATACCCCCCCCCTCCCTTTTCTGATCATGCCTTTTCCATCCTGAAAAGTCCTGGTCTGCTTAGTAGAAGTCCTGGTCTCCTCTTATAGAAGCCATTCTATACATTTTGCCATCCTATTGCTTTTCTGTATGCCCTTTCTAACTCTAGTGTACATCTGTGAGATGGGAATGGGGAGAGAGAAAAGGCCTGCAATGGCTATAGCTGATGTAGGCACGCCATGACTTCATGCAATGGTGTGATGGTCCCCTTGTCCTCATGTTCCGCCTGAGCTTTCCATTACAAATCCAGCATCTCGCTCACAAGGGATGATTATCAGTTCAAAGTTCACTATTGTGTATAAAAACTTAGGGGTTTAGGAGGTTGTTTTAGGTTGGGTTGATTTTGTTTTGTTTTGGTTTTTTTTTTTGCTTTTCTCATGAGCATTACTTTACATTTATTAGGAGTTAATTTGATCTTTGTTTTTTTTTTCCTATTCAGTTATCATAGAATCACAGAATCATAGAATACCAGATTGGAAGGGACCTCAAGGATCATCTGGTCCAACCTTTCTAGGAAAAAGCAAGGTCTAGACAATATGGCCCAGCACTGTGTCCTGATGAATCTTAAAAGTGTCCAATGTTGGGGAATCCACAACTTTCATGGGGAGATTATTTCAATGGCTGATTGTGAATTTTTTTTCTCTTATGTCCAACCAGAATCTCCCCAGGAGTAACTTGTACCCATTACATTGTCTTTTCCATGTGACTCCATGTGAAAATGGAGTGTCCATCTTATTTGTAGCAATTCTTTAAATAATGGAGCATGGTGATAAGGTCTTCCCTAAGTCTTCTTTTCTCAAGGCTGAACAAACCCAGTTCTTTCAGCTCTTCCTCATATGGCAGGCTTCCCAGTCCTTTGATTATCTTTGTGGCCCTTTTCTTAGTATCAGGTGATCCATCTGCAGCCCTCTGCAGTCACTTTTCATTTTCATTCCCCTCAATATTGTAATATCTTTTTGATATTTTTTTTTACAATACTATTCATCCTCTTTCTAAATAATTTATAATGTTGAAAAGCACCAGTCCTAGCACCGATCCCTGTGGAACCCACCAGCAAATTGCATTCGTTGAGTAAGCTTTTCACTGATGCCTTACCTTTACTTCCAGCATTTTAACCATGAGAGAATTTCCTCTCTTGTCCCATGGCAACTTTGCTTTCTTGAAAGCTTTTTTCTCAAATACCTTGCTGAAAGCCTTTTGGGCTATAGTTTTTCCCCATGCTTTTGTTGTTTCCTTGTGTGTTTTTGAGACTTACCTTCTCTTTACACAGATCACATTAACAACACAGCGTATTTATCCATTGCTCCACCAATGTTTATTTTGGTACCAATTAGACCAGTCTGGGTGTCAGTCTCACCAGAGTACCCTTCCCTGGATAGCCCCATCCCCTTTTAAAAAAATTATTTATATCATCTATGACATTTCTACTACTCTGGTGCCAAAGCAATTTTAATCAAGAAGTTAGATGCTTAGCATTAATAGTTTGACTGTTTCACCCTCAAGTTGCTATTGAACTCCAGAACAAATGCCATCTGGCCCCAGTGATTTGTTACTATCGATTTTGTCAGTTCGTTTTGTAACCTGTTCTACTGATACTGCAAATTGAGACAGATCCTCTGATGCTTTTTTGCCTAAAGAAAGATGCTATCTTAAGAGTTTGCCTCAGCTCCCCTGTGTAAAACATAGATGCAGAAAAATTATTTATCTTGTATTAGGCTTCTGAAACTGTATTAAGGTGAGTGTTTTGTTAATTGGGTTTGCTCAGTCCAATCTATAAAGCCAAGCTTTTATCCAGTTACAGAAAAGAAATGCTGGAGACCACGGGATCTGTTTCAAACTTTGGTTCCTGAGGGCTGAAGTTTCTTTTCCCCTGTGGTTAGCAACATGGGGCAGTGTAATCGGGTATCCCCTCAGTAATTTCAAGATTATTTGTCTTGTTTGATAGTATCACTGTATGGAATCAAAGGGGTTTATGATGACCCTTCCATTTCTGCTTGAAGAACAAAGGGGAAATAAAGCCATCATCTGCTACCTGGAAGTCTTTCCTTCATCCCTGTATTTTCAACAATCATAAAACTACCAAAATATCATAACATTGGTTCTGTGTTTGTTTCATTCTCTTCTCTCCACTCATGAGCGAATTTAAGCTTATGCCCTTGTCTTTTTTGTTTCCTGGTGGATGCCAGTATCCAAGAAGCTGCTCTTCTAGTGCTGATCAACAAAAAGGAGTGTGTGGGCACCCTGTGATTCCCAAAGAAGCACTGCCGAGCCTGAGTGCCCGTGTCAGGACATTAAGAGCAGGGAGGATGCGTGACGTTAGAGCACCCTTCCGGAGGGCAGGAGCCTTTGCATTGTAGTGAGTGACAGAAAGTCAAATTCTTTCTCCAGCTCCTTCCTAGACTGTACCTGTGCCCTTTATGGCAAAGGCAGAGACAGCAGATATCTACATTAGCCGAGTCTCTTGCACGGGAAAAATACCCCGAGAAACGTTCCCCTGCTGCCATCGTGTGGTCCCTCGGATTGTTTCCTGCAACCCAAGGAACTGGATTGTGTTTGTGCTACTGGAAATCGTGATTCCCCCAGTTCTTCTCAAGACAGAGTCTTTGGGAGAAGTGGTCTTAATATGGGAATAGGATCATTTACCTCCAATTGTTTGTGATCTGTTCAGAAGCAATTTACGATTCTTAATTCAAAGTTGTTTATAGTTTCTAAAGTTCTTAGCCTTGGGATTGAAATGAACTCTTTCCTGGGTGCATTTGATGTTCAGATCCCGATACTATATCTGTTTCTCTGTATATCAGTACTATTGTATTGCCATTTATTGTTGTGCATGACTGTGCTTCCACTTTATAGTGACCTAAATGCGGAATGATGCTGTAGGGGATTTCCTCCTTTTTATCCTGTTACTGGCCATCTACTCCTCTCTTTTCCTCCTCCTGTTGCCTGTCCATGGAGATGGAGCTAGGAAGTGACCTGGCTGAAAATAAGTAATTTTCTGCTGGAATTGTGTCGCAGTGCTGGTACAAGGAAATGTGTGGAAATACAAGATACGTGGTTGGTGCAGAAATCAGTCTTCCCCTACCCCTTTTCAGGCAATCAGCCTGTATCTTGGTTCTCTTACAGTAATTGCAAAACTGCCACCTGAGTGGATGCAAGAAATGAGGCCCAAAATTAGATTAAAATGAGTAGCCGTTTTGTCAGTTCAGAGTTTACTTTGAATTGTTGTCTATCATGCAATTCAACTGCTGCTCAGAATATTCCTGTTAGTAAATTTGCTATCTTAATAGAGGCAGATTTTTCTTAGAATAAATATTTAAGAGATGATCCTCTTAAGGTATTCACATGGGTCTTTGTATAGTTGTGCATAATGCATTTCAGGTGTTTTTGAGAAATTTTTAGCTTCTGTGTGGAAACTTCAGCTAAAGCAATGTGGTAGCAACCCCAAATGAAGTTTATGTGTCTGAAGGATTATGAAAATTTATGTGAAGTATGGAAGCACTGGAAAAAATATTGGGAAAGGTGACGAGGAGCACCAGATGGAGCTGGAGGAAGTAAAGGACAGCACAGGCTGGAAAAAACATCTGAAGTGACTCATTCGTGAATCCAAATGCTGAACGAGAGCTGCACACTTGCTGTTTCAGTCTGGCTATTTGTAGAAACAGGATCCTTTATTCTGTCTAGCAGGACCCAGCAGATAAACAGGGTTGCATCAAGGGGACATTAGTGCCAATTTTTGGGTTGTTACTTCACTGCTGGGCATTCCTTTGCATGCCATCAGCAATGAGAAAATGCAAGGTGCAAACCAGTACTGGACGTAGTGGTACAGTGTGTCTGTACCCCTGTAGGATTTGCATCCCCAGAGGGCCGTCTGTTAGATGTGTTTCACCACCCCGCCTGCCCTTTGTCGTGCAGCTGCCCTGAGGTCAGTCTGCTCTGCACATCTGCAGCCTGTCAGAGAAGTCAATGGCTCGGGCTAGTTCCAAACCTGATCCTATGTTGTGTGAGTGTCCGGCATCCTCACCTCGCCACATCGTGCCCTGCTGTTTTTTCAGCCTGTGGTGTCAGATTATAAAATACCACAGCTGAGGTTTCTGATGTAGTTTAGTCTATTCAGTTACACGTATTTGATTGTAAAGTGAAAGTCCAGCTTACATCTTATGTCCACTTTCTTTGTTGTTGTTTTGCCAGTGAGCTGGAGGCATTTGTTGAAGATCTGAAGAGGGACTCCACTGCTTCCAGCAAAACAGTTACACTGAAAGATGTTGAAGATGGAGCTTTTCTTTTGCGTCAAGTGGGAGAAGCTGTTGCCACCCTGAAAGGTATGTACTTTTCCTTTATACTTTTCATTCTTCTCTTTTAACCACAGAGGCTGAGAACAGTTTTGTCTTTGATCTGGGGGCATTAACTTTCACTACCAAAAAGATTTAAAGTTGGGATTAAGGAGCTTGTTGCTGGGCCCCTGGAGAGAGGTAGACACTCAACCATTCACCCCATCATCTGTTTCTCCCCAGGGCTTTTATCATTTCCTGTTGAGCTTCACAGTTGTTGTCTTTGCAGGAGATTTCCCAACATTGCAGAATAAAATGCGTGCGATCCTCCGGATTGAGGTAGAAGCCGTGAGGTTCCTAAAGGAAGAACCACACAAGCTAGACAGCTTGCTGAAACGTGTGCGCAGCATGACCGATATCCTTACCATGCTCAGGAGGTGATTTTTTTTTTTTTCTTCGAAACTAAAGAATTTCCTCAAGCAGGGCTGGGACAGCTTTTGGGTTTGGCTTCTCCTTTTCTCCCCAGACAATTCTGAGAAATGCAACTTGATAGATAAGAATCTAGGAAGACCTAGAGCCCTCTCACGTAAATCTAATTAGCCTTTTCTGTGCTCTGTGTAGTGGTCCTGTTCTGACCAACAGACCCAGTAGCCAAGATCTTATGATTGAAACTAGTTGCCTCTGAACTCCACACTTCCAGATTTGGGAAGTACTTGGATGAGAAAGCTTACAGTGGCAATAGTACCATATCTGAGTTAATTAACTGTAGGAATTTACAGCAATCTAAGCTAATAGAAATATTCTCTGACACTGGAACATGCATCCCTAAAAATGTAACAGTAAGAAATAAAACAGAAAAAGATTCTAAATGGATAAAGGTGTTCTAAACCTTCTGAAATATATAAATATTTTCCAATATGCTTGTGCATTCATGCAAATCCTTTATTCTGTTCTTTACAAGGAAGATATGTTAGAGAAAGTTGAAATATTAGATAAAATTTCTGTCCACTAAGAGCCAGTGTTCAGCTATGTTTGTCACACCATATGAGCAGCAAATGACTGCTAATTTATATGAGGCAATAGGCATTGGATTTAATTCCTGCTCAAAACCAGAGAATCAGGCCAAACTGTCAGTGGTGGTGATCTCAACTTTACTTCAATTACAAGAAAATGTAAGTCATAAGCCTGTTGTTGCTACCATTATTCTAAGGCATGTAGGGATGTCATTGTTTCCATATATCCTGGAGGATATGTAAAATGGATTTGCCAGTACTGGCAGATGGATAAAATAGTTTATGTAACAGGTCTTCTAAGAGCCATCACTTATTTTTCCGTGTAGATAAACATCTATATCCTTTCATATTAGTTTCCTTTTCTTAAAAATGACTACAGTTATTTCCTGTCTCACCCTGCTTGGAAAAAAACCCCAATAAGCTATGCATGCCAAAGTTTTACCAAAAGTAGTTTTTTGCAGCGAAATTACATACTAAGCCTCATAAAGTCTGTTTCAGTAATGGAAAAACTGATGGCATTTGATGGCTAGCTACACTCTGAAGCTCAGCCATTTCACAGCTTGCTACTGGAAATAGTTGACTTCTGACATCCTCAGCTCATTCTACCTCAAACTCTTGACAGAGGAGACTTTTGTGAAATATATTTGAAGGCTTTGTTTCATCAGCCTGCCAAACTGCTACCTCACATTCTCTGTTACTACCACTTTCTGTGCTAATAGTCCAGGAACGTATTGTTTAGCTAGTTACAGTGTATAAAATTTAAGTCAACTGATTTCTGTTCTCCCTCTAAGATTAACCCACTGTAACTCATGATTTGGTCAAAAAGTGCCCATACATCCATGAAGGTTTGTAAATATTTTAAAAGGCAAAAAAAGTCCTAATTAGAGTGGCCTCTTTAAAACTCTGAAAGAAAGCTATAATATCACACGACTGAGAGCATCAGGAAGAAAAAAACCCGTCATTTTGATGTTTTTGATATAGGTGCTTTTCCCTTGCAAATGTTTATTGTCAAGGATTGCTCATGAGTTGCCTGTATGCTAACTATGTGCCTTGCTGTTGTGTTCAATTTGGCTGGGCAGACATGTTACAGAAGGACTGCTGAGGGGTGTGGATCCATCCCAAGCCGTGCAATACTCCGCTATGGAAAAGGCCACTGCAGGTGACTCTCTGAAAAACCAGGAGGATCTCAAGCATGCCCAGGGACACGCACAGCAAAACATCACAGCCATCACATCAGAGTCCCAGGTGTCATCGGTCAAGTCAGAAGTCGTCCCCTTCTCAACAATGACGGTCCATCATGTGCAGAGCTCGCCTGTTGTCATCCATCAGTCTCAGCACTCATCAGCCCTGGTCAACCATGCCCAGGGTTCACCCACTGCAGCCAGCCACAGTGAAGGGGTGCCGGCGGGTGGCCACCTCTCAGCCACCCCACCGGTACCCCTGCAAGAGCCCGCAACAGGACCCCAGCCCACACAAGCCACAACAGCGCCACAGGTCTCTGTCAATGGCAACACCATGCAAAGTCTTTTCATTGAGGAAATTCACAGTGCAAGTACCAGAAGCCGAGCTGTATCAATTGAGGTACGGTGTATTCTACTCAACCAGTTGTCCTCTCTTTGCGTCTGAGCTCCCAGTCTCACTCTTGAGACTGCACGTGGGGTTTTCCAAATGTGTTCAGGGGATTTATATGCTTCACCCCTAACTACACCATGCACTTCTGAAGATAGCCTCTGATTTTAAATGCAACAGGATAACACATAGCCAAAATGAGTAACTGTGATTTTTAAATAACCTTTAGTTAAAAAATGTAAAAATTCTTTTTTAGAATACCTTATTTTTGAACAATAGCATATGATTCTCTGGCAACACTTGCATCAGTGGATTTCATTCACACTTCAGAACTCCATATCCCTCATTATGGAGAGGTAAAAGTGAAAGAACGTGAAGTGCCAGTGGTTTCACACAGAGATATTGAGAAAACCCGCAAGTGAACTCTCACGTCTTATCACAGACGTGCACTTTAATCACCAGTGTGATAGAGTAAGGCAGCGACCCAGATTTAAATTTTGCCTTTGTTCCTTTAGTGAGCAGTGACCACTGTCAGTCTGTCACATGTTTCTGCCATATCTAGCACAATGGAAGTCAGAAACAGTGTACAATTAGTGTTAATATATTTCCTCTATTTGCTGACTAGAATCAATCCATATTGATCTATAATGTTTACATGTGGATTATTTTTAAAGTAAGTGATCATAACAGAAATCAGAGAAATAAATAGGTGCTTTCCTGTTTTTCTCTAGAAAGCTGAAAAGAAATGGGAAGAGAAAAGACAAAACCTTGATCACTATAATGGAAAGGAATTTGAAAAGCTCTTGGAAGAGGCCCAGGCCAATATAATGAAGTCAATTCCTAACCTGGAGATGCCTCCCCAGCCAGCAGCCCTGCCTAAAGGGGATGCAGTGGAAAAACTAGAAGTCTCAGGTAAGGTTTGCTAGAGTAAATGGTGCTATAGAATTGCGTGTCTGTAAAAGAGAGGTTATTTTTCCTGCTTTCTAGGATGGTTTTACTTTACAGATTTCCGTGTTCTCGATCACACCTGTGAGTATGTCCCTGAGGAATAATGCAGGGCCTTTGGACAGGATGCAATGATTTTGCAGATGCCAATGTGTGTAACCAGCTGAAAACAAATGCCTCCGTATTGAAACTGAGAGAGTGAATTTGTCCTCTGGAAATAAAGACTCCCCAGGAGCAGGAAAGTAAGAGTACACCTTGCTTTTGACAGAGATGAGAGTATCTGTATGCTATACTATACCTATATCTAGTACGCTGTATTCAGTTTTCTACTTAGAAGTTTAGCATTACAGAGAGCTCTGGAAAGAACCTCAAAGAGTTTGAGCACAAATGATCTTACCGTCAGAAACCTAAAAAGCTCTTTTTGTAGACATACTTGTTATCAAAAGAAGATCAAGACATGCCTGAGGTTTCTGAGGGTTAGGAGGCCTTTTAACTTCGTAGAACATGTTCCAAAAAGTTCCAGCAATTGGAAGCTGAAGCTACAAAAAGCCACATTAAAAATTAGCTGTCAAATTTTAACTTTTAGAGTAACTAATCACTGAAGATTAATCATGAACATACAGGATTCTCTGCCACTTCAAATCTTTAAGCAATGCTATGTTTCTTTATGAAAAGCTCCTCAGGCGCAAGCTCTGTGCAGGATGCAAGACCTGCTTAAAGAAATCCATGAACCTATGTTAAGTGGAAAGTCAGACTATTTGATCTTAATGATCCTTGCTAACTTCATAATCTTAAATTATAAATACAACCAGTATTTTGGATAAGTCCCTCAGAGGTCTAAAAATTACCTGTAATGCTACATAACTGAGTTGTCTCGGGGAAGTAGATGGATATGTAGGAATGAATGATCGTGACTTTCACAGTGAGCATTCTGGCTGTCCACAGCTATGATATAGATATACCAAGTTTCAAGTTGAAAGGCTGTGACCCTGTGGCAAAAAAAAAGGCAAGCATCATAATGAGATGAACAGGAATATCTACAAGACACATGAATCTGCTCAACAGTGGTGAGCTCTTACACAGAAATTCACAAACTCGGTGTTTTGAACTTCAAGGAAGACTGAACAAATAGGAGGGAGTCAAGAGGACAGTGATGATAATGAGCAGAGCTCTAAAAAAACACGACCTCTGGGGGAACAAAAAAAGCAAGAATTGTTTTTGTTTAGCATCAGGAAGGGAAGGCTGAGGAAGGACAAAGCAAGCCCTGAATACATAAAAATCTGCTTAAAAAATAAAAGGCCAACTTGCTTTGTGTGGGTAGAACAGCACTAAAAGTTGTATATTGCAACTGGGAATATCCAGGTTAGGCATTAGAGAAGAAGCTCGTAATGATAAGGAAAGTGAAGCACTGAAGAAGGCTGTATGAGGCAATGAGGAGGATGTAAGATCCCCATCACTGGGGAGAGTGGCTTAGACTGGCATTGATCAAGAATTATGTAGGTAGAGCTATGTAGTGATAGCAGGACGTTGGGGTGTCCTTCCTGTCCTGTTTCTTTCACAATTTGACGTACAAATCCATGTCTGAATTTCTTCAAAGTTCGAGTATTGAAGAAGATGCCTCAGCCACCTTGGATTTACCTCATGAGCCAAACATGAGTCAGCTGAAAATTCTTTCCCAGATACTTAAACAATAGTCCATCCAACTCAGCAGCCTGTCTCTGGCAGAGGCAATGGCAGATACTGTCTGTAGCAGTACTCTTACTCTCCTGCTCCTGAAGAGTCTTTATTTCCAGAGGACAAACTCACTCTCTCAGTTGCACTATGGGGAAATTGGTGTTCAGCTGGTTACCTATACTGGCATCTGCAAACTGCCACAGAACCCGGCCACCTTCTGCAGTCTGCTAGCCCCAGGCACCCCCTCCCCAGGCTCGTTTCAGTTGCCCTTCCCTAACTCCACTGTGTCATTCTGGAGCTGTGGAGACCAGAGCTGCATGCTGCACTCAAAGTGTTTGCACGTCAAGGTTGTAAATAGCTGCAAAATGATGGCCCGGGGCTTGTGTACACAAATTCATATAGAATTTGGGAAGAGTGCTTTCAGATCCAGCATTTTGTTCTAGGTGCACCGTTAGCACTGACAAGTTGTGGCTCCTTGGATGTTTCACAACATACATGTTTAAAATAAATTTTGTTGAACCTCATAAAATAGTGTTAGAATTCTGGCACCATTCAGTAAGGTTACTGGCTATCAACACAATTATCCGGTATAATGTGAGGCATAAATAGAAAATGTCAGTGAAAATAAATACCATATGGGTGCACTGAGCTGTGACATCTTAAAAAGTGCAGAACACAATAACAGAGAAGTTTTGTAACTCGTGTAGTTAACTAATCCACTTCTAGAATACAATTTTGCACAGTGTGTAGCCAGCAGATTTAAGGAGAAATTTGATGAGACTGAGACATTTGCCTTCTGTTGTGCATAATGAATCCTGTAATAGTAACATCAATAAGGGAACAGGAAAACTTTTCCTTTAATATCTGATTAAATACCTCACATGCCACCCAACTCTTCTGTGATTCAAGAAGAAAATTCCAATATCCAAAGTTCCAACAATCTATCTGTTATAGACTAGATAATTGAGCAACATAAGGAAGGAGAGACCACCTACCTACTAATATAGCATATAAGACATTTTGGCCATAAATTAGCAGAGTCCTCTGTTGGCTTTGCCGCAGAAGCCAGATAGATCCCATTGCCAGAATATGTTGTCTCAGCCATTCTCCACACAGAACCCGGTTAAGAAACTCTTTTTTTCTCCCTGCAAAGCACAAATCAAAGTAAAATGACACACTTTACACATGAGGTGGTAAATACTTCAATGTTTTGACTCTAACTCATCTTTATTATCAAGATTGTTCCGTGAAAAATATGGGGAATGTCTGTAGTGCGTACATTAGAAATTGGGCTCCTTCATGTCTCTTTTTAACTTCGTAAGCAAGAATGCCCTGATTTTTGCAAGTACGGAGTGATCAGTAGCTTCCATTAAAGGCAGTTTGCTTATTTGACTACAAAGGCTGCCTCCAGGCAGGCATTCTTATTTTGACATTGTTTTAAGTATTGGATTTTTTGGCACAAGTAGAAATTTTTATAGTGGGGGAAATTCATTCCAGTCTGGTTGTGCCTGTTAAAGAACGCCTCAGTTCAGTGCAATGGCTGGCGGAGAACAACTCCCATTTTGTTCACAGAAGTGCTGAGCCCTTTGGCACCAAAGAAGGTTCCATAAAGTAGCAGTTTTGGTAATGGTTACCCTCCGATTGAGTGAATAGTACTTTTCCATTTACTCCTCCCTATGTAAATATGCTACAACAACTCAGCCATAAGAAAAAAAAAAAGTATTAGAATAAGGTCTTTTCATAATTTTTTTTTTTCCTCCAAAGGGTTATTTTCCTTCCCATTTAGACTGGGGAAGTAAAATTGTTTAGTAAAGAAAAGAGAAATCCAGCTTTGAAGTTTTACATCTTGCCCAATGCTGTTGCATGGACTGTGAGCAAACCCTGTCACGACCTCTCCTTAACAACTCCAGTGAAGGGATGTGAAGGGATTAGCCTTTGATAGACTGTGCCCCTGCCACTCCCTGACAATTTCTCTTGCATGGGTTTCTCCTTTTATTTTCCTGTTTTGAAGATGGAGATGGATGAATGTCTCACAGATGTGAAAGAGACGGTACCAATCATTCTGTCTTTGTGCCATCCATGTGCCTTCAGCCAGCCTTGATCTTACTAAGTTTGAGAAAATCTTTGGCGTTCTTGCAGTCAGAGCTGCTAACAGTTGAGAGCAATGCGTTGAGCCCAGTAAAAGGAGTAGGGATTTGCACAGGCNTCTGCTAAACACCATCTGGGAGAATTACTTGGTTTTTACAGCAGCAGTACTTCTGATGTCACAAAAAACTTAGTGGTGCAGATTGACCAAAGAAGTGGTCTAATGTAAAATGCACCTAGAAATTCACTCCTGTTGCAATCCTGCGAGTGAGTGCCAGGTAAACAGGGAGGGAGATAATACAAGATGGCATTTCTTTAAACCTAGGCAGGTTCAAAGAACATGTGAACTAAGAAGGGAACAAAGATGAGGCTGGGTCAGACAAGGGCTCCGTCCAGCCCCAGGGGCCAGCCAGCGCATCGGAGGAGCCTGGCACAGCCCCGGGACTGGGCAGTTATGCAATAACTTGCCCAGAGGGAATACTTAGTCCTGAACAGCTGGGTAATCCCAAAAGCAGGGGGGGGTTATCTTTCTGGGTTATATTTATTCCAGCTGTTTATGTAACACTGAGTAGCTGCAGAAAGGTTGTTTTCTCACTCTTGAAAACAAACCCTGTAAACAGCAGCATGAACATGGTAGTTGTTGCCATGTGTGATGCTCAGCCTGTGACCAGAAACACATAGGGACAGGTCATGAGCAATGTAACGCTGCTTCTAGGAAAAATGCCATCCAGTGACGGCAGGGAAGAGGACGTGGCATCTGGGTACTCGTCTTCTCTTGGGAGACTCTCCTCAGAAAGCAAGGGATGTATCTGCTTAGTTTTTGAATTTGGTATTTGAATCTTGGTGGGTTAGCAAAATATATATATAGGGCTCTTATATGATAATTCAAAGGCAAATGTGCATTGCTGGAATAGTTAGGAGTAAGCAAAGTGAAAACAAATGCTGTTTTAGAAGAGAAGCAAGTGCAGTTGCCCTTGATGCAGGGCAAGAGGACTCATTGAATTGGAGGTGTGGCATCTCCAGAGCAGTGTTTACATTTTCCTTCTCAGCCTTTGTTGAACTTAGCTAGTTTTGTCCAACTATAAGATGGACAAAACTCTTCAGCTCATGTCCTAGCACCTTGCCAGCAGCACCTCCCAGGGAGAACAGAAACGGTTGCTTCAGAATCGCTGAGAATGACAAGAAGCCTCCAGGTTTGGTGTCTTGCTAATAGCCACATCAGTAGCCACACTTTCAAAGGAGGCTACAGGGGCACTACCTGTAACCAGGTACCCATCTGAACCTCTTCCTTACATGCTTCTTTACAAGTGATTGATTTGCAGTAGTGCGCTGTGCTGTCACACTTGGACACCAAGGGCTGAAACCCAGCCACAGAGACATGGGGGACAAGAGTTCTGATGAAAATTTCTGGATGAAGTGACATGGTTTCTCTGTGCAAGTGCAGCACTGTCTACTTTTGTTCAAGGCATTTCTGCTTGAATCCCAAATGTGTTTCTATTCATATATATTCAGCAGCAGGACCTTTTAAGACAATTTTTTTTTTCCTTTCCAGTTGAGTCAGGGACAGAAATACTTTTTTTCCCTTCCTTCACCAAAGCTCACTTTGTGCTGCTCTGTTTACTTGCAGAAGAAGTTCCTGATGGCGAACAGGATAATGACAAACTGACCAAGTCTCCACCTCCTCCACCTCCACGGCGCAGTTACCTGCCAGGTTCAGGACTAACCACAACAAGATCAGGAGATATCACCTATGCAGCTAGAAAAGAGGCTGCTGCTGTCAAGGTTTGATGATTCAGACTCTAGGCAATTAGATGAATGACTGGCACAGAGAAGCATTCCCAGGCTTGGGCTGTGTCTATAAACCACAAAATAAGTTGAAACAGAACTACGTCCTGGAGAGCTACTGAAACCGCTTACCAGGAAACACTACTGCTAGGCCAAATGAACAAGTAAGGTTTGATCAACTCTGTTTACAGGAGTCTTGCTGCTCTTATCTCCTAGCAATGTAGAAGGCAAGTCACACGCTGCTTTCATTTAGAGTGGTAAGAAGATTAAAAATAAAAAAACCCCACGCCTTACACAGATGGGGAAGATCAGCTCAGATTTGAGAACATTTTTACAGAAACGTTCCAAATTAGTTTCCTTGGGCTTCCTTCCCCCATCTGTTATGTTCCCTGAAGGAAGCGGATGGAAGTACAGTATTTGATCTGTGAACATGCTATCACATCAGCAATACTGGTTGCTTTTGATGAAGTAGCAGTCTCCTTAAAAAGAAAGAGGGAACTTGCAACAGGGGAATTGCAGTACTTTTCTGTTTGCTTTGCATCAGGCGGGCTCAACTATATTGTCTGTTTGTGCTTTCTCATCCTTGCGTAGGAATGCAGTGAAGATGCTGGGCAAATAGCACAATCCAAAGCCACTAAAGAGGATCAGGCATTGTCTCGGAGCACAGGGCATGCTGTAGCATCATCTGCAAAAGATGAAGAGGAAGAGGAAGGAGATAAAATTATGGCAGAATTACAGGTACGCCCTTTGGGTTGCACATGAAACCAGCTGTGCCCAATATCACTGCCAGGGCCTCGGCACAATTTATAGCTCAGAACATGGAGGAAAGTGGGTCTGCCAGTCTCACCCGGTCCCACTTTATTGCACTGGGTGCTACAAGTTTTGTAAGCACCATCCAAATTTTGTTCAAGAGGTATGGAGCTGAAAGAGTGGTCAAGAATGCAGGGGTTACCACTGGAGAATCTTACACATGTAGATGGGACAAACAAAATATTGGTGTGCATTAGGTGTGCTTGTCCCTGACTAGCACTTCTCGCTTAGTACCAGACCGGCAAGGTGGTAAGAGCCCATCATTTGTGTTAACATTGGTGGGAACAGAGAATACGGAGCCTGCTATTGGCGGGTTGTGCTCACTTGTTCTGTGCCATGGGCCAAGGTTTCCCAGAGGGCTTCAACGTTGAAACATTTGCTGTTCCCTGTTGCGTAACTGGTACGTTACTCTGCCAGTGGCATAGAAGTAGTGCGCTATCGCTGCTCCTTTGCTTGATAGCACATAGAGCAGTTTAGGTCAGTGATGGCGATGCTGCAGGAAAATCCAGATATTCCAGCTACCATCAGCAAGCTCCAGCTTCCAAGGGGCACTCTCTATCCTCTTCCATGCCTGCATAAGGAAAGGAGATGTGGATCAGTTTAACTGGCTCTAACTGCTGCTGTTGGGGTGTTTCAGAGCACTGCCATGACATGAGATGATGCTTGCTTTCCACCTGACAAAAGCGGGGGTTTGGTGCTGCCCAGGGAGCATTTGCAGCACAGGAGACGTGGATATTAAGCAGTAACGGTTACCTGTGATGGGTGGACCCTGCCCCTTTGCTCAGCTCTCAACTACCAGTGATTCAGACAGTTGGTTTGCAGGGAGTGAGAGCAGCAGTTTACCCTCATCTCCATTTGTGTGCAAATGGCCAGTGTGACAGGAGAGCTGGGGACAGTGGAACTGTCGCATGGTCTCCTGTCTCTAGGAAAGCAACCTGGCTGCCTTGCAACTGGTGACAATGAAGTGGAGGTTAGGGGAGTGGAAAGAGGGGCTGAGGGAAGCTAAGGAGAAAAATAGGCAAGGTAGTTCAACAGGGAGTAAGTGTTTAAATGTTAGTTTAATGCTCATTTTAAACCAGTACCAAAATACCAGGTTTTAGGAGGTTGACAGAGTACCGTGTTTTAGAAAAGGCAAATTGCTTGATCCGGGAGCTGCAAGCTCACTGGTCTGATATCAGCGACAGGCAGAATAATGGAAAATCAGGTACAGGGTTCAATGAGTGAAGAACTAAAGGACAGACATAAACAGTTATGCTAGTAAACACAATGTAATGGAACACAGATCTGTCAAAGTAAACAGGACTCTCTGATCAGGTTTGACTGCTTAAAAAGAATTGTATACCTATAAACATTTTTGTAAGTCAGTCATTTGATCAAACATCATACAACAGTTGGATAAAAATCTGGCACCACAGAGTATGCAAAGAGAACTCTATCATAGGACGATTGAGAGCTTTCTGACTCTCAAAGTGTTGCCCTTGATGCAGATGTTTATAGTCAGATCCCATAGGAATCAGCTACAGGCCCAGTGTCACTCTGTATTTTCATCAACAGCCTGGAAATACATTTAAAATCCTTACTGTTTAAGTCATCTTAATTCAAACTAGCGAAGTATGAGAGCAGGGAGATGATAGCAATCACTTGATGTTCATAATACATTTACTGAACTATAAAGTCCACATGAAGAATAACAAAATATAGGCCAGACCACAACTGTGCATCTTGGAAAGAAATGAGTGTTGCCGTAACAAGTTGACGGGAGGTCCCAGGTCAGTGCTGCTGCCACAAAGTTAATGTCTGCTTTGGGTGTAGATGTGAGAACAGGGAGTGTTTTTATCTCTGTGTACAGGATCAGTGAGGTCAGCACTGGAATGCTGCATCCAGATGTCTCCCATTTGAAAAGAGAAAATGGTAAGAAACTGAAGGTTCAGAAGAGACCTGAGTACAATGTGGAGGTACTTTCATGGGAAGTACCTTTTTAATCTAGCAGGAAAAGGCATAATAATAATCAGCTGCTGTAGCACAAACTGTATTTGGACACTGTTATAGATATTTCAGAGTGAAGGTGATAAATGAATTACCAAGGGAAATAATGGTTTCTTCATCACTTAAAGTCTGAAGGACTTTGAGGATGACTTTGTAGGTGTCTAACTCAAGCCTAATTCAAAACCACATAACTCGTGTCACAAATGGGTAAGCTGGGAAAGTCCATATCCTGTATTATGAGCAGCAAAACTACTTTTTCTAATAGTTCCATGTCATCTTAGGTACTCTGGTCTGTAAGCACATACAAGTAGGATGAAGTGGAAAACCAGAAGAAACTCTACACCCTGATTTTTGCACTGGATTTTTTCATTACCGTTACTTTTCTGATTTTGCATAAACATGCAATACATACAAGGAGTACAGTATTTAAAAAACAGGCCTGATTCTAATCTGTAATCAGGGCTATTAATGTCATGAGAGTTGACAGGAATTAAATAATTTCCCTAATACATGGTATTAAAATATAATGTTCTTGCACGTCACAGTGTGTTTGACTCCTGTAAGTACTCATCCCTCATTCCTCTGGCTGTCAGAGATGTCCTGCCTGTACATCTCACTGAAGGCAGACCAGTAGAGGCCTGCAGAGATCCCAGTGATGCACACTTGCAGCCCGCACTGCGCAGTGGTGGCAGTGATGGTTCTGCTTCTCTGGATCTGGGAGCCAGATGGATAGAGAAACCTAAAGGAAATGGAAAGAGGATAGCAAGATAAAGGGCTGAAAAGTCTGGGCCATTCCCTGGGGTATACATGGTGGGAGACCAGTGGTCCAAAAGCCCATATGTTGGGACTGTCATCATCTGGAGCGTTAGTGAAGACTGTGGCAAAGACATTTGTCTCCAAGTCTGAAATTTTAATAACAGTTTGTGTGGGGAGAAGCGGAGTTATGTGGCTCTTTGTATGATTCTCAGCCACTAGGAAGTAGGTATGGTCACAAGCTCAAAGTTTGTCATGGGCTTCCTACTTCAGTTCGGATAGTTTGCAGCTCCTCTGTAGGCCTTCTCTCCCCTCCTCTAAAAAGAGAAATCGAGCTCATCTCCCTGCAGGGAACCTTCAGGTCAGTGTGATGAGTTAGAGTGCAGCCTTGGTAGACTGGAGGGGGATGCCCTCTTTCTCTTAGTCTCATAGTCTCAAAATCTCTGTTATCTCATGAGCTTGTAGATAATATTACTGAGCTGTGAATATTAAAAACAAGTACTGTCTTTACAGTTGATCATCTCCAGGCATTTCTGTGTGAAAGCTCTTGGTCTCCTGATAACCTGCAGTATTTATTTCCTAGGCTTTCCAGAAGTGCTCTTTTGTGGATGTAAACTCAAACAGTCATGCTGAACAGTCCAGAAATGATACACATGTTAAAGACATAAGGCCTGGGACTTTAATGCATCACAAGGAAAAGAAGGTAACAAGTGGTGTTTGTAAACATGCCAGCCGGTCTTGGCATAACCTTCTTTCCTTCAGAACTAATCTTGTATCTCGTGTCCTGTTCTCTCTAACCACCACCCGCCACTGCCCAGTGGCTTCTTCCTTTCATCTCAGTAGGGCTCAGAAATGCTCATATGGAACATTATATCAATGTATATTATGTGTCTCATCAGCAATTATACAAGGGTTGCATGAAGCTTTATGATTCTGTGGAATCAAAATTAAGAGAGGATCCATCAGTTTCTGCCAAAGAGGTGTTCATATTCCTCAGACCATTTTTCCAGTGCTGGTCTGACAGTGGATGGTGAAGCGTCTCTCCTAAGCCTTGTTCTTGTCTCAAGGAGAAGTAGTGGTTCCTCTCGGTCTCAAGAGCCACTTTAGAGAATTTCTGCTTTATTTTGCTTCATTTTTGTGTCCCAGAAATAGTTATTAGATATTCAGAACTCCCATCCAGTTTATTGGAAGGCAGAGTCAAGGTGGATGGGCTGAATTTGCCCTTAGTCTGAAAGTTAATGCCCAGGATTCACTCTTCGGTCATGCAACTTAGCCCTGTGTCTGGGGCCACAGCCAAATTGGGGTGAATTTCACAGCTGTGTCTGGACTGAGGTTGCTAATTGAGTTGAGTGGTCTTCGTGGGCAGCCAATGTGTAGGATGAAGAAAAGGACAAATATTTCCACCTTTGCAGACCTCTTGTTTTAAATTTAAGAATAATGAATTGAATCACTGATGGGTTTAGGGGATCATGCCGGCATGACAACTTGTCATCCAAATGTGAGTTTGCAATGGAGGGGGATATGAAGAAAACACAGCACAGCATTTCAACTTTGTCATGCATTTTGTGTGTATGTAGGCAAATTGGAAATAGCAGTAATACCTTTGCATCATGAGTAGTTCCCTAAGGATTTTTATGGGAGACATTGCACTTCAACTTTATTTAACAGAAACTGAGGTGGGGAGGGAGAAAATTACGAGGTCCCCAAGGCAGAGAAGAACCCAGCTGCCCTAATCATGGTGAGCTGCGTCTGCACAGGGCACTGCAGCTATAAAGCACAAGGTGACATCTAGATAGTGGTGTCTGATACATTATTAGCATCAAAAGCCGTACGTCGCCCAGACGGTACTGCTGCCAGGCCAGGGCATTGCACACCAGGACTTGGCTTTGACCTGCCCAAACAGCAGTTCTGGTCTAAAGCTGCAACCACCTGGCTGGGTGAGGGTACAATTTCATGGGTATGAGTAAAAGGGAAAAAGTGCTTTGTTGTGGAGCGTATGACAGTGTTACAGGGCAAGAAAAAAGTGTGAACGTATCGCTATTCGTCCTCATTGCTACTGGTGTCAGAATGAGAAGATCATACTGCTACACAAAAACCTGGGTCACCGCTCAAGACACTGCACATCCTGATGCACATATGTTTCTTTGAAACACACTGCCGAGTAATTGCCATAAACTGCTACTTACTGGAATAACAGAGTCCAGGACATTAAGGTTAATGAGATCTGGTTTTGTCATCTGACATAACAGAATGTTTATTGGCTTTAAATATGGAGCCTTATGGTCATGATAAACTCATAGAAGAAATTAATTTTATTGCAGTTTTATTTTTTACTAGAAAGGCATCAGTTTCTAAAATGAGATTCGTGTGCAATGGCACCACAAGATGTTGCACTGATGCTTGGAACAAGAAGTGGAACTTGCTAAAAAAGATCTAGAGAAATGGGAACCCAGTCACTGAGTCAGCATATCCCCAGGAAACAAGTGCCATTACACGCCTGGCCTAATTCTGACATGTAGTGGGACAGGAAGGCAGCTACCACTTAACAAATCTGGGCCTGAGGTGGGATGAGCCCTGGTGGTGTTCTGATACCAGCTCTCAGCACAGAGTGCAGACAGTGTCGGCTGTCTGGGGGTCGTTTGCGTGATAGCTCCTCCTTATTTAGAGATATGAGGGATGTCAGGGTATCTGTGGAGCAGCAGCACAGCCTTATTACTGCTAATAAGCCTCTGTAGAGATGAACCGTGACTCTGGTCTATCGCTGATGTTCTCACTACGGCAGTTTGGTTGCGTGTAAAGTTTTTCTGTGTAAAATCCTCAGACAGTATATAAGAAAATATCACACAAGATGTATAAACTGTACCTTGTGAAGCTCTGTGAGCATGGGGAGTGCGTGCACTGGCCAACCTGTGGATTTCTGTACCGTCACTCGTTCATCTCAGCTGGGAGAATGACTCTCCCAACTCATCTTCTGCACGTCTTGATGCTCACATAAGCATAATCTGTCCTTCTGGTGCGTTAAGAGACAGCTTCTACTCTCAAGCAATGTCAGCAGTAATGCTTTTGGCTCTCTGCCTTCAGGCACTTGAGGCCAGATTCGATTCCTTCGTGGTGAGCCGTCTTTTGACTGTAGATTTCTCTCTCGCTTGTTCATAGGCATGGTGTCTCTTCAGGTCATTCCTTCACCCTGACAACTGGTGTTTATCCTAAGTTGTCGCTAGCACTTAACAAACCAAGCCCCAGACAAAAGCCTGGTATTATGAAACAGCATCTTGAGGGGACCTCATTTAAAAACAAAGAAAAAAAATCCTTTAAATTTGCATTGCTGGGAATACACTACTTTTGAGCTAGTAGCGTGCTGTCTGCTGTTCAGAGTTGCTTCTGTAAAGGAATGTAGCTCAGTGTTTCATGCGGCACTTCCATGGGTGCTGCAGGGTGCCGCCGCTAATTTTGAAGGATTTAGACATGCTCAGCCTGTGATCGTATTAACTGTGACGGAGCAGCGCTGCTCAGGTGTGAGCAACATTAGAAGCAGCGAAATGTTGTAATTTGAAAATCAGCTTTTACCATTACAAAACGTCCTTTCAAGGCTAGCCAGGCTCTCACTTTGGGCGCTCTGGTGAGCCAGCAAGCCATAGTGCCCTGCTGCGAGCCCTTCCACATCAGGCTCCCTTTGATGTGTCCCGGCAGAATTTAATCAGATACTGTGAATCTTTTCAACGTCAATCTTATGCAAACTAGGGATTATTTTTTTTTTTAGCTGGAAAACAAACAGGTCAAGGTAGCACTGTGTTGGAGATAAGGTAATTACTGTGCACTTGCATATTCTGGAGGCCTTGTTAAAACAGGAGCCCTAGCTAACGCCCCGTGCTGGCCACATGCATAGCGCAGAGCAGTAACATCATGCACTGTTCTGCCAGAATTCGGAATTTTGCCCTGAAGACAGACAGGAATCAGATGACAACTTCAGACTTGCCTCTGCAGCAGTAAAGAGGGTGGTGAGTTCACAAGGTCTGCGCTTCCCCTGAGAATATGATGATTAATTTGGGGGAAAAAAAAAAAAAAAGTCCTGTAAAGGTAACAGCCCTGAATAACTAAGTAATCCAACTTTCCCCCTTAGGTGTATGGGGCTACAACAGGATCTCCCACAGATAGTGACCATCCTAAAGAGAAGAGGGAAGGGAAAACTGAAGAAGAATTGGGTTCTGATTCATCCAGCACAGCTGACAGTAAAATTGGCTTTTCAATGAATGACAGTCCTACATTTAGCAAGGGTTTGTTTGTAGACAGTAGAGACTATTCTAAGAAAAACCTTCAGAATATAAGCACGAACCTATCTGGTGTCAGTTTGCCAGAGGATGACAAACGAAGAGGGGCTCAAGATATTTTAGGATCCCATTTTCCAGCTGTTGACGCGGGAAAACAAAAGCCAAACTACAGACTCTCACGAGATGCTGAGCAGGGCCTGCTGCAGGGTGAAGTCTTGCAGAGCACGGGCAAGCACATCCCCATCAGCAGCGTTGCCCCTCTCATGAGGCACACACAGGAGGCTTTGGGGCCTCAACCTTCCTCCCAGGAGCAAGACGCTTCTGCGGTCAACTACAGTCAGGTTGTGCTAAGACCCAAAGTGTCCAGAAGTAACAGTGTGAACAGCGTCGAAGAGACAGACTCTCCGGTCAGCTCTCCAAGTGAGGACAACCCTCCCACAGAAAACATCGCCTTCATGATCACTAAAACAGCTGTCCAGGTCCTCTCGAGCGGGGAAGTGCACGATATAGTCAGCCGGAAAGGCGGAGATGTGCAAACGGTGAACATCGATGCGAGGAAGGAGGGGGCGTCGGAGAAGGGTATCCCAGAAAACACAGACAGCGAAGAGCCAGTGGTGTGTCTGGACAAAAAACCCGTCATCATAATTTTTGATGAACCGATGGATATTAGGTCAGCATATAAGCGGCTTTCTACAATTTTTGAGGAATGTGATGAGGAGTTGGAGAAAATGATGACAGAGGAAAAGATAGAAGAGGAAGAGGAGGAGGAAGAAAATGAAGCACATGAAATCTCTGAAAGCCAGAAGGAAGAGCCGCCAGTAGTTAGTGACAGAAAAGCAATCGCAGAGTATTCAGCAGCTCATGATCTCAAGGAGCAGTACGTGTTTAACCTTCAGTCTTCCCCTGACTCTGCGGAAACCAGCCCTGCTGCAGAGGAGGAAAGCACAAAGACGACTTTTAACAAATACCGTCAGATCTACGGGCTGAACACAGAAGCAAACTTGGACTCTGCTGATCAGTTTGGAAACAGGCAGGATGCTAAGAAAAAATTTAAATTCAAATTCCCTAAAAAGCAGCTGGCTGCTCTGACGCAGGCGATACGGACAGGAACCAAGACTGGGAAGAAGACCTTGCAGGTTGTAGTCTATGAAGAAGAGGAGGAAGATGGGACGCTGAAGCAGCACAAAGAAGCAAAGAGATTTGAAATCACCAGGTCTCAGCCTGAGGACAGTGACAAAAGTCCTTCTGGGAAGCAAGAGGGACCCCCTGGAGCTGCAGTCTCCCTGTCTAGGACTGACGAAATTCGGCAGAGTACATACCGAACGCTAGACAGCCTTGAGCAGACTATAAAGCAGCTGGAAAACACCATCAGTGAGATGAGCCCAAAATCTATCCCTGAAAGCACATACAGCTCTGAGGGAAGCACTGTCCCCTTCTCTGCCCAGATAGTACCAGAGACCCCACCCCGAGAGCTTGTAGTGCTGGAGGAGAGCCCTGCTGGCGTAGAGCCCCCTCCGCCAGTCCCAGCCACTGCACGTAAGGTACCTCAGTCCCAGAAATCAAACCTCCAGCTGCTTTCTAAAATCTGCAATAATCACCATTAAACAAGAGGGTCTTGTGATTTGTTTGCTTCCTTTCAGGTGGCTTGTTTGGGCTCCCCACGAGGTGTCTAACAGCTAATAGACTGTTGGTTGGTTTTATTTATTTTTTTAATCTTTGCTGCTGATTGGTGATGGGCAAATGCAGGGGAGCTGGGTCGAATAATCCGCTGTGTGAAATGACAAGCGTCACTGACACGAAATCCAGGCTGATCAGTAGCTGAGCAGTTTTTCTCCATTTGATTCTGGAAATTAACCCCTGCGGTGTGAAGCTCCTGAACTTTCCCTGCATGTATACTGTGGCTTTTTTTTTTTTCCTTTTGGCGCATGGTGTGCAGGCTGCCCTTCGGGCACAGCCGTGCTGATGACGCCTTCTCCTTGTCTCCCCTCCCTGCCCCTCCGCTCGTTTCCGCAGGGCTCCAGCGCTGCCTCCCAGACAAGCCGGATGCCGGTCCCCATGGCTTCAAAAACTAGACAAGGAAGCACGGAGAAAGCAGGCAAACAGCACAAGCTGCAGGATCCGCGCCAGTACAGACAGGTAGTTTTACCCTAAACCCGGTGTTTGGATGGACATTTCATGTTGTTTGTTTATTTAAAAACTCCAGTAACTGACTGAGACTATACCAAATAACGGATGCCTGGCTTTCGAGTGAGGTCTAACCGGACGTCCTGGATCCTGGGGGCATGACAGTATCTACTGATCTTTTCACCATGCTTGTGCATGCATGTCTGCAATAAAACACCTGCTGCTTTTGTTTGTTTGTTTGTTCTGGTTTGGGTTTTTGTTTGGTTTGGTTTTTTTAAACTGTGATATTTAGCTGTAATTTTAAGATGTCAACTACCTGTTTACTTTCCCTTTGGTAAACCTGGCGGTTTCTTAGGAGAGCTGGGAATGCTTCTGTTCAGAGTCTTTACGGGAAGCCTTGGACACTAACCCCTCGGTGTAGTAGAGGGCAGTAGATGCGCGTTAACTCTCCGGCCGGACACGTCTGCTCACACGTTAATAACCCCGAAGCATGGCCAATGTAGTGACTGGGCTGTAACCCGTAGAGCGCGCCTTCTCACCAAAGCTTTGTTGGCTCCTTCTCTCTCTCTCTCTCTCTCTCTCTATGCACTCTTCGTTGGGCACTTTGGGTTTTCTACCAGGTCCAGTCCACAGCTGCAAGATTTAGCTCAGGCCTCGAACTGTTAATTCTTACTCTCTGTAGGGCTATTTTCCCAGGTCCTGTTGGTTTATCGTGTTACTGGCTTTCTGACAAACTGTCATCTGCCATCTTTATTTGCAGGCTAATGGAAGTGCTAAGAAAGCTGGTGGGGACTATAAGGCTACTTCCCCTACCCTACCTGCTTCTAAGATCCCAGCTTTTTCTCCCACTTCCGGGAAAAGCGGCTCAGCACCTGCTTCTAGCGGTGACGGCTCTAACCCTCTTAATCCACCCACTAAATCCTCCATTCCTTCCTCTAACCTTCTCGGTCCCCAGGCAGGTCGCATAACTTACTCTACTTCCCTCATCCCCTCTGTCTCTAACGGCTCCTCCAAGTTTCAGAGCCCCACTTACCCAGGGAAAGGTCACCATCTCTCCTTCTCGCTGCAGACTCAAAACGGCCGGCCACCCCCTCCTTCCTCCTCTACCTCCCCCCCCTCCTCTACCTCTCCCACTTCACTGACCCAAGGTGTGAAGAGCATCAGGACAATCCACACCCCTAGCTTCACCAGCTACAAGGCACAGAACGGAAATGCCGGCAAGTCCACCCCAGCCACGGCCAAGGAGCCATCCTAAAGGCTACGTACGCGCAGCACGCCTGCGAGCTCACCGAGGCTTTGTGCCCCTTTTCACAGAATCCGCAGCCAATTTTTTAACCAGGGAATGTAACCGTTTTGCTGTATCGCTGGAGGCTTAGTACTAATCCTGTGCTAAATACTGAATTACTACACTAGATTAGAGTGAAGCGTTTTTGTAAAACTGTTGCTGTTGTAATGATAAAAGAGCGTTTTCTTCCCTTAGGCAGCACCTCTTACAAAAAAGTGTGAAGGTGTGTGAGTGAACTTGAGTGCGTGTGCACGGCAGTGTACTGAGCATGGGGAAATGTATGGTTCAAAATTTAGTAAGTTGTTTTGTATAAAGCTATTTTTCATTATGGGGACTAGAGTGAACAGAGATATACTAAAGTGTGATTATACACAACTGTAAAACTGAAACTAAAATATTTTTCTTTTATTTTGGTGTTATTTAGCTTTGTTACAGATTTCTATTTTTGTCAACAAATGTCATGGTTCCTTTCAAGATCTTTTTGCCAAAACATTTTGATACTATTGTAATGTACATTTGAAAGTAGTATGCTGGACAGTAAACCTCTACACAAGAAACAGAACAAGACTGGTCTTAGTGTGTATGAGGCAACTCAACCTATTGCACTGCCATTCAGATGATATTTAAGAATTTGCCAAGCCAAGGAAAAAACAAAAAAATTGTTTTACACATCTAGGTAGTTGCTGATTACTTTTTTCTTAGCTTAATCCACCTTTTTCCTTCACTTTTATTTTACTGAGACCTGGTAACCCATTAATGTATTGCATTGTGGATTTTAAAATGTACACTTCTGTACTGTTCTGTATACTGGCAAATATTTATACATATATGTGCACACATATATATAATTTCAAAATGGGGTTTTTCAAATTTACCTAGGCAAAAGCTAATTGCTGGAACTCCAGGTCAGAAAACGAGCAAGAAAAAAAAAGCACCCAACCTTTGTTCGAGGTATCATCTTTTCCACCTTTAAGTAATTTTTTAATTCCTCCTCGTGAAAGTTTGTGAGAAGTGTCATTTCAAGGCGGAGCCCTCAGCTGCTGCACCCCTTGCGGTGGGAGTAATTAAAGAGCCTAAACATGCCCTCCTGCCGCAGGAGCAGGACACAGGGCCCGGTCCCAGCAGCGCTCAGGCCACGTGCCCTCCGTCCCCGCCGCTGGCCGCTGGCCCCAGGCACATGCGGGCAGCCGGAAGGCTCCGTGCCAGGCGTCCCCAGCCCGGGAGGCTCCAAAGCCAAGGCGAAGCGCAGGGTGCAGTTCCCAGCGCTCACGCTGAGCCACCGGCCAGAAGCCAGTTCCCTTCCAGCCGGGATGGAAAAGCGATGGCTCCGAAGCCCGGTCTGGGAGCAGCTGATTTAGGCGGGAAGAACCCCTCAACACGCTTGTGTCGCACTCACAGCCTGCACCCCGCGGTCCCAGCGGCGCCGTCTACCCTCTNATATATATAAATAAATAAATACTGTATGTGGCTGGGCACATAGAGTAGTTTTACCACACCAAAGTTAATTTTTATGCATGCTTAAGAATATATATGGGGAAGGGTTGAAAGAGATGGATATCAGTCAAACAGGAAAAAAAAAAAAGGCAANCAGGAGCGGGACACAGGGCCCGGTCCCAGCAGCGCTCAGGCCACGTGCCCTCCGTCCCCGCCGCTGGCCGCTGGCCCCAGGCACATGCGGGCAGCCGGAAGGCTCCGTGCCAGGCGTCCCCAGCCCGGGAGGCTCCAAAGCCAAGGCGAAGCGCAGGGTGCAGTTCCCAGCGCTCACGCTGAGCCACCGGCCGGAAGCCAGTTCCCTTCCAGCCGGGATGGAAAAGCGATGGCTCCGAAGCCCGGTCTGGGAGCAGCTGATTTAGGCGGGAAGAACCCCTCAACACGCTTGTGTCGCACTCACAGCCTGCACCCCGCGGTCCCAGCGGCGCCGTCTACCCTCTACAGCGTTGGGCACATCACTCCCTCCCTCTGACGGGAGCGCGCCTCAGCTGATGCCTTATCCCGCAGCCGGGCAGGGCTGTGGCACCTCCCCGCGCACCAGAGAGCAAACGCAAAGGGCGCCAGAGGGGGGTACTTCTCCTTCATGGCACTCATCAAAAATACAAGCCCAACCTAAATGATGGACGTAACAGGTGTTATTCCTAAGCTGGTCTGACATCCCCAGGGGAGACGAGACTTACTGAAAAACAGTGTTTTGCAAATGCTTGACCCTCCCCGTGAGAGCAGTCCCCACAGCCCGTCCTGCAGCCCGGCAGGTCCCCAGCGGCAGACCTCGGCCATGGCCCTGCTCCCCCCCGGCTTCCCACAGCCCCTTCGGGGCTGCAGCAGCGCGTTGGCGGAGTCAGACACTGAGGGTGGTTGTAGGAAGAACCAGGGTCCCTGCGCAGCCGCTGGGCAGCGCGGCAGTGCCGTACACAGCAGGGAATTACTGCTTTAGGCGGAAACCGCCATCAGGGAGTGAACACAACTCCCGCTCGTGGCCTGGGCTACGCTGCGACGACACGTCTTCCAGCACCAGCCGCAGCCGGCTCATAACCCGCTGCCGGGAGCACCGGGAGCCGGGCAGCGTTCACTCCCCCCATCCTACCTCTGCAGCAAGGAAGTTGTGGGGCTCCCAGGAAGGCAGGCAGGGGAGGGCTGCGCGCAGGCTGCAGCGCCGCACCAGGAGCCCTTGTGGATGCTGAGCATTGAGGAAAATCAGCACAAGTCTGTACAATAAATCCCTTGGGCGTGGAAGGGAACAGCACAGGCAAGCCACTGAAAAGCCAAGTTTCTCACTGCAAACCAGTTCGGAAGAGGCAGTTTTGGGGGAGGGGGCTGCAGCCGGGTAGGGATGAGACCCACTGGGTGGCCACCACTGCAAGAGGGGGCTCAGTGCCGAGAGCAGCCCCCGGCCCCAGCAGGCGAGAGGCTGCCTTCAAAAAGGGAAGGTGCGGGAAAGCAGCCCGGCCTCCCTGCCGCCGCCAGGGCGCTGGCACACACGGTTCCACACCAGGCTCTCGCCAGCTCTTGGGCAGCCTAAAGGTAAGAGCAGCTCTTCAGAAAGAAGCAGCCCACGAGGGTACCGCAGCTCCAGGCTACCAGACCTGCCAGCAGCTGCGTTTGCAGCACGAGCCTCTTCCCTGAGCAGCCATCGAGTTTCTTTAGCTTACAGCGATCCCACGGGTTTGGATGCGATATAGGACCCTCAATGCTCACAAAAACTCGTTAGTGAAGCTGATCACCCTTTGGAGGTGGAAGGAGTTGGGAGGCGAGCAGGACCTTCTGAGCCAGCCCAGGACTTCCCAGCAGAGTCAGGGCCGTCCCCGTGTCCAGCTGAGGGGGCCTACGGGGACTGCAGCGGAAAGGAAGGAACGCAGCACCCACCCCTGGCCACGGACAGGCTGGGGGACATGGAGGGGGGGAAGGCAGAGCAGAGGGGGACGCACAGGGCAGGGGAGAGGAGGGATGTGTGGGACATTTCTGCCTGGAAACGTACAGGGCCAAAATTCCCACCAAGAGGCGTCTCTTCCTGCACGCTCCAACACTCGGGGGTTCAATAACAGAGGGTTAAAGCGGGTTTTTCCCGGTCTCAGACTGCCAGCCGCAGGTACACGCTCCGCTTCAACGGTGGCAGGTCTGTTTTAAGCCATTCGCCCTCCCAGCCGCGCATCAGCCCACACCCTTCCTTCAGCAGGCTGACACAATTAATTGCTTGATTACTATCTAAATGGGGATGGTCTAATGAATGACCTGCCTTTAGAAACAAGAACTCGGCTTTTTATAGCACACGAGGCCACACTTCACACTCCTTCCTCCCGCCCAGACAAACTGGAGAGGGGTTCTCCCCAGACTGGTGCAGACTGGAAGCAACCCCAGTGCCCAGCTTAGCAAAGGATTTTCCTTCGCCTCTTCCGCAGCGTGAAAGAAGTGAAGAAACGCTCTGTGGCCAAGGCTTAATTCCACATTACTGGTGCTGTGACATGGGGACTGTTAACAAGCCCTTTAGAGAGGCTTAAAAAGCTGGAAGGTGCTGTAGGACCATGACCAGATCCCTGAAAAAACATTTCAAACTCAACCACTGATCCCCACTGGACCAGGAACCGCTGTTTAGAGCCATTTTAAACATCCAAACGCTATTACTGCCACCACAGTTTGTCCAATTGTTACCTCCCCGTCAGATCGCTGATTAAGACCTGTTCCTAACGACTTGCAGCTCCACAGATCCAAGCAGTCCTCAGGCCAAAAGTACTTTCCAAGGCAGTTTGAATCCTTCCGATTCTGAATCCTTTTGAGTGTAAAAAACAAAAAATAGGCACAAACTGAAATACAAGAAATTCTGCTTAAACATTAAAAAAACCAAACCCTTTTTGCTGTGTGATCAGCCGCAGGTTGCTCAGGGAGGTTTCGGAGGCTCCATCGTTGGAGATAACTCGAAACCCAACCAGCCCCAGCCCTGAGCTCTGGCTGTGCCTGCCCGGGACGGGGCCGGGTGAGGGGGTCCCCAGGGGTTCCTGCCCACCTCCACGGCTCTGCAACCCCCTGGAGCCGCCCGCCCCGCTCAACCCAGCTTCCAGAGGAGACCTGGCACTAACGGAGTTCACCTCCGGACAGGTTACTGCAGGCATTTCCCTTCCCGTGTCAATCACTGTCACCCTTCTCTTCCACAGCAGGCGGGGAAAAACCAAACCAAACCAAACGAACAGAACAAAGCAGCACAGGCAAGGGTCTGAAGTAGCTGCTGTTAACAACAGGGCAGAGCAGCGGCGCCTAAAAATGTCTGTCATCTCAACTGCCACACTGGCCAGAATAAGGTGGCCCCAAATCTTTACAAAGAACATAAAAGGCGTCAGTGCCTCCTTCAGGGCGAGCTCAGTAACCACCCGGCCCCGATGCACCGACAGGGCCCTGCCTCTGCCCTGCAAGTGCCTCCCCAGAGCTCCCCTCCCTCCCGTTCCGCCTGCCAGGTTGGCAGGTTCTCCTCCACCACCCGCTGGACGTGGAAAGGGCAAGGCAGTGGTGGGCTGAACCGCCAGAACCCTCCCTTACACCCCCGGGACATCCCTGACTTGTGTCCGAGCTCCTTCTGCAGCTGCCCGGCAGCTTCCGTGCAGCCCACACAGCAGCAGCAGATCCCATGGAAGCTGCCGAGGCCTTGAATTTGTCCTGTTTTGTGTGGTGTTGGGTTGGGTTTTTTTGTTTTCTGTTTTTGTTGTTTGTGTTTTTTTTCATTTCTAATTTTTCAAAAGATCTTTTCAAAAGGTTTTGTGCTCTAGCCCAGTCAATACAATAAAAGTTCTGTGTTCTCAGGCCTAAGAGCTGGCAGCCGTACATCTAGACTAGAGTTAAAATCATCAGTTATCTATAAACACAACAAAACGAATTCGGACAATCAAAACGGCTGTCAGATCAGGCTAACACACAGACCCCCTGCAGCCCCTACGCGCCTCTGTAAGCGCACTGCCTCGTGGAGGTGACCCCTGCTCAGCATCCACCCTAACAAGCCTCTGAGGCTGATGGTGGGACAAAATACACCTCCAGGAAGAGACGATGGGTATTTGCATCACAGACGCATCGCAACACCAGGTTTGGAAACCTCATGTTCAAATACACACTACTATTAGGACTGAAACAAAAGCCATCACCCAAGCAGGGAACACCCCCGCTGTTCCTCACACCGCACACGGAAACGCTGCTGAAGCACCAGCTCTTCGCTCTGGGGGGAAAAGACGTGTCTGTTTGCAAGGAGATTGCAAGAACATGATTCGTTTTTACGTGAATTGGTACTCAATGCACACAATTAGATGCACACAAAGTTCTCTGCGACGAGAACTTTCACAGACCTCCATTTGTCGTATCTGATGCTTTTCCTGACAGCCCATTTAAAATGACTTCTCACAAGGATCAAAACCACAGTAGATGAAAGCACGGGACTGTTGGAGTCACTTTGGAAAGAAACGAGGTCTGCTTGCAACCGCGTCAGCCTACACATCCCAGCTGCTGGAATCCCTTCTCTTCTCGGTCAGGGGACACACGCGTTAGAGTACGCTGTTCTATGCCCACAGCGTTCACAGCTTGTTTGTCACCGATGCAGGTGCAACGCTCTGCAGCACAAGACCCAGGAACACCCAGAGCCACGCACGGCTGCCTTGCTTTCAAGCAGGTATGCAAGGAAACAGAAAAGAAAACGTACCCGGTGGAGAGTTCACACACAGCAAGGTTTTTAGTATACAAACTCACCTTCACAGTTGAAACTATAAAAAGTCCAAGACTCATCCCACAGCAACATTTTGACTGGCAGATACTGGTGTTCACTCTTAATGACCTGGGGATGATTATGGACATGTTTTCAGTCCTACAAAACCAGCATATTAAACATAAACCAACTTGCTACATACCTCAGAATCAGATTATGCATCAAGATGAAAATATTTAAGCAAATGGCCCTCTCATATGCGGCCTCATCCCGCAAAGACGACTCTGAGGAGAAGCATCCTTCGGCCAGGAGCAACTGCAAGTCTCGTGACCCCGAGGGCAGCTGCCGACTGCAACTTGCAAACATGACGTTTTGAAACTGTTCACTAGAATGAATTCAGCTCACACGCAGAGTCACCAAAACAATTTTATTTCCAGTGTTTAAGTGGGTATGCACACAGGCATGATACAGGTTTGGATTCATTAGGTCTTCATGCAGAATTATATTCTCAATAAAAGAAACCAGTTCCATCCAGTATCCACTATCTACACGCCTATGTTACAACATTTATATCAAATCTGGTATCTGAAGAAAAGATACACATGTAATATGTACATTTAAGTTACTTATTTTACAGAAAGATTAAAAATTCAAGTCACATAAAACTCAAAATCTGTATTAAAATTGGAAATATAAAACTCCAATATTTACTGGAATGCCTAAGGAATGGAAGCTCTGTAGCCACCTGTGTTAACATTTGTAAAATGTAATGAAACTCGTTAACAGTAAAATGCATTCATTTGTTTGTAATAAGTTTCTCTAATTTAACAATATGGCACCCTAACAAACCAAATGAATTTATGATGAGGCACTTGTTAGTGACTAAACCAAAAGAACAATTTTTTCTGCATACTAATGCCAGGCCAACTCTCAGTCAGAAAACCATGTATACACTACATAGCGTGTTGCATCAGATGCTTTGTTCAACATTTGTATGCAGCCATCAAATATACTTTTTTCTTAAAATATATATATACTTTAACTTTAGTGTTCTTCTGGCTGTGGTAATGCACTGTGAAGACGTTCCACAGAGCATATTGGTGAAACCAGCCCAAATGAAGGCTGCATAACAACAACAGTACAGGAAAAAAATATATATATATGTACACACACACATACACACAGTTACTGGGAAGTGTAACAGTAAGTTAATGAATTGCTGTAGTGGACATATCTCCCCATTTCAAAGATACTGGTAGAATCGAGATCTAACCACTTGGGTCCCAGACAGCTTATGAGGATGGGCATCAACTGCTGGGCTGAAGTTGTTTTTGTTCATATTCTGATAATTTTCACCATTTACCTGGTCTGGTGGCTGAAATGGTCCCGAAGGTGGTGTTCTATTAATTAAAGTCAAGCTGCTGGAAGAACTGCCTTCATCTGCCTGCACCTCTGCAGATAACGGCAGATCCGCCTTGGATACATCTGCTAAGCTAGTGTTCTCAAGTCTGGGCTTTCCAGTTTCACCCGTATTAAGGTCAGTTGTGCTAGTGCGTAAACGTTCTCGTGCAAGCCAGTCTGAGATGGAGAGGTCCTGCGACGGACACTTTGGCTTCAACCGATTCACAGCTGAAAGCTCAGATTCTCTCTCCCTACTTTGACTCGGCTCTTGAGCTTTCCAAGCATTCAGGACACTTATCTCAGCGAAATCCCGCTGGCCTCCAAGCGTATGCCTTCGCCTGATATTCTTCCTCTTTGCAGTCTCCGCAGAGTTAGCCTTTTGATTCCCAACTCCAAACATGTCATCTGCAGACGATTTGAGTCGCAGCTTTAACCTATCTGTAATTTTAAGTCTCCAGGTAGGTTCTTGTTTGTCAGTCTCGCTTCTCGCTGATGTCGCTAAACTGCTTGTCGATCGTCCTTTTTTCATTATGTCAAACATTTTGGTCACAGCAGGCAAGTCCTTCTCGCTCTTCGTATCCCCTGAACCCTCACTGTCTGTTTTGTGCCGTGCAGACTTTCTCCTAGACAGCGTATCACATTCTATAAGTTTGTGCGAGCTAAAAAGCCTGCGACTCTCTAACTTTGGTGTTGAACTTCCCTCGGTACAACTTACTTCGCTTTCTTCAGAGTTCCTCCGACTGGTCTTTACCACTTCTGAAACCTTCCCCTTGGACAGCCTTTCAGCAGCTGCATTGGTGGCAAAGACAGGGAAGTCACTCTCACTGTCCGTCTCCATAGGGCGCCCTTCGCTGATCAATTCACTTCTTTCATCATCAGCATCCTCTCCCTTGCTTTCCGTCACTGACTGCACCTCAGGGCTCAGCATGCTGGCATCTAAGCCAGTTAGATACGTAGTGGATGAAGTAGTTGAATAATCTGAGGTGATGGAACTGACATCAGCTGCTAAAAACTCATTGTGTTTAACTTCGGGGCTGGCTACTTTTTTGCATGAGTATTTGTGCTGGGAAGCCTGGGAGGAAGTGCTCAGCATAGTGCCAGAGTCAGACACTGTCTCCTCAACCTGGGAAGAAGATTGTGAAATAGGCATTTTTGGGTTATTCTTCTGCGTGGTTTGCAGACATCTGAGATTCGGTGATTTTGTACATTTTTCATGGTAAGGCAGTGAAGGTTCCTCTGACAGGACACTTTCTTTCTTTAATGACTTCTTTTCGTCCTTTACAACATTCACATCTTTTTTACTGCTGTTCTCTTTTTCCTTCAGGACAAACATCCTCTGTTTTCTCCCTGCGTCTCTCTCTCTTTCGTATTCCCCTTTAGCTATGTCCTCTTTTGTTGTGTCACCACGAGATTGTTCTGCAAGCTCCTTCTTGAAAAACACGTTATCCAACTCATCCTCTGAGCTGCTTGGTTGTGGTTTTTCTTTTGTTTTTTTCCGCTTGCGACTAGCTGCTGCAAAAATGGAGGACACAAGCAGTTCCTTGCTATACTGATCCTTTCCAGAACCCCAAGAACCCTGTTTAAAAAAAAAAGAAAATGGAGAGGGCATGATCAGACATCACAAAGAAACATTCGTTAGCCTGAGATTTTGTAAAAACACATCCTAAGCTTCACAGCAGAAAGTCTGTCTTTATTCAGGAAATATTTCCGTGCTGCTTCTGTAGCCTACGTGACATTGCCCATGAAAATTTTCATCCTGAGAATTCCGCTTTTTATCTGAATCGCTTCAACTTGGCAAAGACTAGTTTGTATATACACCTATTCAGCTTTCAATTGACTTATAAAGCAGGCTCCGTTACAGCAAGACAACTTTGTCAAGACTGGTTTGCAACAGAAACTGCTTCACAGATGAGGTACCATGAGTGTGGTTTAAATCTATCCTTTCAAGGTCTTACCTATGCGAAAAGGCTAACTTCCTAAACCGTTTTTCAGTTTATTTCTTTCCTCTCAGGTTGAGTTTTTAAATTGAATCAATAAAATGAAAGCCTAGTTTATGCACAAATATAGAAAATTAACAGAAATAACTTCTTCCTGATTTTTGAGGATTTTCAGTACACTGACAGCATTACTACCTGGCCATTTCAAAGCTACGTACCTTTCCTACTTACTGCCCACTGCTACTTTTAGAAGAAGTCGGAGTTTTAGGGCAGGTACCAGCCTGCCTTTGACTGCCGAGCAGTGCTATTTGCACACTGCAGACATCTGGGAAAAGAATACAGCAATGGTATCTACTAAAAAGGGCAGCTGCTCGCAGTGGAGGCCTTCAACAAAGTGGGACTGAAATCTGACATCTGTCTAAGGCTCAACAAGAGCAGCTTAGGTGTCAGCTACCTGAACCTAAGCCCGTGTTCAGATATATAGTCCTTCTCTCTGACCTGAGGGAAGGAAAACTCAGACCAGCATGATGGGCTACGCTCAAAAAGCCTTCGAAACCTCAATCATTTGTTACTACGCAGCACTGCAGAGAAAGAGAGGGAAAGCAGTGGGGAAGAGCTACCTACCATCATGGTAGCATTTTAACAAAAAAAGCTGGGACATCATTACTGAAAGGACCGTCTAGTGATTCCAGATACCTAGGTAAGAGAATAAGCTTGAAGAAAAAGGGAGAGCTAACGCACACTAGTCATCATCTAACTTCTCAGCTGTTGACCAAGATGTTTCTCTGCTCCATAAGCACAGAATCACAGCCCAGTAAACTGCCAGAGGATGGCTACCACTGTGTACAGTCAGTGCATTTATGCCAAAGCAAAGCACTGAACAGATAGAGTGCATTTAATATTTCTGCTCAAACAACTTCTTCTTGGTGCAAATTTCATTCCTATTCACTATCTCCTCAGAAATCAAAGAGGTGCTTGCAATGGTGAAAACTGCTGCTATACGACTTCACAAGCCAAGGCCAAAAGTTATCCAATAATACAGCGGTTAAATTGACCGTGACGGCTTGCATGAAGGTGCACTAAGTGCACGTGAACACGGACAGGGAAGAGTTGGGAGAAACTTCTACTCAACCAACAGTGGCAAAAATATTTAGGGTTATCCGGAACCTTGTGCTGCGTGACAAAGAATATCCCACGTTCTTGATGCAGAGCTCAGAGACAGGACAAGACGGGCAGCAGACGCGTTTAGTCTTGCTGAGAGCACCCATGCAAAGAAGCATCTGAGAAGCCTGCAGGACAACTACCTACAGCAACTGCCTGGCCTCCTGCACGACAGCCTACAGGCAGCACGCACCAAGAACCATCTGCTCGGCAGGCAACACCTCGGGATCGCTGTGACAGCAGAGGAGTGCCAATCCAAAACTGACTGGCCATGAACCACTGCGTATTGGGGCCTGCCATTTGCCAAGCGACCACGGCAATTCTTCTCACCACTCAAACGGCACTCTTGCATTAGCTAGCGTCCCCACAAAGGATGGGCGAGCTCTGTGTAGTTTTTTCCACAGGTTGGGAATGGGTACATGTCCTTCTCACCAAGAAGGAATCAAGCAACGCAGCCAGCCGGAGCTCCACTTGGAACACGTCTTGCTGCAAAAGCAGGGGGGGCTGAGCAAGCTCCTGGCCCAGGCAATCTGCAGGCACCCGCGCTGCTGCTCGCAGGCCTGTGAGGGTGGCCCGACCGAGGCTGTGGCTCTGTGCTGCTCGCGGGCGGTGTGCCCTGAGAAGGAACCTGCAAACAGCGGGCTGTGCTGGCACAGGCAAGGTGACAGGGTGCCCTGGAAGTTGGGCTTTTTTGAGGCAGTGTCTGGGCCACCAAGCACCCTCACAAAGCAGCTGGGCTCTTTCTCCATCAATGAGCCAGGAGGATGGATTAAGTCTCATTCTCAGCTCAAAGGGGGGCATCAGTGATACACGCCAGCATAAAGCTGTATCACACACTTCCAGCTGGCTGAGGTCTGCTGCCTGCTGCCGCACTGCCCACTGCTACAGACATCCCCTGTTAGCGACCACTGAACAACAGCCTAAGAGACCGAAAGATCTGCCCATGGGTCAGAGGACAACTCCAGCACTGAACTGAGGACGGAACTATTGCCCATGTCCCAGTGTTCCACGTTCCCCATCTGCTCGGCTCTCCTCCCAAGCACAGCAAGACCTCCTAGGGGGATTCTGCATAGCAGACTTCCTTCTGAGGAAGCAAAGGCTAAACTCTACAAATACTCTCCTCAGCAAAATGGGGAAACACAAACACTGTCAGTAAGTAGTATACCAACAATGACAGGGAACAAACTATATACATTTACCTCTACTAAATGAGATGCAAAAAGGAGGTAAGTGCTCACAATTAGAAGAGTTTGGAATAAAGCTGTTTATGTGTGCAGCTGACTGCTTTGGCAGATAGAGCTAACTGCAAGCAAGTGATACTTTTCCACTGTAACGCTTTAAAATTATTTGACAAGAAAACAGTATTACCACTTATTCAAAAATTTCGACATAAGCTCTATAGTACATCTCCATATGAGCATTTTAATAAAGCAAGCAAAACCTATCTAACAGATTTCAGAAGCTTGTAACTACGTAATTTGACAAAATTATTTACCTTAGATTTTGCTGAGTCACTAGTAGCTGAATCTGTGGAAAAATTAAAAAAAAGAAAATTCTGCTCAGTTCTGTGCAATTTTTTCATTGTTGCTACAGACAATGCTGGACTTATGGAAAAGGACAAGCACAGAACAAAACGTGAAGCAAATAAAAACCAGAACAGAGTGAATAGTCAGAGCTCACAAAGATGCAAGCTGCACCACAGAAAGCCACCGCCATGAAAGGATGCTGTGAATTGTAGGCAGAACCAGCTCAATGATAGGAATGGCAAAGGAGCCCTGTTCTTCTAAATAAAAAACAGAAATACTAATGTTTATTCGATGTTTTAAGTATACAGCCCCTGCAAAACCGCAGCTGAGAGACCTTTTCAGGATCGTACCGTGTACTCTCCTGAGATTCAGGATACAAAAAGCAAAATTGAATGTCTTAGTACTGTTGGCTGGCCTAGGTACAAATCATGGTTCATGTAGTCATATTCTTTTTGTGAGGTTTTAAAGGAATTGAGTCATATTTTGCGTGTAACACCCCAATTATACATCTCTCTTCACCTCTGACTACGTATAGGTAAAATTTTATTTTAAAATCAGCTAGATTTCAGCAGCTACCAGTTTTGAACTTTTCCATAACAAGCGCTATTATGAAATGAAAAATGGACACCATAGTTTTACTGTCTCGCAAAACCCAAGATTATACAATTACAAAGGGGGTAGGAAGGGGCTAGCACAATGACTAAAAAAATATGAACTCGGCTGTGTTCCAGCTGTAGGGACTTCCTGGCTGGGACGAAAGAGCTGAGCCCCCTGCCACACCCCTTTTTGACACATGGCTAATGCTTTATGACTAGAAAGACTGGTAGACCATACCATGCTATTTCTCCTCAGGGTCTGCTTCAGAGATAACAAGAAACAGCAGAAAAACTTTTAAAAAGTAGCATTGATCTGTTTAAAATACTCTTAAAAGAAAATTTACAGCACAGATCAACTTTTTTTTTTTTTCTTTCTCCATTTACAAGAAACGGGGATTTCTGCAGACAAGGCAGCTACAGTGTGGGCAACAGTCCTCCTTCTTCCTACAGTTCCAGCTGTCCATCAGTGACATCACAGAATCCACTAATGACATCACCGTGTGATAGACTCCTCCCACTTCGCCTGTTACAACATCAGTATAAAGTGGCTGTTTCAGTAAGTGCTCAACAACTCTTTGGAAACTGAAACAAAAGCTAGAGACGAAGGGATAACATTTGTGGGGTACAACATGCTGGGTTAGTGCAATAGTATAGTAGAAGGGAGGGGAGAAAAAGTCACCAAAAAAGAGCCTGCAATGCTTGTCCTTAGCCACAAAAGAGGACGGCATTTATAAACAGAAGGAAATCAGCTTTAGTATAGACATACTGCAACATAGTTAAGTGTCCACCACTTCACAAGAAAACGTAACTCCATTTTTTGCATTCCTAACGCTGGGAAGAGCAATATTATAACACCAGTGAAGATCAGTCTTTCTGCCATCACAACAAACCACTTGACAGCAGCGTATCTGCTTCACCTCACGATGATGATTGCATGGCTTACTGTGAATAAATAAAATAGTATGTGCAAGCCCCATCTTTTAATGATTATATTCCTGTTAGACAACAAAGTTTTCCAAATTATCTCATGCATGATTATCAACAACTCAAGTCTTTAAGAAGTGTTAATGATCTTTTGGAAAAGAGAAAAACAGTTTATTAGTAAAAGAAAATAGGAAGAGAGAGTTACAGTGAATTAACAGAGTAGATTGTTCTAGCCTATGGACTAACACTGTCCGGGCAAGAGTTACCTGATACGTCTCCAGGAGATACTCCCGTTCTTCCAATGTTGGTGAGTAAATGATCTATGTTTGGCACTGGCTGAGATTCTACAGTGTTTTCCTCCTGCACTGCTGTCTACAGTTAATAAACAAAGATCTCTTCATCATCGTTTCACAAATAGTTCATTATGATTCAACAGCATTTAGAAAACTGCATTATTCACCTGAGGACACGCTTTCCTCACGTGTTCTTATTTTCCCATTTTGCTTTATGCTTTTAAAACAAATGCATGGCTTTTTTTTTTTTTTTTAAATTCATTACTGCAAGGAAAAAAGGTGCTTCTGAAGAGCAAACCATACATACAGTGATGAAGTAAGAAATATACAGGTATTCTAAGGCAGCCGAAGCAGACTGTAAGCTAAGATAATTAGAATACAAATATTTATGACACAATACTTACAAGAGGTTCTTCAGCATCATCTTCTGTGAAAAACCAGTCATGCTACAATTTAAAATAAAAAAGGTGAAAACCCCACAGGAAACACAAAACCAAAATGTGGAACAATCAAACATCGGCATTACTAAAAATGATTACCCTGGAGTTCGACGGATAAATACCAGACCCAAAATGGACCAATAAGAGAAAAGCTGGTCGATCTGCGTATGATCTTATTTTTTAAGTATTGAAATGCACCCACTTACTTTTTGGATGAGTGTTTCTACAATTTTATATTGGTCTGGCATGTGCGTAACCATGTGTGTCATGTTATCATCAGATGTCCTCACAAGTGTTGGACCAAATACTATTGCCAGGTTTCTTGGTTCCATCTAAAAAATGAAATATTTCCACATCATACATTTATAATGAGAAAATACAATACTATGGGCTAAGTACATTAATATAACACTATTAATATCCAAGAACCATTTTAAATAAGAACAAAAAAAAAGTTTTTTAAAACCACATTACTGACTCAGGTAGGATGTTACACTGCACTAAAACCCTCCTATACACAGCTGCTAAAAATGCATTCAATATTTCTGCAATTCAGGATTCAATCTTCTTTAAGCCATTGCAAGTAATAGCTCCACAAGCACAGAAAACTCAAGAACTGCGATAGATTCTTTACTCTTTTGGGAATTTTTTTTTTCTTCCCATATAGACAATATTATTTTTTTTTTGTTTAGGAACACTGGTGTTTTAAAAATTTTTTTTTTTTTTTTTAGGAAAAAGCATTGGAGTTTTTTTCCTGAAAATGTTGACATGACACATGAAAAAAATTAAGCTGGCAATCAAATACTGTATTATGTCTACTGACAAAGAGCTCATTCAATTTGCAACTACTTTGGAGGAGGCAGCAGCAACCAACAGCATAGACCCAACACATCTATTCATAAGAAAAGAGTTATCCAATCATGTCACAACATTAATCATCCACTTAATTTACTTCTAATATTATATCTCTGACAAATAATTCCAAGAAAGTAGCAGCAGAATACTTACCTTCTATTTTTGCTTACTTCTCTGACTTAGTTTATCCTTGTGACATAGCATAGGGGGCAAGGTCCTTGGGCTTGCCAGAAGGAAAGTTGTCAGCATGACACAAGCCCCTAACACACACTTTGACTTGAACTGTGGCCTTTTACAAGTCATACAGTTGTAATACCACCTCACTCATCTAGCCTTGTATATTCTATAATATTAACATTATTTAAACAACATTTAGACAGCATACCAAAACCATAAAAAGATAAACAAAGGTTTACTCTAGGCATTGCACTTCAAAATGACATTTAGTATCATTTCCTTATAATGTCAGCTATAATTCTACTAAAGGTTATAATTTGTTAAATATTTTTTATACACGCACACATTTTTCTTTCATATTTAAGTAGAAGTTATTATTTGCAGAACTGATTTTGGAGCCTACTATATTCATTTGAATGGAGTAATTTTCTGATCTTTTAAATGATTTAAGATTGGCCATAGGATCCTCTATATAGCATCAATCCTATCAATTTCTTTTCCTGTCCTCTGCACATTGGTAGCCAATTAACAAGCCACTATGTTACCTGCCCTGAAGGTTACATCATGAATTTTCTTTCTTAAAACCAGTCAAACCAGCATCTATGGGGTCATGAAATATTCAAGTAATTACAGCAAGTCCTAATCTTAAAAATTACTCAAGCGTCCAGGAAACCAGGCTTCACACAAAGCTGGTGCGATAGCCTATGTCAACACGCTCATTCAGGCCACACATTCACCTGTGCCCTGCCCATACACACTTTTACTGGCATCTAGACAGGATTCTATGAAATTTACAGACCTTAAACTTAGGATATAAACAGTTATTCCCACAAGAATTAACATCAGTTTCAATAAACTTAATTCACACTAAACAGGTGCGTATTTTGCAGGAGTCCTTAGTCTAATCCAAAAGTCTTCTCAATATAGCAAAGGTCTGAATTTTATCTACGATAATAAATTATCACCTCAACAGAAATAATCCTGCACGAAAACTGTACTTAATGAATGAAACAAACCAAAATAAATTCTGGTTTTGTTTCCGATACCTTGTTCTTTTCTGAGTTCTCTGCTACTGTCTTCAGGTGTGCAGAAAGAAACTTGAGTGTTTCATAATGATGTTCAGGTAAATCATGAATCTGAAAGAAACAATCACTATTCAGAACATTTAACGCTGATTTTGTAGTGTGCCTACAACACACCTGATTTTAGCTTACCAGTCTTTTCAGTGTTTTCAGACGTTCAACAGGATCTTCCTTTCTATTGGCATCTATGAAGTCTGCATATTTGTCTGTTAAAAAAACCCACAAATTAACCATATATATATGATTTTTTAATTTGTATGTGTGTATATCTATACTATGTATATACACACTCACTCCCCAAGAAAACAAGTAACATATATATATATATATATGAATGACCTTTGGAAGTCATAAATTAGTCTATTATATTGTATATAATATAACAATATGGCAGTGGGGAAGAAACCAGCTTTCATAGAACACTGCAAGAGAAAAATTGCAAGTTTTACTCATTTTTTTTTGCAATTTCATAATTCCTCCACCATCAGAGAAATTCTGTTTACAGCTCTCATTTTTAAGCTCTATGACCACGACAACTCCCTGCTCTTTAAGGAAGAAAGAGGGCATTTGTTACAGAGTTAGGATGAATTCACTGCATTTTCTCTCAAATCACCTGAAAGATGCAAGACAACTGTTCAACAGTAACTTCTAAAGACAAAATCACAATGTAGACAACTTACCATTGGTAAAAAGGGGTTCTGGAAGCTTTCTGAAAAAGGATTTCAGCAAACTGCTTATCACATTCAAGTCTCGCCATTTCTAGACATTTAGAAGAAAAGGACAGACATGCTTTATATTTCTATAATCACAACACAACCAAAAGTTTTTGTGACTTCAGCCTGGAAATAGTGTGATCGAAGACTTACATCATCATGAACATCAATGTCAGTCATTCCTTTGTTGAGCTCTTCCTGCATACTTGAGATGGCAGCATTATTTCCAGGAACTCTGTAAATACCTGTGTACTCAAGACCTCTTTCTTCAACCAGTTTGCAGCATATATCAACAATCAGTGGAATATACTGAAGAAGAAGAAAAGTTATAGGTTCAATTTAAAGTAATTAATACAAAAAGTATTTTAAAATCACCAAAAAAAGGAAAAATTGTCCTTCCGTACTTTGTTGGTATGAGCTGGGGGGCAGTCATCTAGTCTAACACCAAACGTTCCTACAGCGGATGGCTTCTTCTCAAATGTCTTCCTCATAATGCTTGGAATGCCTTTTCTCCACGTTCCCTTGTCTTTTGGTGGGCTTGTCTCATCTTTTTGTTGTTAGTATAATGCAAACAAGGAAATAAAGAAGAAAAATAAGAACACTTAAGTCACAAAAACTACTGTAAATACAGGTAACAGATTTGCAAAGATCAAATGACACCTACTGCATTTTTACCTCTTTTACTTTCCCAGCTTCCTACAACTCACTAAACATTAGTCTGTCTTAAACATACCTTCTTCTACTCTTCTGTGTTTCGAAAGACTCATTTGAACATGCTCACACCCCAGATTTAGAAAAGCAAGTAAGCTGGATGGTACAGTGGAATTTCATCATTCTAAGACTAAAGGTACAAAAATTACATTTTAAAAAATTAAAAACTACACAAAATACCTGTGAAACAAGACAGCCATGCTCACACTTATGCAGAGCTACTCACTCTTCCAAAAATTACCAGATTTTAGTCAGTCCTAAATCATTCCAAACAGGACTCAAACACTTAAAGGTACTATCAATTAAAAAAATCAGATAAAGAGTTCAGTAGCTCTGTTTACCGCTCCTATACAATTCATGTAGCAAATTACAATTCCCATTTATCCTATACTGCAAGTTGCCTAATACAATAGTACTTCCTCCTTATTCAGTTATTTCTGGAAATACTCTTTCAGCAGATTTAACATTTACTTAATATCTGCGATTTAGTTCCATAATCTGTAGCACAGCAGCAGCAAAGGGACATTTGCTGGTAACCTAAAACACAATTCACACACAGCTTAAACGCAACGCTGAATTGTTCAAAAGTGGCTGATCAAAACTGATTGCTCAGCCAGTTGCCTGAATTTGTGTGCAATGTCCTTACAGCCACAGTCTGATCAGAAATACCTCATGTTCTGGAAAGGAAAAAAGAAAAAAAGAGAGAGTAGCTTGTGACATTATTTGATGGAGTTCAGTTACTAATTTAAGTTGTCAGTGCCAGCTCTTCGGACTTTTTTAGAACTCAGCAAGTATTAATTTTGTTCTGGAAAAAATTAAGAGTTTCACGCCTGTACTTTAATGATTAAGACTAAAAAAGTGTTCTTCCCTACTTCTGAAACACTTCCGTGGAAAACTTTGGTTTCTTAACAGCATATTTAAAATATGAGTTCACCGTGTTATTTCCAAGTCGCTGGAGACAAAAGTATGAATTACACACAAAATCATTTCCAAAGCTTCCAAAATTTTGGTGACAAGAAGTACACCACCTGTATTTTATTGCCGTCAACACTACATGGAGCTGTAGGAAAAAAAAACTGAAACTCCCTTGAGAGGGAACAAGAACAAAAAGCTTCAGGGATCTGAGAAGACCTGAAGTATACCTCAGATGACAGCCAAATAAAGCAGCTACAAGAAATGAGTGATTATAGCTGCAGCTTAAAAAAACCCACTAAACTGGTTAATACCTGGTGTGCATCTGTATATTCATGAGTTCGTAAACCTGAACAGGCACCTCAATGGCCTCACACTGGGGCTATAAGGAACTAAAGAAACACACAAAACATACAGACCTTTAGTGAGAAGCTTCCTTTCAGACTCATCCTTAGGAGAATGCGGACTCTGGGTCCTCTGTTCTGCTTTAGTTCCAAGCAGAGTCTGTCTGATACTTAAACTCTGGCGAGGTGTTTTGGGAGATGGCTCTGTTTTACTACTTGAAGAACTGAAACAAGATACATTACTTCAGTAAAAAGACGCTAGATAAGAAGTCTAGAAAAACTACTGGCAGCATATAATTCACCTACCTCATCATTGTACTGTATTCTTTAATCCTTCGACTAATCAGATCTCTACTAGTGACACCAGTATCCTATAAAAAAATTGAGATCTACTTTACAATCTTATAAAATACAAAAAATGTTTTTTACTTTAAGACTACGACTAGGCTTTTTCCATCAGACCACATATGAAAAATTAACATTTCAATATAGTCTAAAAAAAACCCTAAAGGGCAGTCCTTGACAACAACAAGGACAGAACATTTAAAAACCATGAGTAAAACTAAAGTGAGTAACTACAAATTAAACGCTGCTATTTAGACTTTTTTTTTCAAAGCAACACAATCTGATTAAATCCTGTTAAACTGAAAGTAAGTTTAAATAGAAAGCATGCAAGTCAACACACCCTACTCTGAAAAATCCAATCCTAAGTGCACAGAGTACTTATGTAACTAATTACTACTACACATACAGCTGAAAAAGCCATTAATTCAAATGTGCTTTATCCATCTGTCTAATAATGTTTATTAATTCATTTTCCTTTGGATAATTATTTCAAATCTGAGCAGATGTGCATGATCAGGGACATGAAAATATTCCTCTGTTGCTCATCACCGAAATGAAAACGCACTGAGGACAGTATTGGGACAGATATTGGTATGTTATGTATGACAGTGTATGTTTGCCTTTTGTAATTAGCATTAATATTTAATTCATAGAAACATCAACATTTAATCAGAGAAACAAGCATCCTTCGAAGTTTCACTTTTTAACTACTGAGAAACTCATCACACTACCACTGTGCACACCAGTTTGCAATGCAAGTCTGAAGACAGAACACACTGGTTTTAATACTGCAATTATCTTCTAAAAAAGATTAGGGACTTTTAAGAGATTGGTTTAATATAAAGTGTCTTTAGTCAAGTCAGCAGCGATATTAATTAATTTATTTCAAGTCTTCTCTCTCATTATGAGAATGTCAGGCTTTTTAAAATTCAATTTATTTACTCAGTTACCTTGACTTTCACCTCATTTTCTCGTATGTTCCTGTACACATTTTGGTCTATTTTTTAATGGCAAATTATTTCTGTTGTTGAAGTATTACTTACAAGAAAACAGAATCAATTTTTAGTTAAGAGACATGAACTACAACTTCTGCATTATTTATTATACGATTACCTCATCATTTAAGTTGCTGTTGTCTTGTATTGCTTTAATCCATGCTAACATATTATCTCTGTCCTCAGCTTGAAACAGATACTCGCAGTCTGATGTGGTGAGTCTAAAGACATTTTTTCTCTTGGTTTCACAGTATGAGATGTCTATCAAACAGGCATTGATGCTTATAGGTTGTTCTTCTTCAGATGAGGTCACTTGTTCCTTTTTATCCTTGTATAAATAAAGTGAATGACCTCGAAGAACAACATACAATTGCTTCCATGGCCGAATACTCCCACCAACTCGCTGGAAAACAACAGATATGTTAGTCGGCTCATTTGTTACAATGAATGTTTCTGGATTAAAAAATTAGCTCCAGAAGGTTAATAAGAAAGACTAACCACCTACCTACACCATTCTTAAGAATGGCCTGTGGAAAGATTACACAAAAGGACACTAATTGCTCTCGAGTAGAGTGAATTGTCAATAGCCTGCCCTCCGTGATCACCTTTGAAGTGTGCGTTCACATATGACAATAGCAAGAAACAGAATATGACTAGAATTTCACAGAGGCATTAAACAAATATAGTAAAAAGTATTTAGTGGACTCTTGCCCGTGCCTTTTAAACTTCATTCAAGTCCGACTCACATTTATACACCACCGCAATTCCAGACTCATGATTTTCCTTAAGCGTTAGTCTATACTTGTGCAGAAGGTTAATCTGAACTCAACTCCACAACATAAATGAAAACGACAGCTTTTTTTTCAAACTACAGTTATCCAGGTGTTGATTCTTTCTACTTAATTAGTCATTAGAAACGAGTTTACTTCACAGATGCTTTGAAATGTAAGAATTAGACTCATAGAATCATTTAGGTTGGAAAAAGATCCTTAAGATCATCGAGTCTAACCGTAAACCTAACACTGCTGAGTCCACCACTAAACCACATCCCTCAGCACCACATCTAAATGTCTTTTAAATACTCCCCGGTATGGTCGGTCACTCAACCACTTCCCTGGGTAGCCTGCTCCAATGCTCGACAACCCTTTCAGTGAAGAAATTGTTCCTAATATCCAATCTAAACCTCCTCTGGCGCAACTTGGGACCATTTCCTCTCATCCTATCAGTTCAGAAAGCAGTCTGTAAAAGAAGCTGAGGAATTCACTGAAGTCAAAGGTCTAGCAAGTCTAAAATTTTCTCCATCTTACCGATTGATGTTCATATCTCAAAAATTCTAACTAAAAAAGCAAAACAGGAAAGCTTTAAGTTTCTTATCTTATGTTTCCACCAGCGTAGTATTTGTGCTAGGTTAAGAAACCAAACATGACAGGTACCTTTCCCTTGTCTGTAACAAGCTGACGAAAATGGAGCCATCCTTCCTTGGAGGCATCACCAAAGACCTCTGAAGAAGAATCTTTTCTGGAACCAGAGTCTTCTGAAGATTTCTGGCTGTCTGGGACCTAAAGAAAACGTCATAGAAAGAACCCACAGTGTACTTCTAAACACATTTCTCTACAATTCCTACATGCAAGATGTTCTCTCTTTAAAAGCTGACACCTCATTCAGCAAAAATACCCTAAGAATACAAAAAACCACAATTTCTAAAGTTTCTGTATAACAACAGTGACCTTACACATCCCAAGAATACCTTGAGAAACTGCAGGAGTGTTAGACTCTCATTAGTAAGTTTTTACAAAAGCACGCCATAGATATGTTTTGTTTACAGAAGCTAAGGAAAATGAAAAATCATGGATAGCGTGGTGAGCCTAGAAAAAAAAGAGACCATGTTGACTTATGCAATGCATAATGCTCCAATTAGGGAAAAACATTAGAATCAATTTAAATACCAATCAAAATCAAGAACAATTTCATGGGTAGCAATTCCAAAAAACTTAATGTCTGTGTTTAAGATACCACTTTGTAAAACTGAGTTGTGTAATTTGTACAACTTGTCACAGTAGCATCTGTAATTCTTAGGAGCTGCTATACACATAAATACCTACCTTAATCCCCTTTAAACTAGACACATGCTTAATGGATCTGTTGGGAGAAAAACAAATGTTAAAATGAGATTTTGTACATTTAAAAAAAAAGAGATCTCCAAGTTGACTGATATTTTTTTAATGAACTTACGATTTTCCCTCTTCTCTGTAGTCATCCAGTCCTTCATCATATGACTTTGATCTCTCAGTTTTTGGAGCAGGCTGGCTATCCAGGACACTAGGCCGGATGGATTCTACAAACAAGTAAAAATTTTTGAGTCTGTAAGCACCCGAATCACATTTTTGCAATTTATTTCCGGCAATAAAGAGATTACAATTTTTGCTCTTGCTCTCCAGAGTGTAAAAGACAAGAAGTTGCATGAGAAAAAAAAAAAAAAACGAAACCAACACTCACCATGATCATGTGAAAGTTGCCGCCGAATTAAAGGGACTGGAGATGTGGGACTAGGAGGAACAGTTGTTACAGCTGGTGCTTGAGAAGCAGATGCAGAAATAACAGCAGAAGCAGGAATGTGTGCAATATCATGGTCAATACTAGGACTAGTCGGTTCATCTATAAAGGTAATATGTCATATATTAACATGTTAGAGGCATTAATCAAATGCTCCAACTAACTAGCCATCTGAACTTCGCGTTATTGGGGTATCAGATTAAGTATCTTAAATGTAAGTCTTTCAAACAAACATAAGGATCCTACTAATTCACACTGTCAAATAGACACTTTTTTGTTTGTTTTTGAGAAGCCTGTTTTACTTTGTAAAAATGTTAACTATATGTTAGAGATAAGGGCAAACAACATCATACGCCATTATAGATTTTGCTGTGAGTGAATGAAACAGGAATTACTTGCTAAACTCTTGTAATGTTATTTTCAAGTAGACTATTTTTGTTTATATGTCTAAGTGAAAGACACACTTATTACACCAGTAAGTCAAAACTCGACAGATAAGTACAATTTCCTACAATAAAATATGGGCATTCAGACTACTGAAAACACCATTTGTTTTAAATGAGTGTTTAAATAATAAAGCCAAGTTACAAGGAAAAAAGCGCACTTTAAATAGACTTGCAGCATGCAAAGAACCAATATCCTCCCCCCAACACACATTCAAAGAAAGAAGCAAGTATTCACATTTTTAAAAGATGGCACTACTACATACCAATTAGTTCTTCCACTAATTGTTCATACAAACGATTGCATGCCATACATGCCCAGCACCTCACAGTCTCAATAGCCACAAGGGTCATCACGAAAGATTCCAAAAATCTTTTAAGTATTTCTAGTACTTAACATGTTTCTTACAAGATGGAAGAAGCCGAGAGATGCATTTTCAATCATTCTGAGAAAAGAGCGGTAACATCTTCTAGAACACGTTATTAGGACTAGAAAAATAATTCTACTTCATGCTCCGGTAGAAGAGAGGATGGGAAAAAAAGAAAGATCAAGTCACGAGCAGGGGCTGAACTGTACTGCCGTAATGAATATGAATGTATTCTAGGTGCTAAGAATTGTAATATGCAGAGCTACTGAAAAGCCTATTGAAATCAATGAACACTCACAGACAGAGGTTTATTCTTTGCTTTGTGCGTGTGCTGCATTGTGCTTTTCCAACAGGCGCTAACAGTTCTGTTAAGGCAGCACTTGTACCATCAAATTTGTCAATGTAAATTTAAAACAAGGCAATAAACAAAGTACAGGAAGGTTTAGCAATAACAGCCCTCTACATTGTCTGGAGTGGAAAATATAGTAAATTTTGAAGTTACATGTTAAAACATCATACCCTCAAAAAACCTAGATGCAAACTAGAAACATTAATAAAAAGCGTAAGCAAAAGAATTCACAGCAAATCTGTGACATCACAATTTTAAAAATTTCTCAGCTTTACTTGCATCCACAGCAATAAATTAGAAGCATTTACAGATCTCTTCTTCACAGCAATTGGGAGCTAGGAAGAACCTCAGTTACACTTCCATTTCAAAACTACAACAGCTCACTGTCTCACCGCCTTTTTGCATTTGCGCGGCTTCCCCGCAGCAAACCCCGAGAGCAGCACACTAATGTTGACTAAGGAATACAACCACTCACTGAACAATTAATTAGTTTGTGGCATGCAAACTGGAACTGCTCAGCTTTAAGTTATTTATGCTACAGGCTTAAAACGTCACAGTCTCTACTCCCAAAAGCGACAAAAATGCTAGTGCTTGAAATAAATCTGCACAAGCTGCGAATGAGAAGCGTTAGGCACCACTACATGACTTCCCACAACACTTGAATCCAAGAATTCAGCTGAGAAAAAACAGTTTCTCAGTCCTTGAAAGCAACAATAATTATTCAAATTATTATTACTTCACAGTGGATCTAATCCCCAGATGAATCTAAATTAAAGTGGTTTTAGAAATAGGCAAGCTTTAAAGAAATTGCAAATGACATTGGTACAGGAGGGAAATAACTCTGCTCAATCCCTCAAGAGGTTGAAGGTCAGCTAATGGCAAGCTTTTACATGATGTAAAGTGATTATGGAGCAAACCATGATGTACGCCGTATGGGTTACTGCCTGCTGATTTAATGCACTGGCAAACTCCACCACTGCTGTCCAGTAAAACACAAAACCCAAACAACTATATCTACCCCTTGTATTTTGACTTTCCCCTTTAGTGCTTGGAAGCATTTGTCTCCCCTTTCAGTCTCCTTGGGTAATGGGTGTATTTGCACCCCAAAACTCCCCACACAGCATGCGAAAGGATGTGTTCAGCTCACAATCAATGAAAACCACTGTCTCTGAAACACGGTGAAGCGTACAGAACAAGCAAGCCAGGGGAGAAGCCACACAAAATGATTCTCTCTCAGTTTGTCATCTCATGGATTACCAGTGTCCCTTTAAAAATCGGTAACCAAAAGGTTAAAGACTCCAGGACTACTTAAAGTTTTACTTTTCATTTGAGAAAAGGATACAATTTGTTCAGCACTATTGTTTATGAAGCGACCGGAGAGACTAGCCATCGGAAAATAAGCCAGCATGGTGACAGAGGACCTCTGGCAAAGGGGAAGATGCTGCTTGTCACCTCTGTTTGAACATGAGCATGCAACTGGTCAACACCACAACTAGTGATTTTCAGGAAAAGCCTTTTGGTGCAAACATGTTTATAGGTGGTACGACACTAAATTTGTCATAAATAGGCAACACAGCTACAGGTACAGTTAACCTGCATTAACCGATTTGGTAGCTAAAGCAGAGAGAAATTCATGTGTCAAAGTACATTTCTATTGCAGTGCAGCTGGAGATCCAGGACCTAACAAAGAGAGGGAGCATCTGTACACAATTTAAGTGAAGTGGAAAAATACTAACTTCCTGACTCTGCAAAGATTAAAATTTACACTGAATGGGCTCAGTGGCAGAACTAGAGATTTCAAAACTGAGGATTACACAGGTGAGAAAGCACGACAAAGAGGATGTACTACTCCCTTCGGTGGATGAGGAACTAAGGAATAAGTACTAACCAATTTTCCAAAGGTTCAAAGAAATGAACACCCCAAAAAAATCACTGAAAAAAAGGACAGATCTGTATTGTACCCTATTATGCTGCTACAACACAATTTTATCATTATTAATATAATATTTAATGTCTTTGTTTATACCTCAATCTCCCAGAACAGTCCTTCAGGATTACACATGAAGGTTTGAAAGTAACAACCTGAACTCTTGGACATAAAAAGAGGCATATTTTGAGAACCTTAAATGTAAGTCAAATGAACCACAGAATTATTCAAGTGTGAGCAAACCTCGGAAGGTCCCCTAGCCCAGCCTCCTCCTCCGAGCAGGGTTAGTGCTGAATTTAGACCACGTTGCTCAGGGCTTTTGTCCAGCAAGTGCCAAACAGAGGGGAATGATCTCTTCCCATAATACCCTGGCCATGCTCTTATTGAGGCAGACCAGTACGGTGTTAGCCTTCTTCACCATCGAGGTTCCAGTACCACTGCAGTAGGTTAGCCTATTACAGGAGCAGGATTTGGCATTTATCAAAGAATTTCAAGAGGTTCCGATCAGGCCATCCCTCTAGGGTTCCCTTCTGAATACACCTTCACACATATTGCCATTTGGTGGTGTCTGCAAACTTGAGCTTATTCTACCTCCCCTCTGTCACCAATAAAGATATTAAACAAGACAGACCCTGAAGAACACCACTTGTAACCAGCCTCCAGGTAAAATACAAATCCTTAGCCACTACCCTTCATACCAGATGATCCATTTTTCCTATATATCCAGCAGCACACCCACCTAGACTATGGCAGGTGGCCACACACATAAGGATGATGTTGCAGAAAAGGTCAAAAGCCTTGCTAAAGTCAAAGTTGCTGACCCCATTGTGTTCTCCTCTCATTCAGAGATCTAGTCGTCTCATTATAAAAGGCAAACATGTTGGTCAAGCACTATCTAGCCTTGGTAAATCCATGCTAGCTATTCCAAATCACATCCTTCATGTGCCCAGAAAAAAGTTCCCAGAGGACCAAGTCCATGATTTCCTTAAGGACTGGCATAAGGCCAACTGACTGCCTTCTCTGGATTGTGTTTCTCATCCTTTTTCAAGATAGGTGCACAATCTGCTTTTTTCCAGTTAGCGGGGACCTCTCCCAGTCCTCATGATCCTTCAAAGATGACAGACAGTATCTCTGCAATGGTATCAGCCAACTCTCACAGCACCTTCAGGTGCATTTCATTAGGTGAGATGGCCATGTACAGGTTGAGCTGCACTGGAGCTGTCTTAAGAGTTCCCTGTTTACCCAAGTCAGTAATGATTGTGGGTCTTGTTTGGGGTTTTTTTTGGTGGTGTTCTAATAATTTTTTTTTATTTAAGGAAATGGCTGAGTTAACTGAATTGTAACATATAAACATGGAGACCAAATTCACAGACTAACTTTAGTCCAGAGAGGCTAACCATCAGGGATGCTTGGGCTATATGATAAACAGAGAAAGGTGATTTCTCCCACCAACCTGTGGGGATTCAAATTGCCGAATCCTTCTTCACTGGTAACAGGAAATGACTTGAAAAAACTACCTTCCCAAGGCTAAAGTCATCTTTCATATTTATTCCCCCTTGGACACGGCAGTCTTGCAAGCGGTAGTTCAACACCAGACTGTAAGAAGGAACTGCATCATTTAGTAAGTGTGTTGCAGACCACATTACCATTTAAAACACCATCTAGACATTTCAATTTAAACAGAAAATTTGAATATATGGCTACAAACCTTAATTCAACAGGTATGTATTTTATCAAAGACTATTATCTGATTTAAAGATTCAAATAATAAAAATGTAATAGCTATGTAGTAACGCACACTTAAAAGACACTTCGCTTTTCATGCGAAGAATGTCGAGACAGCGTGCACCCCCAGACACAAAAAACACTCAACATACAATGCCCCAAACGGCATACATTGAAAAAGATAACTGTACTTTAATGTTATTGGCTTTCTGAAAACCATATCCAACTCTTGGATTAGGTATGTATTTAAAGATGCCCCTATAGTACTTAATACAATTTTGGATACTCAGAGATCTCGTGGAATTGTAACAGCAATTGCTTTTTGTAGAAGGCTCAGCCTTCTGCAGAAGGCTACAGGGAGGTGACTCATGCTGCTTTCTGTCTCCAAAGCAAAGGGCTAAAAGAATCATTAAAAACATCATCTTCATTCAACAGAGACATAGCTGTGAAGGTTTCTATGTACTGAGATGGCATCTACCTGACAGCCATTACAGTAAGTTTTTTAACCACCTCTCTATTTCTTCAATAATTCTCTCAAACAATCTCAAGCAACAGGTTATGGCTTTTGGGGTGTAATTTAAGAATGATTCTTACATGGCAATTCCATTTGCTTATGGCAGAAAAGACAACATGAAACTATCAGGCATTCATTAGAAGAAAAAAAATATTTTAATTTTTTCTTTACTGAAGGACAGACAGGACATGCCAGTGACATGAACAGACCCTGCAGCAAGACTGGCTTTAGAGGCACTGCCTTACTTCCAGCCTTTTGGAAACAATCATTTTGCATCCTTGGCCTATCCAAGCACTTCACAGTACATGGTGCCACAACAGGCTCTGCACTGTCACAACACACACCACTACCTTGTTCTGAAGTATTCCTCTTCAATACAGTACAAGAAAGCTTTAAAATCTTGTCCTACGCCTCCTCTGTGCCTCTCAGTTTAGGTTTGGTCCAGCTTGCGATAGGCAACGCTTCCCTTATGATACAGCCATATGGACCACCTCGGTGGTCCCTTCCTTCACCTTGGTGGCAGGCAGGACACAAGGGGTCCGGCAAAGGCTGCTGAGGCACTGGCACAAGCGGAGCAAGGGACAGCAGAGCAGAGCAGGGGGATCAAGGGCACGAGGAAGAGGCATCAGTGAGAAGAATGCAGGAAGAAAGAAGAGAAGGCTGACAGGATACTGGAGGTAGAAAAGGATCATCATCCACACACAGGCAAGGAAGTTAAAATAGAGGTCTACTTCAGAGGCTCCTCACCTCCAAGAAACCTCAAAAGAAGCTCAATTTAAAGTAAACACAGACACACTAATACAGACCATTTTTCTTAAAAGTCTGTCAGCAAGACAATCCAATAAAAAGACCATGAATACAATTTCACCTGCATAGTGAGAAGGCCAGAACTAACCAATAAAACAAAAATGAATTGTTCAATCAAAAATAAACTACATGGGACTAACCCTGCTATCACACAAGACAGCACAAAGGACTGCTGCTGCACCTTGTACTTTAACCTGCAAGGGCAAAAGCTCCAATAATTAAAGACTTCCAAGCCTAAAACACATGATTTGGAAAGATGATATGCTATTGCCCGGGTGCCTGCCATGATGCCCTACCTCATTTTTCAAAAAACCAAAACCAAACCAAATAAAAAAACCCCAAACAAACAAAAGAACAACAAAAAACCAAACAAAACCCCCCAAACCTTTAAAAAGTTTTTTTTTGTTTGTTACTTATTAAGTACTTGCAGCACTGACAACATTGATTGCATTTACAAAGAACTTGTTCATATATCTACTTTACGTAATTACCCTCTTGCAGCCAAAAGAATATAATGGAAACATGTCTGCATGCTGAGCACATTCATTTCTGTAAGCCACAGAAACACAAGGCTGGAACAAGCCTCCTGAATCATCAAATCCAGTCCTCTGCTAACACACTCATGTAAATAATATGTTTATTATACTGACCGAGTTTCACACAAACAGAAAAAGGCTTCCCAAGGTTAGTCTCCATGTGAGACTATTCTGAAAACCTTATCTACAACAGTCTGTTGCTTATTTCAGTGTTAAACAAATGTATAACCATCTTTCTACACAAAGTAATACAAGCAATTCTAAAGGTTCCTGTTTACAGTATTACCCCGACACAGTAAAAAAAAGTACAATTCTGAATATATTTTAGGCCAAAGAACCCTGATAGCATTCCTTTATTACCTGCAATAATTATTTTAAATTATAATGATATAAGGATGATTTATGCTTTGAAAATATTACCCATTAGCAAACAAATCTGATGCTCCTACTCAATTAGAACTCTACTAGATGTTATGAATTGTTGACTTCAAATTTTAGGTTTTAATTAAAAAAAAGGATTTTTGAGTTACTGAAGCATTTAAACAGTATTTAAAATGTTAATTTGTAATTTTGTGTTTTGGCTGCTGTACTTCAGAATACCACAATGATTTAAAAATTGTTCTTTGGATAAGAAACACTGAAATTTTCAGCCTGGAGCAACAGTGATTTGGCAGGCCACACTGTAAACCCCTGAAAAAAATAGGAGACTGATGCTTATCCTAGAAACACTGATGTGATGCTTATCCTAGAAACACTGATGACATGTCAAAAACTGTGCCAATGCTAGCGCTAAAATAATGGAAGCAACAGTGCCTTAAAAATGAACATCCATCAGCTCTAGTTTCTATTGCAGTTACATTTATAATTTCATAGTTTGGAATAGCTAGGCAGTAACTTGTAGGGGAAAAAAATTACAATAGCTGAAGATTTTCATATTCATCTTGACTGCTAACAGATTTTGCTAAAACTAAAGTTTCCTTAAAACATGCCATATCAACCATTTGTATCAGCCTCTATTTGCCCTTAAGGTATCCACACATTTTGGGCTGACAGGCCACAATCTCTGCTCCAGAAGTCTGAGGGTTTGAATTTCTCCCTCCCTGATGTTTATCTCTTCTCACGAAGAAGAAAGAGAATGAGCGCATTCTTTCAATTATTTCTTCACTGCACATGAGAATATTTCTGGTTGTTTCCCCTAACCTTTCACTATTCCTACCGTTCTAACTCTTTCCACAGTGCTTTGTGCAAGCAGGTCAATTTATTTTCTAGTTTCAGGAATGAAATGCATTCAGTATGTGTGCATTCACATTGTCATCTTCTCTACCAGAGCCTAAGCAGCCTCCAGAGAGCAGTATAAAGATGCAAGGGAAGGAGAGGAAAAGCATGGCGTGTATTTCACTAAAAAAAGACAGTAAATTCATTACACTTTCAAAAAAAGTACTTGGAGTTATGTACGTGACATCATTTAAAGGTAGGTACTGATAAGGTAAACCTCATACACCTCTACTAGCGTTAGGGAAGAAGAATGCCATCACATGTACAATAAGGATGCCTGAAAAATTTAATTCATGCTGAGTATTTTAGAATGTTTCATCTCCCAATTCCTTAATTTACATTAAAAAAAAATTGATAACAAAAAAGGAAGTAAAGAAGGTTGAGCAGAATTCATCATAAGCCAGCTAAATTTATACTGTTAGTCAACAAGTACCCAAATACTTTTATTATGACAGAAATTTGTAGAAAAATAGATATTGGAACACAATAAAAACCAGTTTTTTGGTTTTGAAAAGTAGCATGAAGATCAGCTCTTAAAGCAAGGTAAAAAGCAGTGTGCTTGATTACTAGTACAAAAATCACTATGGTTGTTTGTGCTAAGGGTAGAAGCAACAGAGAGATAAAACCATGAGTGGCACGAAAAGGGTGACTTAAGACCAGCACTCTGCAGGTCAGTTTTACAACATTTATATCAGAAATTCAGCCAGCACAATACAGGTTTTAAAAAACCACACACATGCATAAAAAAGGGGAACAACATATAGTTAAAAAAGCTGTGATATTTAAATCAATACAGGGTACTGGATAGCAAAATTTTACTGGACTACAAAAGAGAACAGAGAAATTTATGAAGCACTTAAAATCACATTTGGCTCAGGAACGTTGTAAAATGCAAATGGTTGGAGAACAGAGAGTACCAGCATTAAGTATCATATATCCTTGTCCCATTCTTACATCTTTCCTTAGATACCAATTTCAGCCAGAGAGAAGACACTCATCTAATAATGGTGTTATTAAAGTCTGGTCAAATATTTTTATCTGGCTAATTTTCTCTCAGTTATTCACAAATTAATAGTGGAATGAAGTGACCTAAAATTTTTCTAGGGTAAGGCTGTACTAGATATTTTCAAAAATGGGATCACACCCCTGAGGAAAAGTCTTCATACTTACCTGATGCTACTGCACACCTAAAAGAAAGACTATAACAGGATGACTATAAACCTGTTTGATTTGAAAAGAATTTTAAACTTCAAGAGGATGCTTATTTAGGCTGAGTGTTTTAAAACATAGTCATCTAAACCTAATTTTCACATGACAACCCACTACAACGTTGGAAAGAGTGTTCACCCAATAGTAATGGCCAAAGCACTAAAACGGCACTGGCAGCTAGACATACTGCAATCACGTTAAATATTGAAGTAATTTCTCCATTTCATTCATACGGGTAGTTCATTCAGCTCAACCTGGGAGTTGGATTATTATTTTTTAAAATTGCTTTCTAACCTACGGTAAATGGTTTAAGAAGGAAAACATAGTTTCAAGGTAGCTGCAAATCTCAGACATTCACATTAGACATCTATGCCTAAGAAATATATTAAAATAACTATATTCTAAATCAATTGCTTCTCAATAGTTAGAGAATGTTAAATAGCATTCTAATTTCCATCCCAGTGCAGGTTAACACATCCAAAATTACACAGTAGGTCAGAAATTTATCATTTGCTGTTCTCTAACAGAGAAATTGTGTATAAATTACAAGTCTGAAAAAAGGTAAATTAACCACCACTGCTAATATAGTCACTGATAGAGATAATGGTATTTTTCCTATTTTAGAGATGGAATTTTAGAGAACAGGTGAGACTGTTTCTGGGTAAAAGGAATAACCTTTCATTAGACTAACTAGTATAGTTTGAAACAGTAGACAGCATTTCAAAAACCAAGCCTTTCTTTGGACCTGAAATAGCAACAGCAGCTTTCCAAGCTAACAACAATACTCTGCATTTAGTAGCACATGGAAACTACTGAAGCTTGCAGTGCTAGGATATGTTTTTCTGTAAAACTGGCAGCTGCCTCATCCCCCAGGAGCATCTGCATACCTGGAGAAGAGACTGAGCACAAAATATCTTGCCTAATTTTTTCAAATAAATCAATTTCTCCTATAAAAGATCTACCTACTTGGTTTGTTCTGAACATATCTCTCATTTCTATTAGGAAATGCAAACCAAAATTTAATCTCTTGATTCAGGACAGCCTTTTGTGAGAAGACTAGTGTCAAAAGGCAGTTCTTCAGCAACCCACCGTAATCTCTGCAAGAATCTGCCATAAATAACCTTGATGGAAACTCTGCTTGGACTTCTGTTTGTGGTGCAGGGCACTGTGCTACTTACAAAGACATACTCTCAAATCATCCTGATGTTGTGCTGTTCTCAAGAGCAGGTTAGTCACAAAACACTCCTGCAGAAGTCAACTGCTCCTGGCTGAGTTTCTACCAAAATATGGTCTGGCCATATCTACTACTTTTAATGAGCAGAAAGTGATAACAAAAATAAACACATCATGAAGTATTTAAAATGGCAATGATATGTAACCTTGGAAGATATTTATTACCCCAAAATTTACATTTTTACACTAGTCCAAAGATCTACTGTACAAATAACTTCAGCAAGTGCATTTATGAAATGAACCGTATCTAATAGAATCTAATACTGCAAAAACCAATTATGCTCATGTACACATAAGGGAAGCAGACAGGTTGCCAACACCAAGGTATGTCTTTTTTCAAAGTAACATCATCATATAGAAAAGGAAAAAAAAACAACCAACCAAAAAAACCCTACCCCAAACTAAAAAAATAATCCAAGTGATTTTCCTTCAGAAGAGTTAAATAGCCTTTAAAGCCTTTAACCGACTTGCAAAGTAGATGTAGGGTTTTATCCATCTGATTAAGTAAGGCTTCTAACAAGTGAAGCTGTAATTAGGCATAATGATAGTGGAACAAGCAAAGTTAGAATCATGCATATTAATTCTAACTTCAGAAGATGCCCACTCTTAATGGCGTTTGATGCTTTTCCTATTCAGAGAGGGTTATTTCATCTTCCATGTGCTGGAGCTGTGGTGGAAGTCTTCCACAGCACCTGTACAGGAATTTCTTGCTAGGAAAACAGCCACAAGTCCTGTGTTGGCTCAGGCCAAGCCCACGCTCTAGCAGCACCACTTTTGAATAGTTCTGGAGTATTCAAGGAGGTTTCAGTCCAAAAGGCTAAGGAGCCAATAAGAATTCACACAATCCCGTGTGGTGTTATGCCAAAAGGCTGCAATGGAGAGTTACAACTTTGTTTCTTCTGAACTGCCCAGCTGCTACCAGAACACAGTACAACTGCCATGTTTAAGGCTTCTTTGAACTTTAATCATCACATTTCCCTAAAATCTGGAAGCAAGCCACATGAGTTAGAGTTCACATTTGTCAAAATTAAGATAGGAGATTGTGTAGAAAAGGTTGGGCTTGATTTGGCAATCTTGATCTAACTTTTACATGACACTGAAGTTGTACGGGATTAGAAACCTCCCAGCAAGCACTCCTAAGCGAGTACAAATACCACACGTAACTTAAATCAAGTGCCCAATGTTGATTTTAGGCATAATATTAAAAAACCCTGCACAAAGATCAGTTTACATGCCTTACAAACCAGTACTAATCCTTAAAGAAAGATCGAAAAGGTCTAAAGAAGAATCCAAAATTACACGGGATAACAATGCATTCAGTAATAAAATAAATAAGTAAAATAAAATCTACACAACTCCCATTCAAAAAGGAAAGCCCAAATTAAAAACCGTACACTAATTAAGAAAGGATCTTTGTAATTTCTTAACAAAATTCTGTCAAAACCACAGAATTATTGTATCTTTTATATGATTTCAATTCTTTGATGCACACAAAGCTTTGCTATTTTTGGTTATTTACTTTAAACTAGTAGCAGATATTACAGACAATCCTGTGGGTGGGGGAAAAAAAAAATCACTGCTGCAGATCCCCAACAGAAGACAACTGTGCTACAACAATGTACCTGTAATTCCCTTAACCTAATCTGTAAAAAAAGCAAAAACCTGAAGAGCATAAAGAAGCTTTGTTTCTCACATACATGAGTTTGAGAATAAAATTCAGTATTTTCAATCCTTCCATGAGCTCCTCTTTTCTTCCAAATTATCTCAAAAGTGTTCAACTCCCCTCCTGTAAGCTCCCTGCAATTCCAGCCCTGTTTGTATCACAGTCTGCAGGCGAATCTTTGTGCCTTCTCACATTATGCTTCCACAAACCCTTTAAATCATATCCACATTAGCACCTTTACTTGCAAATTCACTTCATTTTATTGCTATCCTTTCACCTGAGCCTTCCTCCATCCTGTATCTGTCTCAGAAAGCTTTCCTCTTACCTGTTCCACAATTTTCAAATCATGGATTTGCACCCATACTCTCTCTTTACTGGATTCCAACTACACTTTATACTAGAGAAGTAAAAATATTTTGAAAGGTGCTGACAATGCTAGTTGTCCAAATAAATAACACCAGAGCATTATGTGGAGTGATATCCAGATGCAGTTACATAATGCAGACTTCTCCGGGGGATTAAGGAAAATTCTAGAAAAATAGTAAGTCACTGTAGACTTTTTTACACTGATCCTCAAACAAAACAGAACATCTTTTTCCTCCACTGAGGAATATTTTTAGTCTTACCAGCCTAATAGCACTCTAGATGAGAGAAGAGCCCTGATGGCCCTCAGCCCCAGGGCTTACAAGCACGGCAGCCCGCTATCTGTCACAGTGCTCTCCATCATCCTTAGCAGAGAAAAGGACGTACACCGGAATAGTTTAACTCACCAATAAACGGAATAGAAGCCAAGGAGTCACCAGGCGGGCTGGAACCTGATGCTTTCCTTTCTTCTATTCTTTTTATGTGGACTTCTCTCCGAGCATCGTTAGGTAACCAACAGGTAGTGTCCGAGGCTGCCTCTTGGTCATTTACAGCAAGAATGTAGGACTGATGCCTCAAAGGCTGTGGAGTTTGGTGGCCAGAAGGTGATTTGTCCCGCATGACCACTGTGTCTTTGTCATTTTCCTGAACGTCCATTTGCAGAATTTCAGGCTCATGAACCTCTTCCCTTTCAAAATCATGAATCTTTTGTCTGATGGAGCCGTCTACGTTGTTGGAGGTAGTTGAACTCTCACTCGTTGGCTGAACAAGTTTGGCGGAAGCTGGAGACAGAGAGGAGGGTTGGATGGTTTTGCCAGTTTCTGTTTTGTGATCTGGGGCACCTTCTGCTCGGACCCTTGACTGTTGGTTTAACAGACCACTCTGATGCAAGTGATTTACTGTTCTTTGGTCTTTGCTGGCAATAGCATCCAGGCCCTGGCTAAGGGGAAATGATGGTTTTGCTGCATAGGGAGCAGAGTTCTTCAAAGAGCTACTTTTAGAACTTCTGGCTGGTGTGAGAGACAATCTCTCTTGTGAAAGAGCTGTAGGTTTTGAAACTCCCCCCGGAGTTTGCAAATCTCGAGAAGGCTGCAACATTTTTATATCTGGTGGAACTTTCTGAAAATGAGAACCAGGCAGAGAAGCTCTGCTACCTGTTCTCCTGTTGTCTGAAATATAAGCACTTGGAGCCATAGAAAAATTTTGACCTCGAAGAGACATGTGAAACGCGTGCTGTCTAGATCGCTCATAAATACCTCGCCGATCATCCTGTTCAGTAAACCCTGTCCACTTGTAAGTCTTCCTCCTATCTCCATTAGTATCTGCAATCATATTCTCAGAATGAAAATTTTCTAGCACTTCACCCTGTTTGCTGAGATAATCCCATGACCGAGCCCTGTGATTCCTAGCATTAACTGAAGGTGAAGTTAGGGTATCTTGTGAAGCACTTCGTGGCCACTCTTTCATCAGCACGGGATCTTCGAGTCTCTCCTGGGATACGCTTCTCTGCCTGATCTGAACAGACTGTGGAACCCTGTCGTGAGAGGTGCTCCTGCGCCGTACCTGTGAAGCAGTGCGATTTGGCACCACTTGGTTATAATCAGTTGTATTCTGAGAAGCTGCTCTTAAACTATCTAACCTTTCCTGTATTGTTCGGGAGCCATACATGTGCATGCGCCTATTATCAATGTACTCTTTGTAAGTTTTGTAGGTCTTCCAGTCTATATGCTGGTGGGATGTTGGAGAACTGTAATGATTAGTAGAGACTGAGGGCGAATCTGTGGCTTGAGCAGGAGGTCTGGTGCTTGGGATTCCTTCTGGACATACTACATAGTTGGAAGCTTTACTTAGTGTTCCGGTTGGATCAACTGGCCTTGTTATTGGAGTCTGGGGAAGCACAATGGCAGTGGACACTGAAGAAGATGGTGACGTGGTCCGTGCTTTTAGACCGGTTTGATCTTTTAAGCTGTATCTTACTTCCTCTGTCCTGTGTGAGGGACCAGCATGATTATTTCTACAAGATGGCATATCTACAGCCTTCTCAGAAGGCACAATAACAGTCCTTACAGTTTCATTGCAAACACACACAGCTGTATTTGATTTTGCAATGTCTGTTGGCGATGGAGGCACTTGTATTTCCATTCTGTAGGCCCTCTCCGGCTGTGTCAATGCCCGCACTGGTCTACTGCCTTGCTGTTTCCCCAGCGAGAAGTCAGAAGGTAGCTTGTCACCAGCTTGTGCCATAACAGAAGCTGTGGATGTCAGGCGCGGATAACATATTGGCGGTGGTTCGGGTATGTTGTGGGCATTACCACTGTAGGCTTCATTGCCTTTCAGGTAGGCATCTTGGGAATATGCCTGTGGAGAGAAGAATAAGTGAGTATTCAGTAGTGAGGGAGATGGAAAAGTTCACCATCTAGCATTTGCTTGATCAAGCTTCAAGAGAGGGAACACAAGCACAAAATTCACACCATCTATAATTTTAGATAACATGTTAGTTAAAAAGATAAAATAGCATTCCATTCCCTTAGTGAGCAGAAATAGAACAAGCATACATTACATACATTCCCTCCCTCAACAACTGAAAAACTGAACTGATGATCAATTCTAGGAAACACTGCAGACAGGACACTGAGGCAGGTTTCCCAAAATCCCTGAGTACAAAACACAGTATTTTTCTCCCCCTTAATATTGTTTTTTAGCATAATGCTTCACACATTCTTCCCATTTAAGCTTCACATTGCTGGAAACCAGAATTTCGCAGCAATCGACAGGTTAAAAAACTGCATAATAAATTCAACTAGCACTAGAAAATTCTCTTTTCACTTAGTGTATAAAAGAACTCTGTCCACTTAATGTAGTGCATACAAGAAGTACACACAAATACACATACACATGCTCCTCTAAGATGTCTTCTACATAAAAGCCACTGTTCTTAAACTAAAATGAATAAATTGAAGCAGTAACATCTTTGTTGTGAGCCAACACCCTGTAAGTCATCACATTTTATACAGACAGCCAGTACATGGCACGCAAATTTTACTGCAGAAATACTAGGAATTGTAATATTTTTAATTTCAAGGTACAAACAGTATGAAAATTCATACATACCCACTGCTGTCCACACACTATAAAAACACAAACTAAAATCTGAAATTATTTTCCTTAGTGCGTTTATTCGCACCTTTATGTTTAAGAGCCTGACTCCTGAGAAAAAATGGTTATATTATACTCAGTATGTTTCAAATGCCTTTCTGAAAAGCAGCATTTGTCATTGTGAAATTAACAGAACACTCAATAAATCAGTGAGAAGCATACAGCATACTTAAACAATATCCTATAATTGAAAAACTTTAGCATGACTTCGTTCAGTTTAGGCATAATGAAATAAAGAGCCAACGCAGAGTCTGCCAATGCAACAGAAGAGTAAAATGATTTCTCAGGGCTTTTACACGCTTAGGCGTGGTATATCACAGCATTTCCTGTCCAAATCATAACATGCTCAATTCCAGAACATCAGTGTGCCCTGTCTTAACACTAGACAGGTTATAAAAGCCCAAGTGCAGCCATAAAATTAATATAGAGCAAAGTACAGAGGAGGGCGAGGCATTTACAATACTGCTGCAATGTTACACCGAGCATTAATGAAGTGCAAAATATTAAAGCATACAGAGAGAAAACCGACCAAATAACACAGGCACAAACCACAAATTAAGAGATTAGCATTATGAAGAAAATTCAGCTCAGACTATCTAGCTCATTTCCAACAAACTCGCTGTTTCATATTCTTGTTTCTCACAAATCATTAAGAAAAACATGCCTTACAAAACCATCAGAGAAATGGCTACTGTACATTTCTTACCAGTGCTGTGACATCCTTTGTAAACTGCAGCTGGCAGAAAACAGGAAAACATAGTAAAAGCTGCTTACAGATGTAAAGACAGAATTACGTTGTCATATTGATGTTGGATACAGAAAGCTAAAAATACAACTACACCGATTTCACTGGAAGGTACCAACAGAGGTAAAGGGCAGCAGAGCATGAAAAATAACTTCACCCTCCTTGTGAGCATGTCCATCTCAGGCTTTTATCTGCTCCTCGCGTTTATCCTCTACCCTTACGGAAAGCAAAAGACATTTGTGCCATTTTGCCTTGGTGCATCCCTACAGCTGCCTGCAGAGAGCTCCGGCTCCGTGCAACAAGACTTCCCTTCCACTACAGCAACATTACTGTCTCTCGTTTCCCCTGGGCTGCTACCATCCTTGCTTCCTGGTGACGAAACAACGGCTTTATTATGCATTTAAAACAGCACGCCCCTTCCCCACATATATCTGAACATGACCACAAGCTGTCAGCTGACTGCAGCTGCTTTCAAGCTGTACATCCGAAATTAGAGGAATGATGCTGCAGAAACATTCTACTCATGTGATTCCTGGTTTTTTTTTCCTTCCACTCATAGTAAAAAATTAAGCCAGGTTTCCACTGGCACATTTAATGGAGGGAAGGATTATACAAAGATAAATATTTCTAAATCTTTAAGTAAATGACTATTTGGGATCTTGACAGGCTGTAAGAATTAAAAAAAAAAAAAAAGAAAAAGAAAAAAAAAGATGCTGAAAGACCCAGGGCACAGAGCAAGAGACTACTGGCATGCAAGACGAACAAAACCAATAATCCCCCCCACTCAGAAAACAATTACTACTTTATATAGCTAATAAAACAGTTCAAAACCTGGGATACGCACACGTTACACCAATATAAAATACCCCGCATTTATGTTTTTGTAAAACATGCCCATGACAAACAATGCGTCACTGACTTGGACAGCAGAGAGCCTAAATTCCAAAACCAATGTGATCTGATTTAGCTGAAAACTACAAAGAAGTATAAAAATCAGTTTGCAGCTCTTGACAAAATTTATCACAGATATTAAACCATCTTCTTCAAAAGCTAGCATTCTCACAGGGTCCAAAATGAGATCAGCCAGACTTTCTTCCCTCTCCCCCAACAAAGGGTACGTTTCCATGGTCGCAGGTACAGCCGGACAGACAGCCAGTTCTCAGCAAGACAGAGTTGCTGGATACTGACGCTAGAAAGTGTAGTTCTCCTCATTCCACACACTTCCCAAGAAATCACCGAAACAAAGCTGAACTGTCTTCCAAGAAAGAGGTTTGTAAATAAGGGCTGTGACATTTCCACAAAGGAATAACAGGTATCTTTGTTTCATAATTCTGATTAAGGGCCTGCAACTTACAAAAAAATGCAGGGCTCCGTTCTGAATAATGTCACATTACTATGAAATATTTTAACTGCTTTAACCAGAAGGTGATGGTTAAATTTTAGAATATGTTTAGAGACTAAAAAATTTGAAGTATACACCAATATACTTATTAGCATTCATACACTATTTGATACCTAACATATTTTATAACTATATATACAACACAGTTTGATTATTATTCTTGTCTCCCTTTAGTTCCTCAAATTATATAGTACGTGGAAATACTATTTTAATCTCTAAGTGACTGCAACAGAGGATATACTGATTAAAAAACCATTAGGGTAGGACTTAAAAATTTAAGTTTTTAAAAAGTCTTAAAAAGAAAAAAACCCTCCCAAGCTGAGAAAAAAAATTTATTTTTTTTAATATCCAGATCAGTGATGCTCCCGATTCATACAAGAGCCAAGCCACTTGAATTCCTACAGGAGCTGGGTACTCAGCAGTTACTCAGAAGTTCCAACATTATCGCAAAATCAGTTTTGATGTTTTATGAGCTCTTTCACACCTTATCAAAACAACAGCAGTTATGGAAAGCTTACCATACAAATACAACAATTTAGAGTGACATTAAGGGCTTTGATGGATAACAGCCCTACAACAATTACTAGCAGAAAACTGCTGTGCTTACAGTAAGAACTCAGCGTGTTTCCAGTTACTGGGTACAATTTCTTCCCCACCTTGCAATCTGGTTTTGTTTGCACCAAGTTTGCAAACTCCTGAGGCAAATAATTCATTTCTTACTGCGAATTTGTATAACCATTAGCACATTAAGGGTTTACCTGGTATGGTAATACATTCATGCTGTATGATATGCAAAATAGATTTTAGACAAATAAAGCATTCTACAAGATATTTTATTAACTCTCTAAAATTCAGCTGGAGGGTTTTGTTCACATTTTTTCCCACTTTATTTTATGCTATTTGATATGAGAATAATAACAGCTGACGTACAAGGATTCTTCTTAGTAAGAATCATGGTGAAGTGCTGTGTTTTCAAGAGCTTGAGTCAACCATGTCGTACAAACCGTAATCCAAATCCATAAAAGCACAGAGGCATATGCTTCACTGAAGATGAGTATGCTTCACTACGCTTCACTAAATGATGAACAACACTGATTTCAACTGAACTACTTGCAAAATTGGAGATAAGTGTTTTGATGAATCAGAAGCTAATCTGACCAGCACCTTGCAAGACTGAGCCCGAGGCATTCTTCCTTCCTTCTCCAACCAGTCTGCCTTCATATTATGTTTCTTTACTACTCAATTCTTCTCTTCCCTGGTCCTAACTTACTCTCACATTTAGCCTGAAAACGGGAACTGCACATCAGAAAAGGTTTTCAGCTGTGTTAAAAGGAAACATTTTCCAGTTACAGTTTGCTTTGGCAAGAATGTTAGTAATACTGTTCAAGTGGTTTCATTTTATTATGAGACACTCAACAAACACTACGGTCAGATAACATTATTTGCAAAAAAAAAAAAAAAATCAAACCCACACACCCTTTCTTCCAAATGGCAGTGAAATTTTAGTATATTAAATCTAATGCCTTAAGCTCAAGAAATTTAGTTTCCAAATAAAAGTCTTTCTTGTAAATATTAGTCTAAATCAAGGTGAGTTGATGCAAAGGTATTTCTCAATATATGCAGTGTTAGATACCAAAGCTGAAGTCTCTTCTAGGTCACCACGTCTTCACACCACACCCCTCCTTCCATTGTACTTGCTGCCAGAGCTTTAATATTAACCTCTGTGCATATTAGTAACTGCGTCAGTAGAAAATCTGGAAGTAAATAAAACACTCCAAGACTCTGGACTAAATACAGCTACTTATGAAAACATCTCTATTTAAAGTATTAAAGTAAAGCAAATGAAAATATTTCAGTTTAACAATGAAACGGCCATGTTGCTCCATTAGGTCTGATGGAACAGGATGGTCTCAGGAAAAAAAAAACAAACGACCATACTGTTAAGTTTACTATGGGCAGACTTGTTTTCAGAGGCATGAGGTTACTGGGGCATATAAAACTCTAGAATACATTTCCTTATGTAAGGTGGTTTTTTTCCTTATTTTTTTATACAGGTGCATCACTGGCATTTTCAGGGTACTACAAAGGCCTTCAGAGCTGACAAAGTCCGTAAAAATGTCAAGTATCAGAAATGACAAAACAGCAAGCTCTTCTTTTCTGCCCACATCTCCCAACAGACTGAGAATTTCTGTATCCCCTGACTCAAAGGGGACACACACACACCAAGTGCACGCATTTCAATTGACTTGCACTCACTTTCCCCAGTCATTCCCATCCATGATTTTTTTTTGTTCCCCTATTATCTGTGACAAAAGAAACATTTCTCTTCAAAGATGGTCAACTTTCAGTTATTGACAGGCAGTTTCAATAGTATGTAATTTTAAGTAGAGATTAAGATGTAAATTAAAAGATATGCAAGAGGGAACTAAACATATCAAAATCAGAGAGTAGTATAAAGCCCTCTAATTTCCACATTTACCATTATTCACAAAATAGGCAATAAAATCTTGTAAATGAAACTACAGACAGCCTTCTGGAATGCTAAAGCGTGTTTCAACATATTTGTATGCTACTAAAATTTAATGGTGACAACACCAGCCACCTTCTGGGGCAACTCCTATGAGGAAATGATTTTTTAAAACACATTCGAAATGAAACTGTTGGTGGTAGGATATAAGTTAGAAAATATGAACTTTTGAGTGGAAAGCGAGGGAAGTGCCAGAAAATGAAAGACAAAACATCAGGATAACTTACCTGTAATGTGTGTGTGCTTATATACACATACACAAAGGAGATACACATAGTGACATATAAACATTAATAAGCTACATTACAAATAACCTTCCAGATGAACAGCTCCAATGTGGGTCATATTAAAGATGCAATTTAAGAATGATATTTTCAAGTGCCTGATACTTAAAAGTTCAGTGACTTGTATGCTATATTCCTCTATACATACACAAGGAATGATTAGAAAACAAGCAGATTCCAACAGGAACATACCTCAGAAAAAATGGTGCTGCATACTAAGGATACCCTAACACATACACATTGGACGCTACAAAATCTATTGACAAGAGTCGTAATAAGGCTGGCCTGTAAGTGGGCTTAGCAATTCAATTTTCCCCCTCTAGGGAACACCTTTACCTTCAGTATTTATTGTGTAGCACAAAAAGCTTTTGAACAACTGAAAAGGTGTCACAATTTGAACAACTTTTTAGTACTGAATTTGTTATCCAAAGGATACAAAACAGCAATTCCTTTAAATACACTTGAGAAAAGGAACTACTTGTAGTCGACCTAAATGTGTCTTCCCATTTGCCAGCGGTACTAAAACCTACGTGCCAAAATTCTGTCAAAAAAGGTTGAGAATGCTACAGAAATTGTATACAGATACATCAAATTTGAAACACTGAGTATAATTTATAAATCCTCCTCCTCAGGATCTCAAAATGGTTACATACCTATAAATGTTTCAAAATTATCAAAAGAGATTATTTTAAGTAAACTAATCTCAAATTTGAGGAGGAGCATGACAAAACCACAACACATTCGTAGTTGTGAAGAGTTCAAGTTTTTGTCACGGATAGAGATGTTTTACATATCCTTTCCCCCATCCCCAGAGCCTCATTTCCAAGATCATGCCAGTGAAGGAACACGACTGGTAGGATTTCACATATAATTCCCTTCTAAGTAAGGAGTGTGCAGATGCCACAGAAGGGGATGACCTGTGGATTGTACTCCATTGTTACTACTGATGAATGGATTTAAAGTCCTCTTTTCAGGAAACTCAATATACCAAGAGGTTCACAGACATATATGGATATTTCTGAAGACTAAACTCAAGGTTTATAAATAGCAAACTAAGGATAGAAACAAGCAACTGTGTTCTTTATGTAGTTAACCTAGTCATCAGTCATCACTACATGGAGTAGACTGCCAAATACTATGAAACTTACCACAACCGGTATCATTCCTGAATATAATGAAACTATTTCATCCTCATTGCACTAGACAACCCTTCATTATCTCCTATTACAATATCCAGTAGCGCTTTGTTTTTCTACTTTTACAGCATGACAGTATTTAACATCAACAGTTTACAATGAGTGTGTTACAGCAAAATTTACGACATACGTCAAAGAAAACAACTAAGTTCTTTAACATACTATATAACTTACATAACTTCAGTGACAAAACTGTAAGTTCTTCCTCTATTAATACAGGCACTGTACCTTACCATTTATTGTTCAGATTGCACTTACACTAACATTACCACCACAGAAATTATTTTTATCGCTTACTTATATGAGCTCTACTTCATTCAGGAATAAGAATTTGCCTTGAGGTTTGTATTTCATTTAGACATAAGATTTCCACAAAAGCTAACACAGCATTAATCACAAAGATAAAAATAGAAAAACAAAACAAAAAAGTATGCAGTGTCTCATCTGACAACAAAAAGTTACTGTCTTTTCATAGGGAGTGGAAGGAATAACATTCTGTGCTGTTGCTCTGAAAATACTTTAAACATGAGTGTTCAGCTTTGAGTAAAGTTCTTCACCAAATCTTGTCATGAGAACTGTAGATCCTATCATCTAAAGGCTGAATATTAATAGTCTCCATCTTTAGAGAATTGCAAAGATTTTTCATTTGACTGAAGGTAGAGTGGTACACTGTGCCTCAAAAGGCTGCTAATTGTTATTTTTAGAAGTGGTAAGATTTTTCCTCCTCTGAGATGGTCTAAAAGGGATAAAACTACAGGCTATAGTGAATGACTTCTGTTGGACGATGCAATTCATTTTTATCACCTGTATCTTCACAGGTTGCAACTCTGCCATCAAAGAGTTGCATCGACGCACAAAACCATATACACTAAAATACACACCATGACAGAACCACATGAACGAACTGCAGCTGTCAGAAGTCTTTTCCAATAGGTCCAAGTACACAACAATGCTCAGTCTTGCAGACTACAGAAAATACCTGTCTCTTCAAGGCTTCCAGCTGGCAGATGCTATGTGGAACTGAGAGTCCACTTTTACCCAAACAAATGCATCGTAGCAAACAGGAGCACAAACTCCTCCATGCTGTATCATAACCACGTACCAACCAACACAACAGCAAACAACTGTCAGAAGGAAATCATACAAATCAGAGAGGCAAAGTATATTTTGCAAAATGACGACTCCACCTCTCGAACCTAATCCTCTTTCTAGCTTCAAAAAAGGAGTCTGGAATACAGAATTCGCAATTCTACCACACCTTAAAACTCCCAAAAGAAACTTTTTTTTTTTTTAAGTGACGCCTCAAAATTATTCCCAAACATCTCTAGATTTTTTTCTAGAACTCCCACAGGCAAGATATTTTTTATCTTTCCTTTACCCCTCAATCTCCTCCAGGAGAATGACCTTAATTTTCTTTTTACTAATATTCTTCTCTAACCCAAAGGCAACAACCATCTGTCTGTTTTCCTCTGCCCCCGTTATCTCACTTGTTGACAGAACAAGTTAAATACAAATCAATTGGTTTCCATCTATACTTTAGCTGAAGCTTGAGCTTCATGTTTCATCAGCAGAGGGAAGACATGCCTAAGAGCTGCTCATCCAGCCAAATACAAAGGTTTAACTTTACATTGCCTTCCCAGATCATTAGACTATTATGGCTACAAAACTGCATTAGATGCTTATGGCCATTCAGATAATTAAAAAGTCAGAACTATTCCTTTATTTCTACATATTCACAATTCCAATCAAAAAACCAACAACCACCCACCAAAAAGGAACTGAAACACCACCAACCCCCCCAGCTTTTTCCTCCTACTTATTCACACAACCAAAACTCACCTCTGCCCCCAGCATTTTCTGCACTGGATTACTGAAATATTTCTTTATCAAATGTTCTCAAAATATCACTTCTATTCTAATAATCTTGGCTTGTTGACCTAACTGGCTGAGTTCCTATACTACCCTCTATCTTCACCTTCAGCCTGAAACAGAGTTTCTTGTTTTTTCTTTACCCATTAGTTTGTCCTTTAATTCTGTAAACAGCTGGTGAAACCTACAGATTTTTCTTAACTGTTATTTAAAGTCAAGTCTTACTATTTCTGTGTGGATTAGAAAATATAATTTTCCAAGTACTAAGCAGAAAGTCTACTCTGCTTGTCGTCTTCTCCTTTCTTCTACTTCCAACTAAAAATAAACTACATATAAATACATTAGGTGTTTTTCACAACACGCACTTACACAGCATATTTTATCCACAGCCCTTTTGGACTAAGAGAGACTAAATGTGAGATGAACTATCTCACTATATATGCAGGCCTCAGTTCAAACTGAGAACCACAGAATCATAGAATGGTTCGGGTTGAAAGGAACCTTAAAAACCATCTAGTTACAACTCCCTGCCATGGGCAGGGACACCTCTCACTAGACCAGGTTACTCAAAGCTCATCCAGCCTGGCCTGGTACACTTCCAGCAAAGGGGCATCCACAGCTTCTCTGGGCAAGCTCTGAGCAAAGAATTTCTTCCTAATACCTAATCTAAATCTACCCTCTTTCAGTTTAAAACCATTACTCCTCGTGTAATAAAATATTTACAGCAGTTACAATTAAAAAATTCAGTAATAACCTTCAGAACATTCATCACCTCACTTCTTTCCTGGAAATCCACTGACAATTAGCTAGTTAAAAAAAGCTAATTTTAAGCACCATATCCTAGTCTTTTAATTCACATTTAGTAATGATTCCCAACTTCTTTAGAATTAGACAACCTAGTTAGAGAAAACAATTCAATTTATAAATTCTAACATAAGGAAACTAGTCCAATATATAATAAAAATACAAGCACTATTCTTTTTTTTTAAACAATATGCTAGAAATATCATGTGAAGAAGATACTGTCCCCTATATTTGGATTCCTCTGAAATTTCAGGGATAGCAAGCAAGTAGGAAAACATCTAAGGAATGACAGAGAGATAAATGTTAACTCCTGAATTATTTACTGGTAGCACAGTTCAAAGACCTTGTAGCCAACAGTAAGATATTTTTCTTTCAATCAACATACTGTCTTAATATAAGCTTCATAAACATACCAATTGAAGGATGTCCTCGTCTTTTGGCATAACACTTAGTTCCAGTATGCTGTCACTGAAACAAATAGGAAAAAAACACCACATGTGAACTTCTGGAAGAGATTTTGAATTCTTGTAACAAAGATGATCTATTAACTTCCATAGACCAAAACCATTCAGAAATTCCCACAGTCAGCTATTCTCTGAAATTGCTTCACTTAACAGAAATAAACACTGATTTCCCTTAGAGTCTTAGTAAGTAAAACTGAGTAAAAAAAGTAAAAGTAAAAAATCTGACTGAGAGAAAAGTATGTGTTCTCAGCAAAACCAGTGTATTAAGCCAACACACTGTCTTTGTCAGTTTTGTTGGTGGATGTTTGGTTTTACTGTTTTTCCTTCTTCTGGAGTCCTAAGGTGCATTAATTGATTGTAGCCTCTCAGACAAAACAAGGCGGCAAATCTGTGAACACAAATTAAAACTTCTGTCTTGTCTGTTAGTGGACTTCAAAATTGCTGGGGAAATGTCATAACCACCAGATCATGTGAAAAGTAGGGCAATAGCAAGGCAAGCACTGAGTTACACCCTTCTGCTCCTATCCCCTTCTAGCAGAATCAACTTAAACATACTCAGTCAGTCAGTGAGACATCTGAAATATGGACGAAAAATGCTTACTATTTGTAAGTGCTGAGTTTGTCAGTCTAAATCACTGAAACCAAAAGCAGCAACAGCATAAAGATACAGGAATCCAGATAGTTCAATCAATATAATCTAAATACAGCTAAAATCAGGACACTGAATGTACCATGTATCGGTTATCCAGTCAAATATTATAAAACAGTGAAACTCACAGTTAGGATCTACAACACACACACAGAGAAAAGTATTCTCACAAGCAAGAGAGAAGTATATGCTTGTAACACTGGATACAGAACAAATCTCATCTGAGAATCTGAGATTGAGGAATACTCTATTCACATTCACTAAATGTAATCTGCAACAAGTACAGGTAAGGGCTACAAAAAAAGGGATGGCTTGTACAGGTTATTTTAACTAGGCTCACAAACAGAAAATGAAGATATTACAACTGTTAACTAGAAACGTCACATTATATGTCACAAGAAGAAAGGCTATTTAAATAAATTGACCAATACCAGCCCAAAATAAAAAGCATACAACCTAACTGGATATATCAGTCTAGAAATCAGCTTACCTGTACTGGTCAGTACAATGCATTTGCTAAGAAAAGACAAAACCAGCACCAAAACGGGCCACCAATTTCAGGGCACATAGAACAGTCTATGAAAGCACTGAGAAGAACCTCAGTTTATTATTTCTGCAGAAAATAATCTTCTCAAACATGTAACTTGTGATTTATTATGCTTTCTTATACAAAAAATATTTTTATTTTCTGGTTCCTTTTCCATTTGTTAGCAACCACAGACATAAAGCCGAATTCCAAAATAGCAGAGTAAGGGTATTTGGTTTCACAACCTTCTTTAAATCATTATTCATTTCTTTAAAAAAGTGTTCTCCAAGCAACATAAATTACTTGTTTTAAAAACAAAGATGAACAGCAATAGATTTAAGTTTTTCATTTTAAGTCTACTCACAGTTAGGGAAAAAATAAGTCTTCAACAGTCTTTTAATAAAGATTTTTCAGAATATTGAATTTTAAGAAACACAAACGCATTGACTTTATGTGCATTTTCAATAGCATTTCCCATTTTGACTGAATGCATACACACCAGAACTATTTAAAATTATTCTTTACAAGTAGTGTCATCGGGAGCTGACTTTTGCCTAAACTCCTTTGTATGGATATTAAACTATTTAGCAATTGTAAACCAAAAAGAGAATATGAAAGAGATACCATAGCTTGAGGCATTTCCAATGAAGTGTTCAGATTTCATTTCTACAGGTGGGTAGCATGTATGTGTAAACTGTATTAGGCAACGTCTGGTTGGATAATAACCAATGCTTATTTGCAGGATGAAGACTTTGGAAATAAAAAATTTGGTAAACAGCAATATTCCTCTTCAAGTACTTCTAATATAAAGGAAAGTTTCCTACTTATAATACAACACAGCAAACTATTCTCTTACAAAAGTGCCCTTTTTTTATTCTGTGCCTTTTTGTGGCACAAAAAGTTGTTTGGTTTTTGTTTGTTGTTTTGTTTGTTTTTTAGAAAAGAAAGGGATTAAATCCATTTACACAGTTTAATACCTTTTTTAAGTAGCCATCCAAAAGAGGAGAAGGTTCAGCTCAGGAGCAATGTTTTATACGTAATTCAAATAGCTACTTAACTATTCTATTTCAGTTCATGGTCAGAACCTTCTGGACACAATTTGGATCTTCCTACTTTATATTTTGTGAAGTGCTCTCAGAGTGTTTTTCAATTCTTGTATTAGAAACAAACAAGTATTAAGGCATACTTCTGGTTTATTGTACCATATAAAGTGCATGCGAATTAAGAACTAGAAAGCGTTAATAAGAACCACCACACAGAAACTGGACAAACAGCTACAATTGAACAACTTTCTAGAAAAAATAAATGGAGCTGCAGGAGTAATCTAATTCAAAAATCTCTGAGTCCAAACTGAATTTGATTGCAAAACAGTGGGGGGGGGAGGGGGGCGGACACACGACTTTTTCTTTAGAGGTAAGAGACAATAAAATGTGTTGTATCCTTAAAAACTGTTTTGAAGTTGATAAAAAAAATTACGAAAGAATAAGCATTTACTATCAGCAATATGTATGAAGGGGTAATTAAAACGTCCAGAAAACCATCATGCAACATAGTGAGACTATAAATGAAACTGTCTTTAGTCATGAATAAAGGAGATTTCAACTGACAACTTAGCCTTTCAAAAGGCTTTTCAGCAAGTTGCTTACACAAAGCCTACTAAAGAAACAAAGGTATCCTGGATGAAAGATTAGCTAAGACACAGAACAGAGCAAAAACTAACTGTGTCACTGTGTATTTTTAATATGAAGAGTTCTAGAACATTCAAAAATGAACTTGTGCAAAACCAACCTATCAAGGAGTATGTGATGCAGATAAAATCTTCGGTTCAGCATCTTCCTAAACCAGGGATTTCTGGCAAGTTGGCTAGTACTATCTGACAAAGTATCACTCTATACTTTCAGTGTTTTCATAGTCTTCTCCTAAGAATCCATTACTGGATATTATCAGGGAGGATACTGAGAGAAACAGACCATCAGCCTGACCCAGGACAGTTATGCTGATGCAAGAACGGCAAGCTAAAGCAAGAAGCATACACCATAGCGTGATTTTACTTGCCATGAAACAGCAGCACAAGAAATAAAATACTTAACGTGCAGAACAAACTGCTCTGAGCTCAAAAATACTGTTCTCAAGCAAAGAATTTGAGAGAGTTCATTCTTTAGTGATGTGAGAAGCATTGCCTGATCTGGAGTCTGAGCTCTCTTTATGAATTATTATTTATCTATTTATCTTAAGAGGTTCAGCTAAAGACTTCCTGATGGTTATATTTTCTGTATGAAACACCCAAAGATATCCATGACCATTTGCTATGATCTTTTGTGATGTACACATCTGGATCAAGACAACAAATTGCTCTCCTCTCCTAACTAACAATAGCATCCCTTCATCTTGTGTGCAGTCATGGAAATTAGAGGGACAGATGCAGCAGTGCGCTATACTGTTCCTGGCTGCAGTAGAGAGTCACTGATAAGGCCTTGTTCAGGTGTCCCTGGTATATCCACAGTGGCAGGGGCTGCATTCTGCTGGGACAGTTCTCTACCTACACTCACGGGGCTGAAAATAAAACTTTATTCACAGGGAGACCTAGAGTTAAGAATCTCTGACCACATGGCCACTGGAAGATGTGACTGATCTCTGTCTTTTTTGGATAAAGATAAGAGATTTCATTAGACTGATGTACCTGCTGGGCATGTAAAAGAAATGTCCTATGTCTTGGGTATACACTATTGTACAGTATTACTCCCTGTACAAATATAAAATGAAAATTATACATGGTGAGTGTTATCTCCAGTAAAGGTTATAGAAAAAGAGAGGTTCCATCTTTCAAGCTCTTGTACAGAAAGCCCTAATGACACAAAACGCATTTCAGTCTACCTTGCCTGTCATATCTTTGAACACAGAGTTTCGTTGTTTCAAAAAAATGCACCTGGAATGCATGTATTTTGAATGAAATCTCGAGTAAAGACTCCACTAAAATACGAAGATCAGGATCTTCTTTTTCATACTTCTAACTGTAAGCATAACTAAGCCTTAATGCACGAAGATTCACTAAAAATAGAATGGGACATGTGAGATGTATTTAGAAAACATTTTTCCCTGCTGATTATAATACCTCTTTTTTCCACATATCTCATTATTATATTGGAAACTTCTTGCTACAGAACAGAAATTGACACCAAGGAAACTGTAAGAATGGAGGTAGATAGGCGACATGAAAACAACTATCTGTATTCATGCATGGACATGATTTAACAAGCCCTTGTGATTTATTGCAGGAGCAGTAAATATTACCATTTCCTCAACTCTGGGCAAGGTTCATAACTTGCTGCAAAACAGAGGAAAGCCAAGAAGTACTGCAGATATTTTGCAGGTGTGCACTAGCATAACATTTTTCCTTTATCAGATATGCTGATTTCCAGTTAACAGATTTTATATGCAAGGTAGATTTTTCTGATGTTCTTTTTAAAATGACACATGTATGTGCAGTGTATGTATACCTAATTTGTCTATTTTAAGTTCAGACAACCTTCCTCTACAGCACTCAGTGAGATTTGCTAACAAAGGACAAGAACTGACGTAAAAGGACTGTGGAACGATTCATTACGCCCATTCTCAGACCTTTCTCAGTGCTCAGTAAATACAGGAAAACAGAAATTGTAAAACTACCAAGTGTGTACTAAGGAAAATTTAAAAATATGATGACTTTTTCAGAAGTGGTCATTTCCTGCTTAGTATAAAAACATTAAGCGTGGCACATAATTAAATACTAGTATCTTACCTGTTCTGTATTAAAGCAATGACTTGAGAGTATGTCTTCCCAATAACACTTTCTCCATTGACTTTTATAATTCTGTCACCTATAATGGGAAAAGTTATACCTTAAATTAATTTGTCCAGACATTTTTGATAATTTTTATTTTGTATTTCTGTACCTTACAATAACTAAGATGAACATGTTAAATTCAAGGTTAGTCTTCTTTAAAAATAAAAAAGGAAATAAAAGATGCACAATACAGCTACATGTAACCATATACATGATGCCAAGTTTCTACTCTTTCCTCAGAACATTGTCAGATGTGGTATCTTATTACAAATTTTCAAATGAATCACCTAGAAACTCATAGAAACAAAACCACAAGCAGGCGTAAGCTATACCAGAGGCTCACTTAAATATCCCACCTTCAAAATAAAGCGTTTGATATATGGTAATACATACTGACAACTCTGCCCAATTCTTAAGCAAATTATACGCAGACATTTTATTTCATCACTTAACCTCAAAACAAAACCAAACTTTAATTCAGACACTGTCAGGTGTAGCTGTATACATCTCCTTTACTATCAGCAAATAGTGCAGTTTTGTACTTCTTCCTTCTGAGAAACAATGAATTAATATTTTGAATGGCTCCAGTTTCCTCCTTCCTCAGAGTGATCTCTGTTGTTTCCAAGACATTACTGTCTCTTCAGTGCATCTTGAACTGTGCAATAGGTTTTTTCTTTATCCATATAGATCAAACTTTAGACCTAACACCACTTTGATCAGATTTCTCCAAATAGTTTGTTGCACCTTCTTCATTAAGAGCTTCATATACTCTCATAAATTGAGTAGCAAATATATCACGTAGAGCTATTTTCAGCTTTTGATGAAAATCCCATCCAATTCCTTCACCAAAAATGGTATTTATGTCATCTCTGATCAGAAGAGAAGAAAGGTATCTTGAATTTGCTAATGAGGAGAAAATGGTCTAAAGGATTACAGGTAGGGAACTTCAGAAAGCTGCTGGAAAAAGAAGAACTGAAAGAAAGGACCCATGCAAAGCAAGCCAAAGGGAATGGCTTTTTCAACACTGCTTCAGAAACTGAAAGCCTGTTTTGTGTTTCTGGTGTGATCAAGTCAAAACAAGGAAAATGCTGTTCATTCTGAGCACTCAGCCTGACTTGGCGGCAATAGCGCTCTAAATGTTCATGCTCTGTGGAGGTTGCCTATGCAGATCCCAGGGATTTCCAGACTTACCAAACCACGTGGATCTAATGACTGTTTCTAATTTGGTGTGCACACACAATGAAACATCACAGAAATAAACTGGTGCAATATTTTCAACTTCGTAAAAGTTTATATATACCCTTTTATCAGCTGGTTATTTCCCTTTTCTTCACCTGAAAGAACCCTCAAGAGTTTTGTCTCTTGCTTCCTAGGCGATGAAAGAAAGGTTGGTGGCAACATTTACTGGCTGCTAATAATCCACATGATTAATAAGCACCTGTGATGGATGGCAAACCCTATCCCACTGTTGCATATGCACAGACACCTCATGCAATTAGGCTGAGAAACTGGACTTTCACAAAAACAAAGTTGATTTTGAAAAAGCCAGTATCAGACTGAAATAAAACCTTTAAAAAAGTTGTGGGACAAAAACCGCTATAATTTGTGCCAAAAGTTTTTCCTATTTACACATTCTGAACACTGTCCTGCTATATTGTATGGCAAGACTTCCTCAGAACACAACAGATCCTTCTCTGGAACTTAAAACTGGCTTTTTTCCAGGCTGTTTCAGAACTTGCCCGCAGATGTAGATCTTTACTCAGTACTGCCACTAAAAACTGTAATTAGGACTATCTTTAAAGTAGGTCATACTATCTTATCTATTCTTGTGCAGTTTTTATTTTCCAAAGAAAGACACTAGGTTACACACAGCAGTGAAACAAGTCTACTTGAAGTTTGCATCCAATGACCCTGACAAAAAACCTCATGTGGGACACACTGCAGAACTGGTTCCGTGAAAGAAGTGAGTGTAGGAACTCTGCCGAATACAACTTTGCTCAGTTTCAGGTAAATATAAAAGGGAAGGCCAGTGCCTGTAGTGCAAAAAAGGGTATAGAAGTATGAAGGCTTTTTTCTAGTAGCCCTCTATCAATCCGGTGGCCCATTAAATACCTTTGATCAAACTAGGATGAACACACTTAAACCATCTCCCTTTCCACACACATTTTAATTCTTTATTATCTTGCATATACATAAATGACAACATGAAGATCAAGACATGGGAAATGTGGATCTGTCTTGGTTGTCTGTATTTCAATATTTCTAAAATACTTATGTTTGGAACTTACAGATACGTTCTTTTTTAATGAAATGCCTTGGAGGCTAAATATGGGAAGTATGACTTTTTTAACCCTAACAAAGATAATTTTACAGGAGTATTCAAAAATACTCAGAATGAACTGTCTTGCATTTAAGATACCATAACCCATTCCACAAATTTGCAAGAGCTTTCTGGTGAGTAGCAGCCAGGTAGGCTCCTGAAACAGAGATCCCTGTTCTGGGTAACAAAGCTTGAGCTGAGGCCGTCAGTATTACAAAGGACCCTGCAGCACTGAAATACGAACTGACAAACAAACATAACTACTTAAACTCATACTAGATTTTTGACTATTTTCTCTCCATTAGTGTAACTATGAAACAAACCCAGACTGAATTAAAAAAAAACCAAACAGTTGATTCTACAAAACAAGAAATGTATACAGTGTCTGTATCAGAAGTTAAGCAATCTACCTCGCTGAATGCTCCCTGAGTGTTTTATAATACAATTTCAAGACAGAGATATAGTAATATATTTCACCCTAAAGTTTTAAACAAGAAATAGTGGCATGACCTAATTACATATAACTGCTATCAGCAGTGTGTTTAAGAAGAATGTTCTGGTAATTTAAAAACGCATTTTCTCATTTATTTTCTGTTCTTTACTCTGGGCTCCTAAAAATCTCTTCTACGCCTAAAAATAAAATATTCTCTACAGATTTCATCTCTTTCAATCTGGCAAACATTGAATGCAGCAGAAATTAACATGGCTTCTCTGTACAACTTCAACATATGCTGCACTTTATCAAGCTAAAACATTTATTTATATAATATCATTAAAATAATGCCAAAGTAGTCCTCCCCTAAATAACTAAAGGAGTTAAAAAAGAAAAATGCCTTATGCTGTACACGTAGGATCCAGTGTAGCTTTTCAATTGCTATCATCCTAGAATCTTTGCATTTCTTTAGGAAAAAACATACAAAAATTATCTTATTTCAGTCAAATGAATGTACGTAACTGTTTTTAAAAGAAAATATCAACATCCCACTATCAACATAAACACAATCCTTTCATAGAACATACGCGTTGCCATATTTTTAGGAACAGAAACCTGTGTTTGTAGTAGTGCCCATCTATGTAAGTAACTTACTGTTTAAACACTTCCCGTTTTAACATAGCTTTTTTTTCTCTTTGACACATAAGTAAAGGAGTGACAAAGTACCTAGCACTTCACAAAAAACATGCTTTCTGCTCTCCAGTTTGATTAAATCAAACAACTGTACAAAATTTGATAAGAAGGGGTAAGACTTGGATTGTTCCCATGTAATTTAAAGGAGGTAGAATAATTTAAAGGAGAACAAACCGAATGTTTTGAGGTTATCAATTTATCACAAACCACAGGAAACAGCAGCTTACAGGTGTCATTTTCCTCCTTCTTTCTTCTCATATATTTTATCGTATATTTATTCTTACTTTCTTTAAAGACAATACTACAAAAAGATTTAGACTTTAATGTCTTAGTAAATTTTATATTGTACCCCCTGAGAGAACACAACAGTGCTTTTCAGAATAAACCAGAAAACAATTTGAAAGAGAGATTCCAAACTTCTGAAGGGAAGAACAAGGTTAAAATGGAAGATAGAACTACATGCAGAATCTTAAATCACGTACACATCATGCACACAAACATGTTGTCAGTGTTATGGAAGAACAGTACCTGTGCACAATCCAGCTTCAAAAGCAGGTCCACCCTCTTTAACTTGTTTAACAAATATGGTATCCATTGGCTCCAGTCTATTTCTTTGTTTTCCTGAGGAAGAAAGAAAGAGTATTTCTTAAAGCACTTAATTACACTGCATTACACTGTTTTTACTTTAAGAATTATTTTGAAATGTAATCCTGCCATGTTCATCATTACATTAAATACTCAGGTTCAATTTGGGGTGAGGGAAGGAAGAGAGACTAGGAGTCCTAGAGATAGCATTTCATTTGGCTACACTAAAGATCTTTTAGATGTCTGGAAAAAAAGAAAGGGGAGAGGGGTGGTGAGAGAGATCTATCTCAAACTCAAACTTGCAAATATGTCCCAGTAAGTGTTTTTTTTCAGGTTCATTTTATCAGGTCATTGCTACTTCATCCTCATGCTGACGCCTACACTATCCAGTAAGAATTACCCCTTCCTCTTCTGGATTGTTATCTCGGTTAAGATACAAAGGCAGACAAACTGAGTAAGAATCAGTAGTGCACATCTCTTCTTAGAAGAAAAAACATAACCTTGATTCATAGTCCTCATGGAACTGTAACACTGATTTTCTAATGGTGTTGATTTCAAGTGCTCCAAGATGAAGTCTAAAGTTTTCCTGAAGATTTATCAAAATTCAAAAAGAAATGTATAATTCAAAGTAAATTATGTCTGCACATGCTGTATGTATCCATATATACACAACATAAACATAGAAGTTAATCTACAGTAGTTAGAAACTGTAACACACTCTCTCTTCTTGTTTTCTCAGTATACTTAATTTCTACACTTCTAGAGACACAGCTACCTTGTGCTTTTACATGCATGCCACCAAATCTAATTCTTAACTGACATAGCCACTGCTTCCAAATATCTAGGGGAAGGGCAGAGGCGGGGGGGGTCATCTGAAGGGGGCAATGTAGTAAAAAACAAAGTATAACAAAACCCAGAACAAACAAACAAAAAACCCCAAACAAAACTGCAACAAAAAAACTTCCAGAGTTTCACTGCAGACTAAAATGTAGTGATGCTGATCTGAGCTACATGTATGTAGCTGGACTAAGTTTACAGCTTCTACACAGCTTCACCAGAGTGATTTTTATGTCAGTGAACAAAAAAAAAACCCCAACAAAAAACAAAACAAAAAACAACCCACCCAAAAATAAAATTTGAAACTTTATTTCCAGTCTGACAGAAGACTGCACTGAAATGAATTTGTTCTACAGTGTTTTTGGTCTCTCCAGACAGCCCTGTCCTACATGGTGCAGAACTTGAGTGCTCACAGAACCATACAGCCTGCCTGGCTGTAACCTCAAAGGCTACAGCCAGACAGGCTGTATGATGTGCTGTGCTGTGCTGTGCTACGCTACGATATGCTACGCTACGTATGTTATGGTGCCAGTGGTGGCTTTAACAGCCTCAGTCCCTCCCAACTCCTATCATAAATTACTACCCTTGTACGACGCTCTCAGCTAGGGAAATATCACCCTATGGAGGACACATGACAAGCCAGCCCGGGGAACGGACACGCATTGAAAACAAACTAGGTCTGGATTACAGTTTACCAGGAAACCTTGGCATAACGGAGAGGGTGGTATAAACTGCACAAAAAGCAGGAACAGCAGGAGAGAATAAAGGGATTGCTTAAAGCTGGCAATGCCGATATGAGAAACACTCCTTGAAACTAGAGTATTAGGTTCTAATCACTTCTTCAGTGACTAATCTTTGACTTAGAGACAAATGGCTCTGCTTTTGAACGTACTTTTGCTACAGCTTCAAGTATCCCACCTGGCCATGTTTATAAGCCACAGCATTATTTGTTGAATATAATAAACAAGGTGCCCCCCTTACCACTTTTTTGGTTCAGTTTCCACATGGGAAAAGCTCATTATTCAAAGAATATTAATAAATTGCACAAAATCAAACTTCCCTCTGACTGATTCCAATATTTCAAATGCAAGTTCTGGCCTAATGCCCTTATTCTGCAGACCCTCAGTGTCCTGCCATTTTACCACAAAACAGTTGCACAAAATGGCTTACTCATACAGCTCTAAATGGCCTTCTCAAAATAAGTCCAGATTGGTAGAAAATAATCAAAAAGTTGATTTGACAGAATCTGATAACTATTATATACAAAGCAACTGAATTATAAATCAAGAAACTCCAGCTGGCAGCTCAGTCCCCAAATACTTTAAAATTTGATTAGTGGGACACAGCTACAAGACATACAAAATGCTCTTTGTGAGCCAAAGCTATTATCTGTCATTTTTAATCTGCTGATTTAAATAGACACTGAACACATGATGGGTCTCGTCCTTTAAGAGGCAGTAATATTTCAGCAAGTTTAGACGAGTTCCAAGAATAATTTACCCAGATGCCACGAACAAAAGGTTCCTTCAACCACTTGCAAGAGTGAAGTTAAATCATAGGACCACCAAACATCCCTCCCAGTGTTGTCACTTTATCTTTTACTGAAGAGATTTACAATCCTAAAAGTGACAAGAAAAATAAAAATAATGGAGCTCCCCGTAGCACATTTCATTTATAGCACCTAATATTCTGATAATTATAACCCAACATCAAGGGCCTACCTCAGCTTCCTTTACAAAATGCTCATGAAGGAGTGTTAGTAGCCAACTGTTAGTTTGCTTAATGCTCAAATGCTGCTCTATGCCTCGTCCATACCTGAACACACAAAGCAGGAGCTCAAGCAGACACGGTTACTGCCATTCAACACCCAACATGGAATACCTTTAATACACTTCCCACTTCTGAGTTAGAGGGGGAAACTGTACCAAATTTATAGAGATCAGAGACTGAAGGCTTCCCTGAACATCTGATTTCCGACTGACCCGTTAGCTATACCAAGAGGTTCTTCAACACTACGGGCACTCACTTCAGGTTTTCACAGCTATTTTATGGACCAGTTCACAAAGCTGATTATGCATTAAACTTGGCTCTTCGTCTAACATGCAGAAGGAAGCTATATTGAACAATCCTTCTTCTTCCAAAAAAAAGTGAACCACCACATTAAATATCAATTTAGGGGCAAAAAATCACGAGGAAAAGTTAAAAGTGAACCTACATTTGCAGGTTCATTTTACAGCTCAGTAACATCCAAATACAAGTAAAGACGAGAAGAAAACCTGTGAATCCCAAGCTTTGGAATATAAATACATGCTCTTAATTTCTTGGTCTTTTACGTACTTAGATACAAACCAAAACTTCTTTCCATCAGTAACATATAAATTAAATCCTTGAATATCCTCAAAGTGTATATTTGTATTTTGAGTTTGAAACTCAAGCAAAGATAAACAGTATTTTCTGATGGTAGGAGCTAACGGTACTTTCTACAGACCAACTGAGTGGGAACAAATCTTGTAGGTGTGTACTCAATCAGTACAGAAATAAATTCCAAATAAAATGGATAATCTAATAATTTACCCCATGTCTCAAAATTTAACAATTGCTATACTTCAATTTAATTGTGCCTAAACCTCCCTTAGGTCCTGTCTGCACCCAGTCATCAGGCAAAAGCAAGATGCTGTCCAAAATGTGAGCCTAAACTTCCTTCCTGCCGAAGGCCATCCAGAAACTCCATCAAAATAACAGTAAACCAGTTCACATCACCAGTCTGTCAGACCTGTAGCCTTATTGTACCCTTGCTGAGCCCTTCTCCCTGAGATCCAATGACAGAACACTTGGGAATGGTTCAAAGCTGTGCTAGGGGAGGTTTAGACTGGACTACTACATGAAAGGAAGTCGTAGCTGCCCTGGTCCTGGTGGGGATAGTGTTATTTGTCACAAGGAGCTGGGACACAGCCCATTATGCTGACTAAAACTAGCCAAAGGGCCATGCCATACCAGGTGAGCGATGCCCAGTCTATAGCCGGGGAGCTGGGCAGGGGAGGGGGCAGGAACTGCTGCTTGGAGCAGGCTGGGGGCTTCCTGAGTTTGGTCGGTCAGCAGTGGTACATTAGTCATGTTTTGAATATTCCTTTATGAGTACAATTCTTGCTGTTTGTCTCTTTTCTCTGCTGTGCTGTTAAATTGACCTTATCTCAACCCACGAGTTTTGCCTTTTTCTTCTGATTCTGCCTCCATCCCAGCTGCGGAGGGGTATGTGAGCGACAACCATGTGGTTCTCTGCTACCGGTTGGGGCTAAACCAGGACAGTGGCAAGGTGGGGGCTGGTCTCTTCTCCGAATTAACAAGCGATGGGACAAGAGGAAATGGTCCCAAGTTGTGCCAGGGGAGGTTCAGCTTGGATATTATGAAAAAATTTTCTTCACTGAAAGGGTTGTCGAGCACTGGAACAGGCTGCCCAGGGAAGTGGTTGAGTCACCATCCCTGAAGGTATTTTAAAGACAATGTGGTGCTTAGGAACATGGTAGCGTTAGGATTCCGGTTGGACTCTATGATCTTAAAGGACTTTTCCAATCTGACCGATTCTATGATTAGGAAGTTTTCTTTACTGAGAGGGTGGTCAAACACTGGAACAGGCTCCCTAGAGAGGTGGTTGATGCCCCAAGCCTGTCAGTGTTTAAGAGGTATTTGGACAATGCCCTTAACAACATGCTCTAACATTCGGTCAGCCCTGAACTGATCAGGCAGTCAGACTAGTTGATCACTGTAGGTCCCTTCCAACTGAAATATTCTGTTCGCCAGTGCTTTTCCAGTGCTCATTACTGCATACCACTTTGCCTCCTGCCTCCTTCTCCATACTTTTGTGAACAACTTTATAATTAAGCATTAAGTTGCAGGCTACCAGCAAATAAGACTTCTCCCACATCTTCAACTGCAAGTTAGAAACAGGACGTCACGCATACAAAGAACAGGTGAAAGTGTGAGCTGCCAGGAACACCCACGTGCAAGGGAAAACTGCAGATGAAAAGCACTTAATTTCTCCACAAATATAGATATGAACAGAGATGCAGTCTTACGTAAGGACAATAAAAGAAACAGAAGCATATAATGTTTCTAAGTACACAAGTTGGCTGACCAGAAACTGAAAAACAGTCCATAAAGTTGTCCTTTCCTTTATCAGTCTTGTGAGCACACAAAAAATCTCCAGCATGAGTAAATGGTCACCAGTCAGGATAAATTAAAAATCAAGTTATTGTCCAAGCAGTAATGTAGTTTTACTAATGGAGTGACTAAAATATTCCTTGCAGTGCAACCGCTCCCTTAAGTGATGCCATTCAAATGAAAATGTAACTTCAGAGAAGGCAAACTGGTGTCTGAACTTTTCCTTCGGAGATTCCATTATTATAAGAAGGAAACAAAAATGAATCACCAAGTATATAGGAGGCTCAGGGCAAAAATTCATTGGCTTAAACAAGGAGAGTAAGGAATCAGGAGAGTCTTCATAATGAAACCCTTAGTCTGAAAAACCGAAGTAGTTTGAAGAAGCACAAACACCTGTAGTCAAATGCACAAAATGCAGAAAAGCAGTTATTGCATCAAGATTTTTCCTAGCCAATATGTACATTTTTCATAACTGTATGCAAATCTTCTAATTAGTCCTCAATTTTCAACCAAAAAATACTGCTACCTTCAATAACCAGTGAGACCAAAGTAAATCTACAGAATTAAGACAGTAGTATCTTGTTTCAACTGTTGTTCAAATTAACGTCCAAGAAAATTAAAGACTTTCTTCATAATACACATATTTTTTATAATTTATGATCTAACCATTATTCTACCCAGATCTACTAGCTGAGGCTACAAGTCATTTTCCACCTTCACAGCCTGACAGAGGAAAGTAAGTTCCCCATTGTAAAGTTCAAGGAAGATTTCCTGACAAACGTTTGAGATGCCAGAAGTGGCAGAGGGGTGTAAGATGTACTAGCACAGCCATCTGATTTAATAATAAATAATAAAATCATAATAATCTCTTTCTCCCTGATAAAGGGAATATTAAAAAAAAACCCAAAACACTTAAAAAGAACTGTAGAATTAAGAGCTGTTAACATTTATAATTGACTTACTCTTGGGGAAGGGGTGACATACAGCAAAACATCTTCTAACTCCCCTGAAACTTGACATAGAAATTGATTTTATCCAAGTGCCAATTCTCTTAATCCCCTAAAATGCTAGTTTGGAATACAGCTGCTACAAGGAACATAACTGGTAGTATACCGCGGTAATCTTGAGTTAGTTTTTAAGCTACTCTTTGCAGACCAGACAGCATTACTATATTGCTCTGTGATTCATTTGGAAAACAAAATGACATGGCAGAATTTACATTATCAAATCTACCAACACACTACAAGATAGCAAGAACCACATCACTTCTCTGTAGTCATTAACCTTCTGATGTAAAACAGAGACAGAGAGAAACATCTGAATCATAAAGACTACACAAAGGACACCTCTCTGACAGAGAACTCTTACATTTTGGAGAAAAAAAAAAGAAACAAAACAAAACCCCACACCAAAGCGCTATTGCTGACTAGCTCTTCCCTTCTTTTTGACCTGCAGAACACAATCCTGCAAGTGTTTTGGGACATGGTATAATACATACTTTCTTACAAATTGTCTCCTAAGAATCCGCTGCTTAAAAACATAGAATCATAGAATCATAGAATCATAGAATCCTAGGGTTGGAAGGGACCTTAGTAGATCATCTAGTCCAACCCCCCTGCCAGAGCAGGGCCACCTTAGAGCAGGTTACACAGGAACATGCCATTTCTCATCTTTCTAGAGGAAAAAAATTTATCTTTTGCTCAGGGCAGCTGAACTGTGCTTAAAAATCCTCATAACACAGGAACTGAATAAAAGCTACAGAGTTTTGCTAACATTATGCAGAATATTTTTACTCCCAGCCCTATGCTCAGCAGAAAGCAGGGCTGACTTTCATTTTTATGCTAAAGAATCACCAGCCTCGTGAAACATCTCAAATTATTAAATTAAGACAGACATCTTTCTCTGACCCAAGAGCAAGGAACATTCCTCTTGAACATGAAGAGCTACAAGCATGCTTTAGGATAGCGAAGGCATTTGCACTCCGTTGGTTCAACAACGCCAAGTGGCACAGGCAAAGGGAAGAGAAATATGTACTGCTACAGTGGGAACAAATGGTTCTAAATGATTGCTGAATCATAAACCAGCTAATCATTTCCCAAGCTACTCAAGAAGAGATTGCTGAAAGTACAGCAGAACTTATATTTATTAATAGCGATTTCATTTAAGTAACTATAAATCACAAAACTGTCAGGACTGCATTTAACTCAGAGAGTCCAATATGACAATTCTTGATTTTATAATCTGCAAACTGAATTTCATACATAGTAAGCATTTCTCCAGTAGCAATCCATTGCAGAAAAGGAGCCCAAAGGTCCCAACCCAGCCTCAACAGAGCTCATTTCACTCACTGTAAAGCCCAAATTAATCCAACTAAAAAACACTAAGCAAAACATAATGCCAAGGATAAGAGAGGATGATAACAAGTGAAATAGCGCTGTTGAGAAACACAGAGAAACACCTGGCATTCAATTCTGTGATACAGGAAAAATACATTCTGTTATTACTCAAAGCACCTCTGGCATTTTGATTAGGCAACTCAAAGATGGTATTTCTTCTTTTGCTTACTTTTCTCTTAAACCATTTGACTAATGCAACCTCAACTCTGTCTTCAAGGGGGAGGGGAGAAGGAGAGAAAATAATCTGGCATTGTTACGGAAAACATGTAACAGTTTCAGCTTCAGTACAAACTCTCAAAACCCATGTTTTCCCATTACACTATTTGCCAATGTTATGATTTTTTTCCCCCAATTCTCTCAAATCTAAAATGAAGCCTTTTCAAGTTTAAAATTTAACCCATGATTAAACAGTCTAGAGGATTTACTTTGGTTTTTAGATAAGCATACAGCCATTCAATTTATATCTGCTGTAGTGAACCTACAGATTCTCTTCTAAATCCATGGGAATTACACTTACACAGCTCTTAGTGTTTTTATTAAAAGTCAAAGATGATTTGAACTCAACAGTAGTCACTAAGAAACATTATACATGTGTGAAGTTGGAAGGCCACTCTGCTGGACATTCTGGATGTACTTTACAGGAACAAGGAATCATCAGGCTCTGGTCTCAGTGGAAAACTAAATGACTCCTCTTTCGGCATTCTCAACATTTAATGTTGGATTAAAAATCCATAAAAAGGACAATTTACTGTGGTGCTATCCTAAAGCACTAATGTTATATACCTCTTGCCTTTTACTCCTATTCTACTATCATATAACTTAGACCATATCATCCCAGCAATCTATGACCTTTCCAAGTATTTACTTTAACATTCATTCTCTTGTTCCTTATCTACCTTGTTCCCTATCTACCTTGTTCCCATCATCACAGGCACGATTACTTTATTTCGTAACAGACTAAGCTGCTAGACGATGATTCTAGAAAATTAAATCCTGGGAGAACACAGACCACATTACAGAAATCGACAGAATAAAGAAAGAAAACATCAAAAACTCGAGGCATTAAATAAGCAGCAGAAAAGAATAAAAAGCTTCTCCTGCTTTTTTCCCCACCCTTCATCCAAAGGCTCTACATTAAATCAAACCTGCAGAGAGCTGAAGGACCTCAAGTAATAAATTGGAACAATTTAGCTTAGACAATTGAGGGGTAAAAACTTTAATCCACATTTAAGCACATAAAAAAAGAATGGCCTGGCGATCACAGTTTAACAATCTAGAAATTTCAGTGAAAACAGAGTTCTGAAGTCTCATTAGAAAGTGCACACTCAGTCTCTACAGAAAAGGACACCAAGCAATACACCTAACTTGCCCTTCATTTTTATGGGAAGATAAGCTGCTAGTTGCTATAGATACTTCTACATAGAAACAGGAGATAAAGTAGGAAAGCAAGAACATTACATTAAAAAATATGATACTGGATTTCCAGGCACTGTATGAAACTTAAAATCCCTTAGTTCTCACACAAAAAATAGAATTCCTGTCAGACTATTTCTGTATGCTTATCACTGTTCATTTTCCACAATATGCTTATCACTGTTCATGATCCACAAGCCAGACATTTTTGAAGAAAAACATGGTTTAGGACAAGATACAAGAAAAACCCAACCCATTTAATATGTACCACACTTGTATTTTGACAACTACAGCTTCGAGGAGTCTTTGAAAGACAACAACATATTCACCATATTAAGTGCACAACGAAATGGCATGGAAACAGCATGTTAATGGAGATGGTTTTCTACAGCACCACTTACCATGTGTTGACAGGGCAAGTTTTTAATATAAAATATTACTATTTTCAGTAAGTATAGATGTTTTTCAGCTTGTCTCTAAATATTCCTACAATGCCCTTCTGGGAGACTTCTGCCTGTGCGATACCTCTTAAATTAAATTTTTAATAGCACAACTCCAGAAAACAGGAAGAATACTGACAGTGTGCCATCCTCAAGACAGATAAAAGAAATACTGCAAGTTAATACAGGCTGGTCAGTATAACAGAAATTCTCAAGAAAACAGTAGACACTGTTTCCAGTCAGTGATCAAGGAACACACCAAGAAAGATCTGCACCTTCTGATAAACTGCATCTAATACCTTAGCTTAAGGTCACAACCTGGAGCAGAGAAAGTAGGAGAGAACAGAAATCTTTCAAATAATAACTATAAAATATTTAGAGTAAATCTGCTGTGATGCCCCTCTAGCAGATAACAGGGTGCTAAAGTCCCCCATAAGGGTCAGGACCTGCACATGTGAAGCTCCCACCAGCTGTCTGAAGACAGACTCATCTACTTCTTCCCTGATCAGGCGGTGTGTAGCAGACACCACCCCAAAGCATGGGTCTCTCTGCAAATCCTGACCATAAACTCTAAGCTGGCCCATCCATCTCAATCCAGAGCTCCACATGTCCTCACTGCTCTCTTACAACTTTACAAGAAGGGCAACTCAAACTCCATGCTCTCCCAGCCTGTCCTTCCCAAAGCGCCTGTACCCATCCACTGCAGCACTCCAGCCCACTCCTGTGAGCTTTCACACATCGGTGACCCCAATGAGATTGTAGTCCCGCAACTGCATGCAGACTTCCAGTTCCTCCTGCTTGCTCCCCGTACTGTATGCAGGAGTACACAGGGGCTTCAGAGCAGCTCTCAAGAAAGGCATGAGAGCTCTCCCCATCACTGCCTTGTAGACATTCCCTTACTTATGTGCACACACTTGAGGTCGTCCCCTTCTGTCCCAGCTGCTGACCATGAAGTGTCCCTGGTCCACAGCACCCTAACCCCTTTGCTCGACAATCTCATCCACCACTTCCTCACTTGCTTCTTGGCCACTATCTCCCTCCTGTGTCATACCTAGTTTAGAGTGCTCCTGGACAAATTTGCAGTACCTTTTATTCTAAATGCTTTGAAATCTCACTGCTTACCAAAAGCAAGACTAATGCAAGCCAGGAGCATCATCAAAAGACATACTTAAAAAGTAGCACTAAAATTCTATACTAGAACATAAAAACATTTGAAAAATACTTCTTTCACTGTTAGAATACATCAAACCTGGTACACCCTTTTATCTTCTGCCCTCTAGACTTAATTAGGTACTCAGCTCCTTTGAAAAAATATTCAAATGCTTTCAATAAAAAGCAATAGTAACAGAGAAGCTTTGCTCTACATTCATCTACTCAAATCTATAAATGCTGAACCTGACAAAAATTTTAACTTTTAAAGGTAAATTTAACCTGTGAAAAGTGCAAAGCAGAAAGTGCAGGTAATTAGAAATCTTCAAAATCAATTAAAAAAAAAAGAATTTTGCACTGGCACACACTGCTTCACAAAAACGAAAAGCTTAGTATTTGAGATAGGAAAGCTCAAGTGAATTTAGTGAATTATCATCTACAGACTTCAAAAGGAAAACGTTTATCATTAAGGTATCATCTTTGTTAATTAAGACAGAGATTCAGAGGCAAATTTTCCAATTAAGGAAAATACATGCCATTTGCCACTAGATGGCTCCTCTGTACGACACACCCGCAGCCTGCCCAGCAACATGCTCAGATGTGGTGCTTAGGGACATGGTTTAGAAGGGGTTTTTGTCAGGGTGGGTTAATGGTTGGACTCGATGATCTTAAAGGTCCCTTCCAACCTCACCGATTCTACGATTCTGTCCTCTTCCTCAAGCTGGTGAAGCAACTGGTGCTTTCAGCAGGGGACCCCCCCCAGCCAGGAACACGGCTTCCTGCTGCTCGGACTCATTTTCCAATGTTAATTACTTTCAGAATCCTTGTGATAATCCTTCACAAAACTTCTGACATATCTGTTTTTGTTAAATTAGCATTATGTTTATGAACATGAAAAACGAGATACACTTTTCATGATTTTCTCCTCACAAGTTACCTATTCACCTCACAGGGGAGCAGGAACAACTAGTAGTAATGTACACAAGAAAGCATTTCATCCCCCCACCTCCCAAGATCACACTAAATGCTGGAGAAAAATGTCTTAAAAGCTTTGTCCCATTTTGTTATTTTAAAAGGTATAACACACAAAACTGGCAGGTTAAGTTCTGCTGACACCCACATCCTCCACCTCACAGTCACCTCTTCTTCCCTTTACAGAAGGAGCACGAGTCCAACCTTCTCTCCTGCCAACGAGAACGCTGTTATCTTTCTACAGCACTTTGTGCCCTTTGATCTGTATTTCAAGGCATACAAAGTACTACGTTGCCATAAATAAGCAATAGTTGAGCTATGATTCATAGTTTAAGTAGCTACATAAAAATTTCAAGAAAATAATCTTGCTCCCACCTGCACAGATCTCATAGCAATCCAAATAAATGTTTGTTCACAGATGTTCCTCTACTGCAAACAGATCACAGATAACATTTTAGATAATAGACCCACATTTGCATCTTCAGCTGATCCAATTCTCCCTATGACAAGAAGAACACTGCAGAACTTTTCTCTAGACCACAAGGGGCATTGTCCATGCTAGCCCAGAGGACTAATTCCTTTCCCTTCCTAAAGGAATTAGCCATTTATTTTTGATGCCAAAATGGATAAAGAAGGTTGCAAGTTGTGGGGTGATGAGGAACTTCACTGTTTAGCAAACAGGTAAGGACAGCTGAGTAAGACTAGGAAGAGGAAATGGATGAATTTATCTGCTTCCAAGAGAAAAGCAAGAAAGTTCAAGTTCATACTTCCTAGAATGCTTCTAATACATCACAATTACACAAAAAGTCTGAAAAGAAGCATTCAAACATGTTCTCTGTCTTCCAACTAACTAAAATCTTAAAAAGTATATGGAAACTGTGTACCATTCCCTGCTACAGTGTCAAGCAAATTGTAAACCACCAGTAAAACAAGCACTGACCCCACACTGTCTCTGAGCAAAGGTACCCACCTTTGAACAGGCCTGTCCTCAACAAGTGGCACTGCTTGGCCAGATGAAGCACAAAATCAAGCCCTGCACGTCACATTTGAGATGCAGCTAATCCTACCTCCTCTGTGTACCTTCCCATCATCACAGACTGGGAAAAAACAGAAAGTGGGACTGGGCTCTCAACCTGAAAACTCAATTTCCTTACTAAATCAACGTATTTTTCACCCTTCTAGGGAAACAGTAAGATATCAGCAAAAACTGAAATGTGGATGAGAAAATAGTTAAATACCACAGATAAATTAAAATTAACTGGGACTGATACGTAGCACCAGTTAATTAAAAAAAAGTAACTAATGAATTAAGAAAGAGAGTAGACATAGGCAATGTGAGAGGGAGAAAGCTATGGAGGGGAACTTAACAGGCATAACTTAGGAACAAGTCATTTTTCCATCTCTCCTAAATCAAGTGTGAGAATTTTATTCACACATCTTACCTGACATTATTGAAGCATGTTTCATGTATCTCTTAAAATCTACATGAGGTTACCAAAACTGATGAAATAAGTTATATCAGTTCTGTTAAATACTGAAGAAAGTATCACAAAGCTAACAGGAAAAATGCTACCTTCTGTTTTTAAAACTGTTGTATACCACTTTTGTGGATAATTTTTACCATTCACTACTAACGTTGGGTTTATATACTTAGACGTTGCTTTCACTAGAGTAAGTTTGCAACAGAATTCAAATGTCATACTGACTGCTCTTAGACACACTGCATGGCACTTTTTTTAAAAAAAAAAAAAAGTGTGTATATAAATATATCCAGGAGACTCAAACTCTTTGTAGTAGTACTTTGCACAAGTAACTGTAGGTCTTACATGCAGATCAAATTAAGAGTGTGAAACTTTGGCACTTAAAAGGTAACAAAGCTGGTTTCTTGTCTTCTTGTCATACACATGTCAAGGTGACATACATGGCAAGGTGATACACACAGCACAGAAGTGATACAGTACACATTTTAACTTAATTTAGTGGCCGCACAAACGCCTACACTAAATAAGTGAAGTCAAAAGACAGAGATTTTCTTTATTTCGCTCCAATGCCATGAAATTCAGTGAGCCTGATGGTCATACTGAAGTTTTCAAATGTTAAATTTCAAACTCTTAGGTAGCTATTGAAGCGTATTACTAAGTTGAAGAGAAGTGTTCAACATATTGGATCTGAGAAAGAATAAAAATAAGACATACCTTGTCTATTCCCATTCTCTTCATCCTAGGGAAAAAGAAAGAGTATATATTAAAAATTCTGTAAGTGGAAAAAAATGCATAGGCATCTATAAGCTATGAAGACCTGAAGTGAACTTCTAAGATTAAGCGCATTCTGATATCTCATACTTTTTCACAAATATTGAACTTTACCAAACCAAGGCTTTCATTCTAAGAATGTAGTGTAGTAGCTGTTTTTAAAAAACAAAAACAACTAAGCACAGTTCCATGAAACATCCTCAGAGAAACAACAAGAACAGCACTATCTGAAAACAAATGTACCAAAATACCCCAAAACTCTTCCGTGAAGCCTAATACTATACTGTGCGTATTGTCACAAGCACGTTTTCAGCCTGAAAGCCAGGCAGGAGAGATTATACTTCGATCACCTAATGATTCAAAGCTAAATAATATGCAAGAGATACAAAATATTTTGTAAGCAAGGTCTGAATATGCTTCTTGAAATTTAAAATACTGTTTATTTTGCCTTCAGTACTACTATCTAGAGAAAAATATCTATCTTAAACACTATTTAGTAACAACCTCTAAGATTCTCCTGCTCATTGCACTATATATACACAATCATAACTACCAGGTATCACTGACAGCCCTTAAAAAAAAAGAAAAGAAATCACAGAACTGGAATGTTGTGTGGGAGAGAGAATGGCATGCTTTGCTTAAAATAGAAAATGATTACTTAAGTTACTTTCTTGTCAGTATTTTTAAATGAATGAAAGGCTTTTGAAAGATCATGGCTAACTTCTACAAAATTCTACCCTTTGAAAAGCACAATTGTTTGAATATGGAAAAAGGTGCTTTCTTACTGAACTCGAACTTTAGGGAGTAACAAACTTTCAACTTAAATACAATTTCTTAGACTAATATGTACTATTTGGGAAGTATTTCTAACAATTCATCTCAGCTTTGTCCTCAAGGAAAGAAGGAGCAAGGAGGTGACCACAGAAATAATTTTCACCTGTGTATTCCCTCCTACATTTAAATGGATTCATTCCAAATTTCTAGGTCTTTTGCATTTAAAGACACATCACTCTCATATTAAATATTTTCAAAGCAATTGCACACTAATCTGAGCAAACTCTTCAAGAGAGGAAGGCTTGAAGAAAGAGAGGGAGTAAGACCTGGATATGAACACTCTATAATGATAAGGCAAGTCTTTCTTAGGTGCAATACATTTCTTGTGAGATAGACAAGAGTTCTGCTGGAGCTTTGGGAGATACCACAGAAAGATAACCTTAAAGAAGAAAAAACAACAAAAGAAACCCCAAAACCACAAAACACTGAGTTAACAGAATTCTGTTACTCATTCTACTTTTAAAAAACCACGACAATTTCATTACCATCCAAAAGCGGAAAACATTATACTCTTCAAGTTGGACAGTGTCATCTGCTCTATACTTTGGCAAAAATACCACACTAGTAGACAAGTACTGTTAAAATTTATCACCAGCGAAGAATTAGACAAGGCTAACATCTCCATATCTCTAGTTTCCACCCATTCTATCAAGTGAATAAAACATGTTTAGGACTTTGAATATTAGAGCTTAGTCTGGAAAATGTGAGTCACAGGTAGGGGTGTCTACCTGGTTTGATGGTATAAAACAAAAAAATTATGGAAGTGAGAAGTTAGCTAATATAGAATTGCCATCATTTATGTGATACTGCAGTGGGTTTGTCAGTTTGTCAGCGGGTATGCGAAGCTCTGGTATAAAAGACAGCTGCAAAACATCAGTTTGTCATGGTATCAAGCCAGTGAGCTCAGGCCTTTAAAAATGGAATGCTTTATAACACAAGTGTTTTGGAATTAGCTTCTCCTCCTACATTTACCTCTTGCGCATTGCAAGATGTTAGCACATGCGGCTTCCATACCTAAAGAGGTGGTTTTCTTTTAGCACTTACTTGCTTCTCAGACTGATTGAACTTGGAGAACGAACTTCACATGCAGAAAATCGTAAACAGATCTTAATAAATATCTGATGTTAAAAGTGTAATTTAGCATAGGCTTTTCGCAATGCTAGCTGAAGAAATCTTCTACACACTCGCTATTCACTTTAAGGGAAAGGAGGCATGGGAAACAAGGAGGATACATGATGGGTTATTCCTAATGTGCAGCTATTCCCGGTTTGGTGTGTGGCCCCATACAAGCACAGCCAAGTACTTCTGCCAAAACGAAATGTGTTAAACCACAATCTCAGGTTCCAAGATCATCTTTCATGCCGTTCTTCACACAGGGCTGTCCCTCTCAACAGACTTATCAAACAACATTATCTTCCGTAACTTTTTCTCAATCATGATGTTTATAAGTTAGCTAATTAATGACAACTACAATGAGAAAGAGTCCTTTGATTTTCAGTTAAATAGCCAGTTTGTCCTGGAGCCATGAAAAGACACTAGAATTTAGCACAATATCCTGACTTTGACCTAGACCTGCAGTACTATGTATACACTGACTGTTAAATGAAATAAATTAAATATACTATAAAAATAATACATATACTATAGTAAAAACATAAATAATATCATTTTAAAATAACATACCGGTACTCAGTATGAAAATATGCAGAGATACTTCCCTGAATTAACTATAACCAGCTATGTTCAATTACTTTCATGACAGCAAGTAAAGCCTTTTTTCCAGTCAGATGTAAATGTAAATGGAGAGAACAAAGCTTTATGGATGCCCCTCATACAGAGTTACACAGAGAGAGCCACTGTCACCTCGTCACTGAGGTATCAAGTTTTATTCTTGCAACTCACCCTGCTTACTCAGGTGTTACACCCCTAACTGAGGTGGCCCACAGCGTCAGTTAAAGCACTGGTCTAGCTGTCTCATCAGCAATTGTCATTTCATGCTGATGACAGTGGAAGTCTATGAAAAGCAGACATCAGCTTTGTCCATTTAAGGCTAGAAATAAGCTGCAACTAGAGTTTACCCTCACCTAAACCCTAAATCTCTCGATTAATATGACTCCACCTATTTTAGTCAGGTTTTGATCAGTTCATTCTTTTCAGAATAATCAGTAGCATCATTAAAAATAAAATGAAGGTTTAGTGCTGTTGGGTTTTTATCATCAACACTGAAACTAAAGAAACCCTTGTTGAAGTTCTGCAACATTTAGAGACATTCAAGAGATGGACCAGATAGCTAGAATTTCACGTGCTTGATGGTAAACTGGACTTTGCTTCTGCACCAGTGACCCTCATTCTGTTAAACTGGTGCTCTGCACTTCTGAATAACGGGAGAGGAAGCCTCACAGCTCTCTCCTTATTGAATAGAAAGGGTAAGGTGTGCCTCCAGTCTGTGAAATATTAAGGTAAGCTGTCACTAAATAAAGAAATAAAAAATTAAAAAATCACCTGAAGAACTGAAGATAACTCAAGGCAGACACTATTAGGCATTAATACATTAAAAAGACAAGTGTGTTTAGGGACTCCCAGTCAGCCAGTGCTTTGAGGCAGATCTGCCTAGACCTCCTCCTTGTAGTAAGCTCCCCAGGAAAACTAAAAAAAGGCTTTTCAACTGAACATAGGTTTCATTAGACTAACAACTAGGACACTAAATTTCTTACAATTTAAATAAAAACCCAAGACCCTATATGCACACAGGTGGAGTACAGATTATTAAAGATTTTTATAAAACAACATCCACTCTTCTCCAATCAATACATCCTTTGAGGTAGAGTTCTTTGCTTCCAAGAAAATTCACCTCAGTGGCTTTCCAAGTTGCAGCATTCTCTGGCCTTCAGGAAGCTTTTCTTCCCACTCCCATAGAATATCCAGCTGTGGTGGGACCTTTACCACATCCTGCAGTCTAAAGACATCATGTTCTCTATCTTAGCGATACCCACCATTCCCCCATGCAAAGAGCCTTGCCCTCTTCTCCCCAGAGAATTCCACCTGACCTGTCAACAGCTTTTCAAACACACACACAAACTGCAAGCAACAGGAGCAGAACTTTTAATGGAGAAATTTTCACTAGATATTTCTGAACTGGAACCAAGAGTGGGTATTAAAAAAAAAAAATCCACAAAGGATGTGGAAAGACTGATTTAAAGAAAGCTCTTTTAGATGTTTTTTCTCTCTTTACTGCCTCTGCCATTTTATGTTGACTTGCAGTAAGATTTGGACATCTTGAAATCTCTAGGTAAGCAAGCGCCTCTCGAAAAAGATTGCTTGCCTAACTTGAAAGCAATCAAAGGACAGAGAGAATGCAAAGTCCTCCTAGGGTAAAAGACCTCTGCACTGATCTAGAGGGAAAGTGACAGCATCAGGTTGACGCTTGTGATAACAAAAGCATTGTGTCTCCAAGAAACTACTAGAGGATTGAGTAACTCTGGCTGTTACGTCAATGGCATCTTTAACTTCCAGCTGTAACCTCTATCTTACACCAGAGATAATTGCACGTATTCTCAGCTGTGAAGAAGGGACAAGGCTACTACAAGATGTAAGACAGTCAGAAAACCAAATCGTAGTTACCATTATTATACTACCTCTAAAGTGTGCAAAATGAAACATCTCCATTTTCCAAGGCCCCTACAACTTTCATCAATGAGGAAAGAGAGGAATGATACTTGAGCTTAGAATTAATGACAGAGACTGTAATTAGCTGATAAACAGTATGATCTTTTGTTGAGTGAAATCATCAGAGAAATCAGATTTGCCTCAAATTCGTATTAATCTGACAACAGCTGAATTTAATGCTTTAGTACCATAATTTAGGTACATAGACTTCTGTAAAAGTCACTTATGAAAACCCAGGAGTATTAATTTTGAAGATCTGGGGGTTTTTGTAGCACATAATAGACATTAAAAGGAAGAAAAAAAGAATGTAACGGTTCAGGTTAATTTACAGAAGTACTGACCAGAGCTCTGTCCAAATGAACCTTTTAATTCTGAGATATAACCAAATCCCAGAATAAAGATACTACAAGTATCCAACAATCGCATCATTCCCTTTTCAAAAATCAGACAGAAATGGGAATGAATTAACCATATTCTGACATATCAGAGAAGAAACAGAGGAAATAAAAAAAAAAGGCACTAAGAGGTCTCTTGCAGAAAAAGAGAGAGATAGAACTTCCAGACATGTCTTGAGATTCATAGGTATCAGGCTCACTACGTACTGCTTGGGTCTCTCTCAGAAACCATCGGATGTGAATGAGAGGGGAAGGGCTGACATTTCTTTTTTCTTTTTTATATTACTTGCCCTTCTTTTTGCTGTCTTGTTCTGCATGAGAAAAAGATATCATCCTCCTCAGACAGATCGAGTGATACATTCATAAAGACACTTATCCAGTCAATTCTTAGTTAAGGAGATTCATCCTGCTCATGGTGTTTGTATTTTCACCCTCAATGTGAATAGGGGTTGTTGCTGGGATATGCTAGCACGGGCACGTAATTTTTTCTGTTCAGCTAAGGCTTCCCCACCCTTCTTCCTTTGTTTCCCATTGGAATTCAACCAGATACTACTCTTGGCTGACTCTCTATAAGCTGTGTTGAAGCACAGAGATGTCTGGATCACCTGATGATATTGCTAATGTTCTCACTTCCAGGTAGCTTCAGTGACTCCTTGTCAAAGGGAAAAAATCTGGGCACACAAGTGCAGGCTGAATAACTGAAGTTAACCAGAAAAATGTGCCACCTTTCTCCTGCAAAGCTTTTATTACTTGAGAAGAAAATTTAGAGACACCTAGGACAGGCAAAAAAGACAACCTTAATGAAAGTCTCCTGCAGAGACACGAGTCAATTAGCTACCTGGAAGGAGCTTCAATACACATACCCCATCTTGATAACAATCTGTTCTTCTGCCTAACTGGAAAAGCAAAAGCGAAATGAGAGGTGGCATGTTAGATATTAGGAAGAAATTCTTTACTGAGAGGGTGGTGAGACACTGGAACAGGTTGCCCAGAGAAGCTGTGGATGCCCCATCCCTGAAAGTGTTTCAGGCCCGGCTGGATGGGGCTTTGAGCAACCTGGTCTATGGGAGGTGTCCCTGCCCATGGCAGGGGGTTGGAACTAGATGATCTTCAAGGTCTCCAACCCAAACCATTCTGTGATTATGAGAACTTGCATACTTGATGACTTTAAATAAGTAAACTTTATCTGAACTCACCAGGAAACACCCTCTCAATACTCAAATTTCTATCACTCTTAAATGGACTTTCTCTTCAACACCAGGTACTACAGCAACTTTCAAATGGTTCGGTCGCATAGGAGAATACATACAACCTTTGAGCAATGAAGACCAATTAGCTCCTTAACATTTAGAACTACTTGATGTTATGTATTTTGTATGCATTTGTCTCTTGATTAAGAGGGAATTACAGATTGTTATTTTTCAGCAGAAAGAACATACTATAGAAACACAACCCACCTTTCTAATGTACATCAATTTTAGGATACTTGGTTAGAAACTATGGTAATGTTTTTTCAGGCTATTCTCTTCATATGACAGTATGACAAACTTCAATTCGGCAGGGGCCAGGGGCGGGGGGGGAGAGATGGACATGGACCAAAACCAACAACAAAAAAGAAAAAACTAAGTCTCCCACCCTTGAAGTCTACACTTTAAAAGGTGTACAGACTGATCACGCTGGCTTTGAGTATAAAAATATTTCCATATTCTGCAATAGCCACTGGTTATCCATGGTAACAAGTATTTTTAACTCGGGTGAGGTCACACACAGTCAATTCCATTTTCTTGGAACAGATCAGTGCATGGTTATCAAACGATGCAGTAAGTGAACCCACCCACCTTACACACAAGGGATCTTTCCTCTGTGTAAGACACATCTATACATACATTTACTTTCAAGCAAGCTGGATTTTTGATCCTAGAAAGTCTAATAAAGCCATATATGAGTGCTTCATTATTAATTTCACTTACTTTAAAAGAAAACTGAACTGCAGATTCTGGAGGGTAAACTATGAAGTGTCTTAAGGTGAAGCCAAAACCCTGAGATGTCCTCCTTAGCACGACAGTTTTGGGACCAGGCCAAGAAAAAGTTTCTTCTTCCTCCGATGGTGATACAGCTTCACTCTGCTCTTTTCCATCTTTGTTTTTTGATGCCTAAAGTAAAGAAGACATACAGAGAAGTAGTAATTTGAATCATTTAAAACAAACAAACATTACTGTGCACTTAAAAAAATTTCTCCCAAAATAACTTAATCATCACTAGTATTTTCAACAGAAATGCGTATTGTAAAGCAGCATCCTTTAAAGCATTACACCTCTGGTCATACTCCATACAGAATTACTCTCGAATTTCAAATGAAGCTAGATATTAAGAAAGTTAATGTACAACAGTAAAAGGCTGTACACTGCAAAAAAGGTGTACAGTTTGCATATTTTATTTGCTTTCTACTTCAGATACAAAGGTGTGTCTGCTGGGACCCCATTTATGGGTGCACATAGCTCTCGCACATACACACAAAACCCAAGTCCTCTTTTCCTCACTTATAATACAGGCATGGCTCTCTCAACTAGTATCTCCTCACTTAAAACAAGTAAAACACAGCTGAACATATGCAATGTTAGCCTTCTTCAGCAAGAGACTTTTCCTCTAGTCATATCTTTGACTTCACCTTTATTTTTTCCACCCTTAGCTACTTTCTCTAAACATTTCAGTATGCAAATTCTAAATACACAAGTAAAAAGGTCTAGTTTCCTTTAACAGTCCTACTGCAATCCCTCCTCTCATGCAGAGGACAGACATCCTGCTTTTTTTTCTTAAGGGTAATTTTATACGCCTACGACTCAAAAACATTATAAAAAGATTTATCTTCTCAGCCTTATATGAAATCTTCCATTTCACTTTTCAAAGTGAGTGCCACACCACACATAACATTTCAAATCAAAGGCAGAAGACATACAAAGAAAGCATGCAAAACCCTATGACCCTCCTTTAAATATTCTAGTTCAACGATGCGTGAAACAAATTTAGATACCAGAGCCTATAGCCTATTCAAAGGGTATTCAAACAGAAATAATAGTCGTCTTGTCTTTCTGTAGCTCTGCTGCTGTGGCTCAGCAACTGGCTGATACGTGTCAGGATTTACTGCTTGGTTTTTTTCCTGGGCTGCTCCAAAATAATCCCTTTTGATTCAGCCTTACAGCTGGGATATCGAACTGCAGTGCTTATCAGCAAGGTGGGCCCAGACAACTCCAATCAACATCTCCAGAGAAGACAAAGCGTTTCCGCTCTAACCACAATGACAACAACATGTAAGGAAAATGTTGCAGCTGCTTGGCAAGACAGCTAACCCACTAGAACAACATTCTGCATTCAGGTATGTAAAACATGATGCATTTCTACACAGATGCTACAGTTTGTCCTCGGAACCCCACATCTTGGTACATCCAACTGTGAGGACAAGGAAATACTAGCCACTGCTTAAAGACCAGCCTCCCTACCGCCAACAATGCTGTTCTTCAGGAAGGGAAAACAAACACAGAAGGGTCTCCGTGTCACAGCCAAGACAAGAAAATGGAGCCACTTCTGGAATCAGAAAAGGCAGAAAATCCAGAGCAGTCCAACGGACTCTGCTCCTCCAAACAGCCTGCAAGGACTACCAGCAGATTTTGGAAAGAACAATAATAAATACCAAGGACTCAATCTCAGCCTAGTCTGTCCTCATCTATCACCTTCATTCACATTTTAAAGCGTTAGTGTGAAACCAAAAAGGCTGTGCAATTAGATGACTGAGGAATGAAAAATTAGTGAGAGCTATGGAAATGCCAAGATGAGTGGCTTTAGTTTAAAGTTCAAGCAATGCAAAGATTATGGTAAGAGTCACATAACCCTTTAGCCTAAGGATGGGGTTTGTTATGGAGGTGTTCCCCACCGATCTGTTAAGCTCCCAGACATGACAGCATTTTTTCAGTTCTGCACAAATAAATGTCCCTTCACAGTCTTTCAATCTCATGCCATGAGCAGAAACCAGAGCCAGTAAGAACATTTTGATCCCAGTAAATTGGCAAAAGAAATAGCTCTTAATAAAAAAAAATATCACTGGCCTCTCAAAAAATGACAGTGATTTCCTCCACTAAGTGACGGGCAGCAATCCATCTATTTAACATTCCCTCCCAATCTATTGTTTCTCCTCTGGAATTTTTATAGGCAACACTTGATGCAGAAGTTTTGAACAGTCACAAGCAACCACAGCTATCACAAAAAGTCAAAATGTTAATAAGCAAATACCTATTGTTATAGGTATGTAAACAGCAAGCTTAAGTGTAGCACTGAAAAATAGAAGTCAACAACACGTTTGCATCTTTTTTTTTTTGACAAAAAACTCCCTAATCAGCCAAAAGGTAATTTTAGTAACTGATCACTGAGGTTTACATACAGAAGTACTGTAACCTGAGTTCAAAATAATCATACAGAGAACTTTACTAGCTCTGAGAAACGGGAGATGTAGCATTTGATTGCAGTGAGAACTGCTATTTTCCTTGTAATTTCATGAAAACTTTTAGCATTCATACAAGTTGCTGTACTAACAGCTATTCATAAACAATGGTGTTCCCTACTCAAATCATCATTTCGTGAAAGAGCATGCCAGAAGTGTAAGATTATCTTCATGCCATCCTTGGACGCCTGTGAGGTCTGCCAACAGTGCAACAGAAAAAGCTGATATTAATAATAAGTGTGAGACGTTCAGTAACATCAACTTTCAGCCACCACTATACAAAAGAAAGAATCTGAATTGTAAAGAAAAGAGAGTCAACATCTGTTGAGTAACCCTGTGACATGTCCAACCACAACACATCCACCAGAACATCCCTTGCCAGAGAAGAAGGCTTTCAAAAGGAACAAGAAAAGTTTTTTGAAAACACAAACAAAACAAGGATGCAAGACAGCAAGCAAGAACCAGATGATGTTCAGCATAGGCAAGAATATGTTACTGAAGGCAGAGTTCCTACATGGTTTTCCTTGCAAGCCACAAATGATAGTAATCAAGTTATGAACACATAAATATCTCATATCCTTGAGGTTATTTGTCTTTAGGGTAGTCCTATTTGCATTTCAAGAGAATGAAAAATGAGTGCTTTATTTTCTTTTCATTTCATACTAAATCTAACAAACCAAAGATTATTTAGCCATATTCCTAACGAAAGATCCGTGTTTGTTTCTCTATAGATTCAATGCTCAAAATTGAAGTCAGAATGCATACTATTGGGTTCAAGGACTGAAGAATCCCAGGCTACTAAAAATGATTCAAACATCATTTTCCCCTCAGGTTTTCTTCACACAAGGTTTCTGCACAAAGTATCTCAAAGCATCATTTCCTGTTAAATGCAATTACAAGGACATACAACAGATGCTTAAGTGCATTGTAAAATGCATGATTTGTTTTTAATACTGTATTTAACCCTTTTTTCTGAGCAATGAAAGCATGCATGAAAAATAAGATGGCACCTTAAAGAACTACATGAATCACCAGGAGCTTAACACACAGTAAGAATTAAGTAAAATCAGTAAATCAGACTGATGTTTGTAAATGATACTATTTCTAACTGAATTTCTAATCTATAATTTCCCATTGTATCAGTCTAAAGAAATTTTTTAAAAGGCAAACACACCCAACCTGCATGCTCTCCAAAGCCTGTTTGATTTTTAATCTTCTGAACAATTTAAAGACAGACCTATATTGAGCAGTCGTTAAGTGACAGTCACAGGTAACTGCAATACACAGTATCAGTAAAGAATTGTCTTCTTGATGGTCTAAACAGATACAAAGGTACACTCCGAGTTCTGAGTACTATCTTCATAGATGAATAATAGTGAACAATAAATAATTGATATATTGCGCTATTGATCCTTGAAAAACCATTCAAGCCATTTTAAAGTTGGTGCGAGTGATCAGTTTTCAGCTGTATTTCACCTTCGTGTTCAGTACACAGGTTCAAAATTATTTCTAAAGACACCTAGGACTAGCATCCAGATTTGCTCTACACCGGTTTTTAAACTTTGTTTTGCCTTTTTTTAGCACATAGAACACTTCACAAATATAAAAAAAGTCTCATTGTAAGTGTAACTATATTTTCTGGAGCCTGAATCTGTATTTTATAAATAAACAAACAAAACATACCAGAAGAACCAGGGGACTTACCTATCAATACCTCAATAAGAGCATGGAGACAGCCTGTGCTAAACATTCAGCTGCATTAACAATGCTCAGCTTTTAGCGAGTTTACCAAGATGTGATACCCAAAATAGCTACACAGATATATAGTGAACAAAAAATGGGCTGATGTCACCTGATTTTACTGGTTCAACAGCCATCACGTATATATTTTTTTTTAGTCACTACTGACATCCACTCTCCAGGTATCCAGGACATACCTTTGTCTTCAAAACAAACAGATGCATTCCATCACTTTCAGCCTCAGCAACTCCACCTCACCACCCCCAACAAGATGTTAGACAGCCTTAAGTGTACACAAAGCCTCTGCCTTAAATATGGCTTTTTCTCTGACCCTCTTGTGTACACACACTCCTCTAAAACTAAATTCCCATCATGTTCAAGCATTCCTGTGACTTCTACTTTAATCAGAAAATTCATCTTTTTTCGTCTACCTTTTAGAATTCCAACATGACTTTGGGCATGGGTAAGTGTAATCACCTCTTGCCTGTATATCAAACTGAACTTCTCTATCCAATGAGCTCGACTCAGTGTAAAATTTACATGCAATACAGGTTCACAGTACAATACACACCACATACCACTGTATACAATATATTTATGTAATTGCTGACATTTACTGTGTGCTGACAGGTACTTTTTATTAACAGCACTTCACTAGAACTAGATGTGGCTGCAACATAGCAGACTGAAGTGAAAGTAGTTCAGGATAAACGAGCCTTTACCTGCTGGAGTGACACTGTAAGAGCGTGTCCTAAACAGAAGAATCAGGCAGCTTGAGACACAGAGACATACTAAAGCACAGAAGAACAACATTTTTCCTACCTCAAATATATATTCCTCCATTCTTTTGCAGAACTGGCTGGACCTGCAAGACCCTCAGAGTGAGAGACAGAACATACCCATCTCTGTCCTGTCTACTTTGGTGCTATATATTTAAGAAAGCTTCAAGAAGGACTCAGTTGCTCAATGCTAGTAACTGCTAAGCCTGTTTTGAGTAGGTATCAAGAGGAGGCTGCCTTGCCTTGAAGCACCTGAAACTGGAAATGAAGATGTAAACAAGACCTCAAAGCTTAAAAGATCAAACAGCTGCAGAACTGCTCTCACCACAAGAGAAAGCTGAGATATGGAGATAAATAGAGGAGTCCTCGCACACACAACCATCAGTAGATGGCATTCACAGAGGAAGATAAAACTGGTGCAGTCAAGGGGGCCATCTAACATTCTGTTATTGCTAGCAACAGAGGACAGTCTGCTTTTGAATTGGGAGGCACAGCCCTCTTCTTCCACGCAGCAGCTCTTCATGAAGGCAGGAAAAAGAAAAAAGCAAAGAAAAAGAAAAACCAGCCTCCAGAGGAAGACTTCATATCTGAAACTCAGGAATGTGTCAGCTCTTGAGAGTCACCAGGGGACCCCATTCATCTCCTATGGGGTGGGTGGTACCCATCCACGTAGTGCAGGGTATTTGCTGACACTCCCCAGCGCTAACAGTTCTCCTGAGGTGCAGCTGAGGGGGTGCAGTAACTGGAAAGGATAATAAAGGCAAACTGAAGAACTCAACTAGCTCTCTAGAACAAGATCGAAATCCTTTATGACTCCAGATGGAAAGCTACAATGAATGCTTTCATAGAATCACAGGGTTGGAAGGGACCTCTGGAGATCATCTAATCCAACCCCCCTGCCAGAGCAGGGCCACCTTAGAGCAGGTTGNTCTACCAACAGGAAAACAGAAATAAATTATTAGTGATTGCCATAAGACTAAGGGCAAGGATGGGCAATGCCATTTCTCAGGTGTGTTGCTCCCCTTGGCTGTGCAGGCGGTCCCTGAGCAGCCACCAGCAGCAGGGAGGCAGCCTCTGTGACCAGCTCTCCCTCACTCAGCCCTCTAAAGGGTCTTGCTGGTAGCCAGAACGAGCCGGGGGAGAAAGGGCAAGGCCATAAGGATCTGAACATCACTCAGTGGAACAGCCATAGGTGTCCTCTTCACAGGAGCCCGCTTTTTATCAGCTTAGTGCACTGTTATGGCACTAAGCCTAGGTGGCCACAGCAACAGGTCCTTTTTCGGGGGGACTAACTGAAGTTAACTCCGTTTTTTCCTAGGAGGTGGTCTAAGCAGCAAACCTGCCACTTTCTTTTAGGAGTTTGAATCCCACCCAGATGGAATATAAACCTGGAATATTCTTTTAATTCAATAACAAAGGCAGTGTCTGCCTGCCTGCAGCAGGCACATAGACTTTGAAACGCATCTCAGAACTGAATAATCCAATTGAATAAAATACATAGACTATGTCCTGAAACCAAGCCCAGGTAAGGAGAAAGGCTCAAGAAAGAGATACAGGACTACTCCAAATATATAAGTAAGTGGGAAATCTGCAACCTTTCAAAACCAGAGCGTCTGTGCCAGCACGGCAGATGGCTAGGAGGCACAGGGAAGGAGACATGCACTGCTGCCATGCACCACACAGGCTACAGAGCCGGATTGGGGTGGAAGGAGAAGGACAGAGGGACACGTGTTTCTGTGTGGTTTTATAACTACTGTTGTAGTAAACACAATCATTCAAAGGAGAAACAGTATTTTCAAGATAAAGGATTTCAGTTCTCAAAAACATCAAGACGCATACAGAAAATAATAAAAACTTCCACACATGCTGCTTATTACAGAGCTTAAACTTTCCTTAACGTGCTCTCCTGTTCATGAAAGGCCGCTCTGTAAAGCACATCAGTTGGTGCTCATGTCAGCCTCATCACTGCTCTGGAAGACCTGGAAAGCAAAGCTGAAGGCTATCTACAGCAACCTTTACTTTCCTCCCTTCACCTTAAAATGCTCTCACATTTATATTGCATTTCTCCCCCAAACTCAAATACAGAAAAGCAAGAAGGGTTAGAGGAAGCCTATCCCTGAAAAACCTCCATCTTCCTGATTTGAAATTAAGTCTCTCCATCACAATACAAATACCTAGCTTTACTCTGGCACATCACTCAAAGATTTTGTGACATGTGACAGTCTGAAATAAGATGATCTCAAAATGTCGTTTCCATGTGTCTGATAAACTGAAAATTGTTTAGTTTACCTAGCTCTGCATTGAACGCTGTGACACAACTGGCTCTGTAAACTGAGTCCAGCTGGACATACTTGCTCAAATGGGAGGAGCATGCAGTTTTCCAGGCCAGGGGAGATCCACAGTTTTTCTCCTTTGAAGCAGGGACAATCTCAACATATTAAGTCTGGCGAGACTTGAAATAGCCTTTTACACAGAGCAAGCTCTGGTTTTTTTATACCGTAATTATGGTAACCTGGACTTTTTGCATTATGCTCTGGAGTTCACCAAGAGCAAGATCAGGTCCGGCACGACTAGTGCTCCACTACAGCTCAAACAGGACTTCGCCAGTCAGCACCTAATCCATGAATTATCCAGCTGTATCCATAAACTAACTTACCAGATCTCCCTATCAATGCTACATACCAGCAAGTTTAGCATACTTCAACTCATTAAAATGATCCCAATCTATGTCTATTTTCATACACATATATACATACAAAAAATATACTGTATTTTGTGTGTGTGCACATATACAAACATATATTTGTAGTAGCTAGTCCACGTCCAAAAGCTGTACTACTTTACCAAGATTCTTTCCGTAGCTAAATTAGATCTGCAACGCAGATCCGAACTCCACTTCAGTTTAGACCGTGCCTTGTACTTCCACAGAGTTACAGCCAGTTTCAAGCAACAGCACCAAGAAACAGAGTAAAAAGTATTGGGACTTCATAGGACAGAGATGCAAACTATTTTCACTGTGTGTTTTTGTTTATAACTTGCATTTAGTATTTACAATAAAAAGCACACCGTTCATAGTATTAAATTTAGTGAGAAAAACATTTAAAAAACAAAAAGAAATTGAGAGCTTCCTTGTTTTCTTATAGGCTCATTAGCAAAAGCCTCCCCTCTTAACAGCTACATCCTTAAGCTGGAAAGAAAGGAAACATCTGCAGGGCTGGTAGCATAACAGCAAAATGTCATGTGATCTTAATTTAGCTAAATTGAAGCTTTTCCTACCCTGCTTGTTCTGTCGTTGCTTGTTAAGAATAGGAAATGCTTTGTCCTCACCTTACAGTCTAATCTGGAAATATCAGAGACAGGAGACAAGAAAGCATGCTCCTACCCCTCAGCACTGAAGCAATGTTTGAGGTTACCCCATGCATGACAAAAGAACCTTCTCAGCAGTCTCAGAGAGTGACACAGAGTGATTTGCATAGCCACCAGCTGTCGAGGGCTGCCTTACACTGCTTCTTTCAGCCTATGGGAACTTTTAGATAGACCCAAGAACATGAGCCGCCCCATGACCCACTCCGCTTCCTACAAATGCGGAGAGAACAATAAGGAACCCCGCCAACGTCCCCAGCCAAGTACACTACTGCAAAAAATAGACGTGCTTTTCAACGAAGCTGCTTTCTAGAATAACATGGACTTTATCAAACACACAACACACCAGATAGCTTCCTCTACACTCTCACCAGACTATTATAACGTACTTATTTACATATGAAAGTTTTGCAGAAGCCATTAAGGAAAGCAAAATCACTGCACAGTGTAAAACCTGACCTGCACAGACGCCCTTTCAATGACCAGATGCAGCACAGCTTTAAACTACTGTCAGCTCTGAAACTGCCTACACATTTCCTTCAGTTCACGCTGTTTCTCTCCACTGCAGCCAGAGGCTATGTCTTGGCTCAAAAAATTATCAGTTCTACAAGGGACGTAGTTTAAGTTGGCCAAACCAGCCAAGAGAGCACTCGCTTTTCCACAGCCAGCCCCTGGGCTCAGACGAGACTACTCCATGCTGCAGCTACAACGCTGAGGAAGGGCTTTACTTTGTGGTCTCAGCAGTGGGACAGAAATACACCTCACACCTGCTCTCTATCAAATATAGGTATGAGGCTTCTCTTACAGAAGCTACTGAACTTTTCAACATAAACAGAATATGTTCATTCCTGTTATAAAAACAAGAAAATCAAATAATTTAGAGACTAGCCACACCACTTCACCTGCAAAAATGCATCATCGTACCTGCTGATAATTCAACTTGTTAAGATCATTCAGTTCTACAATACCGCAGCTTTACTTAAGATTTTATTTCATGTACAACACAAATGTCTCTGACGTGCCCAAAGGAAACCTTTGGGAGATCAGGGAATTGACCTTCGATGTCAAAACTGTCACCCTGAAAACATGATTACTGCAAGTGAGTCGTTATTTCAGAGTCTGACTGTTTGCAAGAGATTTACCTAGACTTATGGGGAGAGTTTTAAGAACAATTGACTTGAGAGAAGAACTATCTGTATCAAGCCTAAACTTCTTAAGAAGCTCAACATAGAAAATATGGCTCAAAACACCACAAAACTTCTAAGACAAACACTTCCAAGATTCTTTACATCCCCACATATACCGTTTCTCTCCTCAAAAATAACCTCTAAATTCACAGCTTGAGCTACCCAGTATGAAAGCTTTCTAATATAGACTATTAATAAACTCCTGCAGACAAACCCACCACTTAAATATAATCCTAGTCCTGTATTTCAAGATATTTAATTTGAAGAGACTATATAATGTGCTAATCAATGTACTGAAAGTTTTAAAAGCCTGAAACTCACAAGTGAAAAGGCTTGGGCTTTATACCTCCCCTCCCCTCTCCCCCCTAATTTAAAAAATAATTAGCATACACAGATGCAAAGACACATATCCATACATCCACATCAACAAAAATTAGGGTTTTGAAATAATTTAATCTATTGTGCCTATACAACAGAGGAAGAAAACCAGCTTTTTCAGTGAAGAACTTAATTTACAAAGATATAATGCACAGGAAGATGCTTAAAAAAGGACCGTGAAGTCACTAACCTAAAAAAAACCAACTTAAATCTTTATGCCTAGAGATGAGATATCACTAAGAGGATAAAGAGGAGAAAGTTGTCTGCAGGATTTTCAGTTTAGCTGCCAGTCCAGAAGCTTTTGAACACTGACTTACAATGTGATCATATGCGACCTGTGTATTTCCTCACAGTTTGCACTACCTATGTCAGCAAGAATAGTTGATACAGGTGACTAAATCTACATTTGTCAGGAGACTGAGGTTGGGGGAGAGAAGAAATCTATTTTAACACAAGTCTATTTGCTTATTTAATAACTACTTGTCTTTGCATGCCTATTACTATGACTTGAGTTGCTCACTGTTGCCGAGTTACTCCCCTGTACTTCTGAACATCACAGAATGTTTCTCCAGCAATGTAAATTCCCACAATGAGTAAAGCCACCAGCTATTTCCTGCAATGATTTTACACCTTTTACTCAATAAAACTGAAAACATCACACCCTGCACTGCTATGAGACAAGATATTTATCATAGTCCCTCCCTCCTCGAGGCAGCAGACAAACAGAAGTAAGAGCACAGTTAGATAACGTAAATATCACATTTCAAAACCATTATCAGCTGCAAATATCTTGGGAGGAATGCAGCCACCTTTGTTGTTGCATCATCCAAGTGACACATTTGGAAGACTGCGAATTTTTTTTTCGTGTTATTGGGGATCCTCCAAAGGAAGGGAAATCGCTGCAGTGCAGCAGCTGCTGCAGTACTGCTGCATCCTGGGGCTGGAAGGCAATGTGAGAGCCGGGCCTGCCCTGCAACATCTCATTCTCGGGTACTGCCTCATAGAAAACACAGCCTGCAATAACGAACTTGGCTGCTATAATGTCACAACATACTAACTTATTGTCATGTACATCAATAGAGACTTTTGATAAGAAGATTACTCCAAGCCCAACAACTTCAATGGTCAGGCCCACCCTATGCAATGACATCTGACCAAGTTTACAGAAGTTTGCAGAAAACCTGTTTCTTGTTTAGAAAAGCAAGATTTAAGCATTTACATGGCTGAAAGAACATTATTCTTACTTTTAGAGGTCTGGATGCAGCAATAAGAAAAAAACAGAAGCCAGATGTTGCTCAGCAAAGAACCAACGGGAACAGCACATGAGAAGATCTGCTCTCCTCGAACTAATAAAAGCCTGCTTAGAGGACAGTGCTGACTTATGCTCGTTGCTGGTAAGAAGACAACCTACACTCAACATGGAGTCTACTGTTTCTTATCCAACACTTGAAAGCAAGGTATTTGTGATGCAAGGATAAAAAAATCAGAACTGTTACATCATCTACTTTATATTATCTATCAGTAATTCTTCCAACCACCCATTTGTTGTTTTAGATACACTTGCTCTAATATATCCCACCTTGGCCACAGGGCGAATAGACATATCAAGGATTTCAAGAGTTTACCCGCAGGCTGAAGCCTGTTAATGGATGTCCTCACAAGGACAGAGGGGGTAGCTCCTTCTGCATCTTACTGAAGATGAGCCTAGTTGTGATGCTACTGAGTAAAAACGTTACTTATGACTTCCATACATTTGTTGAAGAAGAACTCTTAGTTGGATCACAGATCGTATGCTAAGTTATGATTCTGAGACTATAACTCTGTAAACACCAGACTATCAAAGGGAAAAAAAAGAAATTGCCTTAGCTTTATGTTTTAAGACATTCCTTGTTTACCAAGACAAGACTATATTAATAACAGGATTAATCATCTATGATATTGTTTGGGTAGTCTGAAAAAGTACCAACAAAAATCTGCACATAGATCTATTTACAGTCATCTCCCAGAGCATACGAGCTTTTTACCTGCTACTCTCCTTCACTAATCCTACACTTGCAATCAAATTTAAGTTCTAAATTACTCATTAGACTCCCCACGTCCCACAGGACAAGAGTCACAGACAAGAGAAAAAAAGAACCAAGACATTTCAGTACTTTGCAATAACTCATTTTAAGAAAGATCAGAAGATGGGTAATGAAGCTGCCCCATGACCAAAGAGTGAAAGATGAAAAATCGCAGGCAATTTGGTTTATTTTTGTACTCTTAGATTACTGTGAGAACAGAAGGCTATTAAGTGAGTAATTGATTATTCATGGATTACCATGGGATAGCCATCAATACCATCCAAGGTATGGACTAAAACCTGCAATTCACTGACGTCAACAGAACTACGCTGATTTGCATCATCTAATAATTTGCGTTTAGAGGTTTCTGCTTTAGTACAAAACACTGCATATCCTTTGAAAACATTTTAATACACATGAAAGCTTGCTGTATCAGTGTGCAAAAGGCAACTGAATCCAGTCATAGTAACTTTCACACTGCACTGTGACAGTACCTTTTGTAAGACCTAAATTGTCATGGTAGACATGAGAAAATATTCCTGCCTCTTTCATACTTGTTCGCCTCCTGTTTTAAAAGCCAAACTTTGGGAAACGTATGCCAGGTGAGGGGACGGGCAGTAAAAACAAAATGAATCTTAGAATGACTCTGTAACCTGATTGACTACTAGTAACACATACAGACAATTAAGTAGATTTGTATTTTCTCCTTGAATATATATTTCTGATGACTCTTTAAAAGAAAATTTGTTTACCTATAAGGCAAGCCTTCAACTCAGCCCTCAGATCAAAAGCAGTAATTCATCCCCTGACGTTTTACTGGGGCGAGGATAGACAGAAATTGCCAAAAAAGCTGCGTAACTTCTGCTAATTCAAGGATACCGTGAGCCAAACCAGAATCGTGCTTTGAGGTTACACTTGAGAAAGAGCTGTTAGTCTCAGACTTCACAGGTCACTCATGTGCTTTCTCACCAGCAGCCTGCTTGGACGCTGCTAAGCGGAGAATGGGCGAGCAATACGGCTACACAAGGCAGCCTGCATCTCTCACCAGGCCTGACAGCATCCACTTCTGCCACGGCGTTTCAATGCAGCAGGAAGAGATAAGCTGCACTGTAATAGCCCATAAATGAACTTTCAGCTTCATTTCAAAGAACTCAATAAAATGTATAGTATACATGGACTTCAGTTAAAAAACCCAAAATATAGCAATTGCATATTCTACTTAATAAAAACTAGCAAACAGTTCAGCAACATTTCTACCTCGAGCGTGCAAGTAATTTGAAGTATATTGATGTAAGTCTTGGTTTTTCTTTCCAGTTTGCAAAGAAAGAGCTTTTAGGTTGTGTGAACCCTATCCTGTGTTAGGTTGTTGGGTTGTTTTTGGTTGGTTTAGGGGGTTTGGGGTTTTGTTTTATTTTGTGGGGGTTTTCTTAAACCCCCACAAACTTCCATGTGCTCAAAAAACATCCCCCCTTTCTCCTCCCCCTAGTTACATCAAACTAATTTTAAAGCTTCACAGGGCTGCCCACATCATGAGCCTAAGCCTGTTCTTACTTCTTGATTTCTCAACTATGGGAAGCAACTGTCATATTGACTTTGCCTATACAGGTGAATTCTTACATACGTGTAAGCAAACAGTAAAGCATCTGTGGAAATTAAGACTCTCAGAGAATGCCTCATGTCTCCTCTGATTTTTCCAATTCAAAAGAAGAGACTTGTTTAACCTGCAACATTAAGGAGATGACTCAAAAAACCCAGACATTGTGAATCAGCTTCTGCATCATTTAAAAGAAAAAAACAAAAAACAAAAACACAACAAAAAAGGCAAAAAAACCAAGACATAGCAATGTATTTTCCTGACTAAGATGTTTCAGTACAGGCATGACATACCAGGGTTGTTTCTATTTTAAATGGCATATTATTTCAAAGGAATTCTATGGTGGGAATATTCTTTGATCACCTGCATCTAGTTACTGCACAGAAACGACAACCTTGTAAGAAGTGCTTACCTTTCCCTTACACCACAGAAGTGTAAAATAAATTTTCTTCAGTGAGTGACTGAATGTTATATGAGAAATACATGTAACATCTAGAGTACTTTGAAAGCAGCATTACAACTGCATAGCACTATTTTAAATCCTTTATTAAGTGGATTCTATTTTAAAATATTTCCATTCAAAATCCAGGCAGGTTTGGAGGTTTTTTTAACCCCCTCTAGTTCTGCAGTCAGTTAGTCAATTAGACTTAAATCTGCCCATATTAAGAACTGAATAATATCCTGTGGAAATGTATTTTATCCTGTATGTTAAAAAAAATATGTAATAACCTTCCCTCACACTATTTTTTTTAAATCAGATTCATGATCAGGTGTTTTGAAACAGTCAAGATATTTGAGTCCTTTTGAAGCAGGAAAACAAATCAGCTTTGTATTTATTAACAAGGCAGTTTATCCTGGCATATCTTCCCCTTCCTGTTTGTGATATTTATCTTTTTGTACAATTTCTGAAGTGAAACCCCTCAAAGCTTAGGACTCTAAAAGAACAATCTAAAGTACTCAAAGTGTTAAAAAAGCGCAATTATATAGTCAAAGCATGCTTTATATGCTTAATAACTCTAGAAACCTCCTTAGTAAATGGCAACATTTCTAATACTACATCCTCAGTAGGACTGGGGGTGGGGAGAAAAGACCAACTGGAGCCTTTTTTCCTTCCCCTTATGCTAAATTATATAATCATATTAAAATATGTAAGGATAAGCAAACAACAAACCTGACCACTCCACGCACAATACAGGTTACATATGAAACTCCACTTGTGATTGATCACGCAGTCCAAAATCCTGAGCTGGGCCATGTCTCGCTCTAGCGCAGGCTGCTGCTGTGCTCTGACTCAGCTTTTGTCCGGGTGATCCTCGAGGATATGAGAGCTATGCAGTAATGACATTCAGGAACAAGGACCTTCCTTCCTGTTTGGTTTCCCTTCCCACCCCAACCATGTGTCAAGTCAATGAGATAAACTGACAGAACTGCGTAACATTCTTCAAAATAATACTTCCGAAGCTGCCAGATTATGCATTCTTGGGGAAAAAAAAATAGGAAACAAGAACATACAAAGAAATATCACTAAAGCAAACACAGAAAGGTGCTCTCAAACTGTCCTTGTTCTCCCCTCCCCCCCCCATTTCTGATGCTGCTGAAACCAGTCTGAATATCAATAATTTAGTATAATAATTTATATCATATGAATGTTAAACTCGCTTAGGCACAGCAGTGATGACAGCTTCTGTGTTTTCATGACATTCAAAAGCTTAGGTCTCCTATTTTAAACACAGCATGATATTAGCAACTTTTCCAAGTCAGGAGAACTTCACAATTTTCATGAAAATTACATGGGTTCATCTACTTCAGGTTCTTAAATGGTAGACTCCCCTGTAAACCTACGAGAGTAGTGTTAGTGTTGCACAGAAACACTGCCTGCCTTCTGTAATGACAGACGACAGCCCTATTGATAGGGGAATGAAGATGCAACACCAGAGGCATCCTGAGTAACTGCAGAAATGCTGGAAAATTTTCAGGATAAGGATAACACAGGAGAAGGGCAGCCTTCTGTTTGCATCAGCATTCCTGTTCTGCCTCAAGGAAGAACATCTGTGAGACGGAAAAGACTCTTCTATCTTGGGAAAGTACGGAGGAACAGCTACAGAACAGGTGGCCAATTCACCCTTTGGTTCAATAATGGCCAAACAACTGAAAAGTACTTCAAATGTGAAAGAAAATCTGAGCTGGAAAAGCAGCCTGAAATTAAACCAAACTTGTATACAAGGGTCAAACAAATGGTGTGGCCAAATAGCAGCTTGTAACTTTGAAACAGTCATACAAATAAGGCCTTGTTTGTTTTAAGTAAACCAAACAAAAAAAATCTCATTCTAATTTCTCATCCCAAGGCCCTGGGAATTAATGCCAGAGTCCAAGCCAACCCCTTCCCTTCTCATCAATGCGAGCAGTCTCCAAACTTCCAAGCCAGTTGTGTACAACAAGGCTATCTGGTTCATCTTAAGATGTACATGGCAGAGATTCCCCATTATCCTTAGAACACCTAACTACAAAAAAGGGAGAACAATAGTATCAGTGTAAGACAACACAAGATGAACGTGGCCTCAAAAAATCACTTAGAGTATTAAAGAGCTCGAGATACTAAACCAGTAGTCTCCTCATACAAGTTAAACAGTCTGCACTGAAGCAGCCTGTGCTCACCAGGGGCCAGAAGAAATGTCCTGCTTAGCAACTATTACTAGGTGGAACAGATACACTTCCTCACAACAGACATCATAACTACCCAAGCTTAAGAAATCTTGGAGAGGGAGGATATTTGGTAAGCTGTTATGGAGCAGGGGTTTACTGCAGAGCTGCTGGAACAGAATGAGGCAGCAAAGTCTCCAGGACAGGAATGCTGGAAGGAAGAAGGACCCAGCAGCAGGGATGCTGGCAGAACGTGCAGGGCAGCCCGTGCACGGCTGGAAAAGGGGCCTGATGCACCTCAGTTGCGCTGGGAGAAAATGTTGTCATCAACTAAGTTGGAGGGAAGAAGGGAAAGGAGATCTGAAAAATTAAGAGAAGACTGCTGTTTTGTACTAAAACCAGCATCAACCAGGTTCTTCTTAAACAGTATTTTAGTACAATTGTGCAGCGATCGGTTTCATTATCAATTATCTACTTTAAGATCCATAAAGTATTACTCAGTATTTATTCCCTGTGAACTACTCAAACTCCTACTAAAGTATTAACATAGTACATTAAGTCTTCTGCTACACAGTATGCTATAAAAACCAAAACTGGGTCTGTTAAACCTCAGAATCAAATTTGCGCAAGTCTTCACATAAATTCAGCAGCCATTATTAACCTGTTACTTTTTGTCATTAATTTTCAAATCTGTTTTAAGGAAATTCTAAACAATTTCTTTCCCCCCTCCAATCCAGCCAGTTCTTTTGCACCGCTGCAATTCATGCAAAAGTGTCTAAATACTGCAGATAAAAACACAGATAACAATATAGAGCAGCAGGACAATACTTTCAGAAATAATCACTATTAGCCTGACCAATCTCCAAAAATTAGTATCAAAATGCTTGTAAATTCCAATGAGCACAGAATGAGGTGAGAACTATTTTGCAAGCTTGAGTCTTTACTGAAGCCTCACAGATAAAAGGAGGAGCTCAGAAATTGATGCCAGAGCCGCACCTTCACCAGTAAGTTGCAGTTACTGCTTAAAACTGGCTCCTACTCAAAATTTTCCTCTATGTACTTGTAAATTTGATCTGCCATTACTGAAAACTGTTCCTCATAATCTTCAGCTAGCCTGACAATTTTACAAAAGACAGCTTCCTTCCTGATACAAGGTTAAATCCAATTCCACTAGCTTAGCACTCCTCCGTTCTAAACTTACTTTCTTTACTGTTAACATGTTTTTTGGAAGACCTTATCTACTTCTCCTAAGCAAGGTTAACTATGCTTAGGAGATTCAGCTTACAAGTTTCTTCTGCAAGTGCACAAGAACCAATGGAATCTCCTTAAATGAGGCATACAATAAATGGAGGCCTTCCCTTCTTGCCTTCTATACTGAATTTACTAATGCTTCCCTTTAAAAAAAAAAAAAGTTTAATGCAAAACCAAAGCCAAAATAACCTGTGTTGTAAATATTTATAACTTTTTAGAAGTTTGTAAAGTTTTGACTAAAATTTAAAAGCAAGGCTTTCACACTGAATTTCCAATTTGGAGTATATAAAGGCCAACAGAGCATTTAAAGATGTGCTTATTGCCTAACTGGAGAATGACAGAGGACACACATCAACATTAGCAGGCTCCAAAGGTGTCAATGTCCAATAGCCCGCATTTCCTTGTCATACACTGAGCTTCAACTGTAAAAAAGACGACAATGGCATCCAGGTTTTGAAGTTCTACTGCCGGTCAGTTTTCCTCCCCCTAAAATAACGGTGAACACTTAAAATCAGAGGAATACAATAAAGCTGAAGCTCAGTTATGCAATTTGTTAACTTAAGAAGTAAGAGCCTGTCCAAAGCATCATGTCCTCTCAAAGACTGCTCATCACAAAGTCTAATGTTTTCTCCTGGTGTTAAAATCTGCAGGTTTATGATCTCAGTATTTTGAGGTAACTAAGCCAAAACTGCAGTGAGCGTTCTGAAACAAAAAACACAGCTTATGCTTACAGAAAGGAAGGGCTTCCATTTCCTAATGACTCCAGATACTCATACACAAGCAACCCATACACAGGGGTCAGCCACATCGTCAGCACACACTGAAGTATGTCCCAAAAAGATGCCGTTCAGAACCTATAGCACAAAGTTCTTTGGAAGGGTAAACTCTTTACTAAATTTTTTTTTTTCCCATTAAGCCAATTCTAGTCATCACTACAGAATATGCCTGTGTATGAAGGCAGAGGTAATCTTTATGCTATTGCATAAAAATGACTCTCTAAGGTTACCTTTTAAGAGTCAGGCATGGAAAATGTACTTCAGTAAACAATGACTGGACTGAGAAAACAAGTGAACTGAGGAAGTCCCATTACAAGCAAAACTAGTTATTACTTCATCTATCTAGTTAAGAAATCAGCATGCTTAGGAGCCAGTAACAGGAATTCCAGTGGCATTACTGTCCAATATAGTAACAAAGGATTTGCTGCACTCTACACTGAGCAACTAGTATTTTCTTCTTTGTACTGACAGTTTAATGACTTAAAAAAATAAAGCAAAGCATGCACACATCCAAGCAACCAATAGCATCTTCATTAGTTCCTCCCTTCTTCTACATCAGGTAAGATGTTTTTCAAATCTGGAATGCAATTATTTTCCACCAGAAGTTATAAGCTTCTAGGAAGGCCAAGATTTTTTTCACCTTATTGTTCCCAATGTAGAAGAGGTAGAAGTCTTTTACAGCCTCTCAATCCCCTTTGCTTCCGTTATCACAGTTGTACACAGTGATTACTTTAAAAGAATTTTAAAAGCAACTGAAATACAATTCTGAGATTACCAGCAAGATGTAGACAGATAATGATGATGGTGAAGCTCCAGAGGAAATCTGGCTTGTCTTAGTAAGTGAAATTCAGAAGTGCACAAGAACAAAAAGGAAAAGCACGTCTGAAAAAACAGAGTATTTCCATTGCTCAGCTCACAAGATTGACCATGAGAAAAGTTCCTAAAACCAAGTCAAGAGCAGGAAGAGGCTTAAATACGATTTCCATTCCAAATTCTTTCCTATTATTGGAATTGTTACAAAAGGCTATGAACATTAAAAAAGGAAAAAACACTAAATACAAAACATCTCTCTCCATATTAAAATAATCTGGAGTGTTTCTCTCCCCGTTTCAACTTCTTTTTAAGATGCAATACAGTTATTAGAACTAAAAACACAACAATATCCCTAAGGGAAAAAAATGCAACTCTAGAAGAGCTGGCACAGTACCATTTCAGGCTATTTGACATGTTAGTACCAGTCTGCTACAACTCTCCTAGTAGTCCCAAGTACTGAAAAACCAAGGAAGTACACAAAACTTAGCACTCTTCCATAAGAAACTAAGGGCAAAAGAAAATAACTGACTAGCATAACTGCCATTTTCTTATGCACAAATGCAACTTATATTTTTAACCAACATATAAGCTCATTAGATGAGTCCAACAATGTATTTTTGTGATTAATTTTGTAAACACACGCACGCACCCCGCAAACAAATTCACAGTATCTAAATCATATAAAGATAGTTGTTCTAGTAATGTTTTAAAGACTCACACAGGTACTCATCAGTTTGGCTCCTTAACTCTTCAAAAATCCTCTTGCATCCACCCTCAGAGGATTTAATCATCATCCTGTTTGCTTATGAGAATGATATGGGATAGCAATATTGATCTGTCAAAAGTCAGTTTCTGAGTCATGACAGAGAGAAAACTCCCTTTCTCTTGGGATACCAGTTAAGCATTGCCTGCTTCCTTGGATTTTAGCCTCAGCCATTTTCACTGGACTAGTTTGGTGTTCCCTTACTTCAACCAGCTTCTGTTTAGGATGTGATATAATACGCATTTTCTCTTCCCCTTTATCTGACCTGTTCAGTTACAGATTTCCTCCTTTGTTTCATATATATATACTGCAGAAAACCCAGCATACTAGTCCCCAAACTAAAGTCTAATAAAGCAGCTGTCAGTCTTTAGAAACTGAAAGCAAGCTTCTGCCACTGTTTTATTTAAGAAATGCACAGTCAAATTTAATGGTGAATGAACAAGAAATACAAGTAATATGTACCCTTGTGCAAAGCATAATTCTGTGATACCATTAGGCACTTCTGTAACATTTACAGTGTTACCAAGATCAAACTTAAAAGAATGTGGAAGTTTTCTCAAGTTGTCATCACTATTACCTACAGCTCAACATCTCACAAGAGGAGATCCCTTTCTTTCTACCTGCAAGTTACTGGATGGCTAAAGGAAGATGATAGGCTCCTGTGGAAATTCCTGTTTGCCTAATCCCATGCCCACACAACTCTATCAGTTTTGTTTCAGCGTTCACTTATTCTCACTACCCTTAGTTTTACATGTCAACAGAGGATGAAAAAGTAAAACCAAGAAAAACTAAAACCGAGTATATTTGTTAACTACATTTTAAATAACATTAGTAGAATCATAGAATGGTTTGGTTTGGAAGAGACCTTAAAGATCATCTAGTTCCAAACCCCTGCCATGGGCAGGGACACCTCCCATAGACTAGGCTGCTCAAAGCCCCATCCAGGCTGGTCTTGAACACTTCCAGGGATGAGGCATCCAGAACTTCCCTGGGCCAACTGTTCCAGTGTCTCACCACCCTCACTGGAAAGAATTTCTCCCTACTATCTAATGTAAATCTGCCCTCTTTCAGTTTGAAACTGTTACCCCATGTTCTGTAACTACATTCCCTGATAAAGAGTCCCTCCCCATCTTTCCTGTAAGCCTTCTTTAAGTACTGGAAGGCAGCTATAAGGTCTTCTCCCAGAGCCTTCTCCAGGATGAACAACCCCAGCTCTCTCAGCCTGTCTTCATAGGAGAGGTGCTCCAGCCCTCGGATCATTTTCATAGCCCTCCTCTGGACCCACTCCAACAGGTCCATGTCCTTCTTACGTTGGGGGCTCCAGAGCTGGATGCAGTACTCCAGGCGGGGTCTCACAAGAGCGGAGTAGGGGGGCAGAATCACCTCCCTCAACCTTCTGGCCACGCTTCTGTTGATGCAGCCCAGTACACAGTTGGCTTTCCGAGCTGCGAGCGCACGTGGCCAGCTCTTGTTAAGCTTCTCATCAACCAACACCCCCAAGTCCTTTTCCCCAGGGCTGCTCTTAATCGATTCTCCACCTAGCTTGTATTTATTTGCGTTTGGGATAGCCCTGACCCCAGCAATGATATTAAAAGCATCTAAATTAAATCACATCAAATTTAATGCCTTTGATACCAAAAGCACACGTATTTTCTTTCAAAGAAGGTTTTCTATTTACAGTACTAGTGATCCTATCTGAACATACATGGGTCCACAACTGGCGTGAGCCCCACCACAGGGGCAATTCTAACAGGTACTTCCTGTTGTCTTCGTATTCTTCACTACGCTGATATGCTGTGTGATCAGCTCTGCTGTCTTCTGATCCAAGCCCAAAGCCAGAACTATGCGAGTTACTCACCTGCCCAGACTAGGCTTCAGAATCCTAAAACTTCCATTTTTAAATATGAATATACTTTAAAGTATATAGAAACACGCAGGAAAATACAGTGCTAGCTCTGGTGTTTATAAAGAAAATCCTTTCAATGTACCGGGACATTGATTTACACACCAAATCTGTTATTATATAGTTAAATCTTCTCAATAATCTAACAATCTCTAAATACGAGATTTGGATCAAGCTAATCACCAAGCATGACCACACTGAAGCACCTTAATTTGCAGCCCAATATCCTCTTATTGAGACCGGGGGTGCTCAAAAGGCTGAACTGTTTGTGTACCAAGAATTGCCTGAGCTTCTTGCAAAACGATCCCAGAAAGTGACACGTCATACAGCACACGAAAACACTCTGCCAGCCTGATGAGAACAAAGGTGTATTCCTGCTTTCTCTGAACTAAGACTGTAAGAAGAAAACCAAATTTAAAAATTATTACTGTAGGTAAATACAGGAACTACTGAACACTACGACATTTTCAATTAAATATTCATATTTGAGTTAGTATAGTGGGTTCTCAAGACTTCACTAGATGGTCTACTTCAAAATACAACTTTGACATTCCGTAGGGAGTAATAGCAGACTGTCCTTCAACACAATGTACAAATTTTAAAGTTAAGAAAGCCTCACCTAATAGGCCATTAGAGTGGCTGAGCTCTTCCTGAAGCCACCTAAAATGAGGAAATAAAATCTTATAAAATAAAATTAGAAGAGCATGAAGCAACTCCAGTTTTTCAGATAGGAAAATTTCACCTCCTCTCCTTCTGCCTTCCTCTTCCCTCAGTTGGAAGGCAGCCTACTGCTGGAGCAAGAAAGGGATTACATAGAGCTGTCAGTCAGAAAGGTAAGCTCCAATTCCAAGAAAGATGAAGTCTAAGAACTTCCTAACATTTCTTTCTAATATCTATAGATATTAGTCATAACTAATTAGTGATAACTAATATCACTGACTGAACTGAAAAAAAAACCCCACACAAAAAACCCTGAAAATCAGTTTTGGCATGCTGGAAAATGTACTACGTAGTATTATTAATCTTATTTTTCATAGAACATCTTTATTTTGCTATTCTAAACATACAGGGTTTTTTGCATGACAGTACTGGAGTAACAAGAACGTGTTTATGTGAAATGATAACCTACCCTTGCAGATGGTCAATCTCTACAATTTTAAGCTTTGCCATCTGCACTATCAAAGCACTGTTTTTAATTATGTTATCTTAGTTCACAATGTATTTTTGCACTATTTGTCTAAAGTCTTACCTTTCCCTGTATCTTTACAGTACCCTATCATTTTATCTTCCTTTTTTCCTCCAAATGTAGCCATGTAGAGAGATAAAGATCATTAAAAAGGCAGAAGAAGATATTGGAATTTTAGTGCTATAATGATTAAGCATACACTATTTTTACGTCAAGAAAGAAATTACATGTCCATTCTGCTTCCGTTCCAACAAAGAACATCTGAGTCAGAAAGATTCAGATATGAGTGCACAATTTCACACTGAGCACTAGTACTTCAAGGTGTTAGAATGAAAATGTAAATTTGCTTCAGAATAGCTCTCTTGAAAACCCGGTAATTATCAGAGTCATGATACACACACATCCTAAAAACGCTAGGTAAAAAGCTGTAACATTACATGCAGTTGGTGGGTACATTCCTTAACGCCTTGCTGGAGGTTTCCCAAAGCAGCAAGAGCTCCAAGCTTTCACAGCAGACTCCTACACTCCAGCTGGTGAGGCCCAGGAATGCTGAACACCCTTCCTTGGCCACTTCTCCTCCACACCAAAAGAGATCTCAAAGTACCCTTCACAGGAGTCTTTCCAAATGCCTTTCTCCTGTTCCCACCTGTGGTCTCATGAATTTAATGCTTGAGTGGAACTCACACATTTTTAGCCTTATGCAAATGCTACAGAAGAAGGTGCCACCTGGTAGCATTATTAGCACTGAATTACTTACTGCAGTTTGAAGCCTAACTCTTGACAAATATTAAAGCAGCACCCCAATTTTCAAGCAAAATTTATAAACATTACATTTAAAAATTATCACTGTCTATAGATAAAAGTATATATAAAAAGAGGGTCCTTAAGAGAACACCACTGACTGGAAACCTACAGCTTGCCAAGGAGGAAACGATTCATTCATTAGCACATTTTTACTTGCAGATGTATGGACAGGGACACAGATTTTAAGACATTCGGTTACTAATGAGCCACATTCTTCACATCTGCACTTTTCTTTGGTAGGGGGATAAACTGTAAATATAGTAGCTAACATATGCTGCCAAATAAAGCTACTATGAGTTAGATTTTCAAACCTGTCAGACACTTTGTTGTATTGATTACAGTCAACATAATGCAGTACAGAGAACTCCTATCACACTCTAGCTACAGAACCCAGCAGAGAAACAAGTATCACCACTTGTCACTCCCAAGTGAAGGAGAGTTAAACAAAAACAGCTTGTTAACTAATACAGCTTGGTGACTGCTATGTCTAGCTTCCTCTTCTGACTGCACCCAAATTTAAGAAGTTGTACAGTGCCATAGGCTAGTCCAACAAATTTTGATAGAATTTATCATCATAAACCCCTTCAGATAAAGCTGAGGTACTTCAAACAAACAAGAAAAAAAGAAAACCCGAACACCCTTGCCCCCTGTAGTCAAGTTTACAAATAAAATTTAGTTTAGACCCTAAAACCTTGCTTCCATATGCTGTGTTTTCAGAGGTTCAGACTCTAGTCTTTACTTTCAAAAAAAGAACTCAAAGATTAAGCTTTGTAAATCCTACCTATCCACTAATCTCTCCAGGTAATTTAGGCAATTGGAAGAAATTCAAAAATCCAAATTTTACTTCAGTTTCTGCATCATTTTTTCCATGTAGACCAAGCCCACTTTTGGACGAACAGTGTTATCACATCAGTCATCCGACATATTCAGAAACTAACTTTAATCACTTCCAGTATTTTTTGTTACATAAAATATGTGCACTTATCAAAGCTCTTCCCCACCACTGTGCAAGTTTCCACCCTTTCACTAAAGCCTTCATTCATCCAAAGGTGGATTGACTTGGAAGAAAATACACTTCAAAAGAAGTCAACATATTTTCCAGTGAGCTCTGGAATTCTAAGAAGGCTTAAGGTTTATTTTAGAAACAAATTAAACATCTCAAGTTGCTACATGAGTGGTAGAACTGACTTTGGACTCATACATCTTGTGTCTCCCCCTCATCTTCTTTCCTCCTGTGAGATCCCCTACAAAGGAAAGAACGAGTTCTTTGGCTGGACAGCAGTCATGCATGTGCTGACTGGCCACCAGAGCTCCCCCATCTCATCTCCAGTGTGGAGCACTGACCTGGGCTTCTCTTCTATCTACCTACTGATTTGCTCCAAACTTCCAGGCACTTCATGATCTCTGAGACCTTTTTCCTGCTGTGAAATTTGACCAAAATTGGCCAATGAGCTCAAGAGCAACTGTAGAGGAACTAACAGATGGACAGACTGATAGCATGCACAAAAGAGATCAGATTCAAGAATTTTCACTTTTTCACTCCATTACGTTGCTTCCTTCCTACTGTATCCTTTGCTTGAAGAACACAGGCCCTGCGTTTTCAACCATACTGCCTTCTACTCCTTCAGCTCAGTTATTATTGTACAAGCTACATTCCGTAGCTTGTTTTTTGGACAACAAACCAATTTCTACTCCATTCATACTTTTTCCATAGTCCTGTAGTATTATCATTCTCAAATCGTCCTACAGAAGGCAGAGATCACGATCTTCTCATCAGAAGTAAAAAAGAAACTTGCAGAACTGTAGGCTACTGCTTTTAATACTTTTCAATCCGACAATGTTCACGTGAATTTTTTAAAAAAACCAACAAAGACGCATACAGAAACTGAAAATTATTAAGTCAGAAGACGCTTGCAGGCTCATTGAAAATTTGTATGAGTACAGGTGGGACAATAAACAGTTTTTTTCTTACCATCATTCATTTTCCAATAGGCTAAATTGTATTTTCCCCATTTTCTAGACATCTGCTAAGGAAGAACAACAAAAGAGCTGCAGAAAGCACACTTTTCTAGAGAGCAAATTCCCAAAACATAGGCACAGCAAAAGCGGCACTGCACTTCACTTTATGGGGCATAGCTCCTGGAGTGGCATTTACAACACAAGGAGCTCAGGTTCTTCCCTCAGTGATGGACAGATCTAAGCATCTAGGGAATGAAATTCCAAATTGCGAAGTACAGACCCAGCAGAGGCTAAAAGCAGCAATGTATTATGCTGAAGAAAGGAGTACATCCAAAGATCCCACTTATTTCTAGAGTTCAGACAACTGAACATATTTTTAGACAGAACGTGAAAAGCACTATGTAAAATTAAGCATTGCTGTAATGTGTGTCTAAGGGATCAAAAGCGCAGAAGCCAGGAGTCTGAGTTTGTCCGCACCTAACAAGCAATTACTTGAGGCATGAAAGAGACTTGACATGATACTTAATTCTTTCATATACTGGAATTTAAAACCTTTTAATTTCTTAACAACAGGATAAAAGAAGCTTTTCATGACAAAAACAAACAGTATGCAAAATACTACTGTAGCACTGCTAAAGACCTGTTTTTCGTCAACTAAAAGCACTGCCCCATTACATCTACAGAGGAAGTCAATGGCTTCACCCTCTGGCCTCAAAATTTCAATTACACTGTGAACCCAGGGTAATTTTTAGTGGTTACCACTAAAGGGAAATACACTGATTGCAGAAAACCACAGACTCAACACATGTAGCTCCACAGGGATGGTATCTAAGTAGATCGTAATATAATGTGTCACTTAGAATTGTACTTTTAAACCTCACTATGCTGGTAGCACAATTCATCCTTGCAAAACTCTTTTTTAAAAAAAAAAGAAGTCAATGTATCCTCTGAAAGGTAAGACAAACAAAACACTATACCTTCCCTCAATGTAGGAAACATCAAAGTAGGCAGCATCTTAAAAAAACAGAAGTTTGCTCATATTAGCATGTTAGCAGTCATCAGCACACACACACAAAAAAAATGTAATGATAGGTAAGTTTCAATTTCCAAATGATCTCTCAAGTCTACATGAAAAGCCCACAAGATTCTTTCAAGAAGTGATGGGCTTGGCCAACCTAACTGCTTGCTGCTTGAACCTCCAGTGAACCACTTCAGCAAGGGACTTCTAAGAATACCACCAGAAACACAGCCAGGCCTCAGAGAAGATGCAACAAAAACTTCCTAGAGACTAGAGAAAACTGGTTTGAGTGGTAGTGATCGCAGTTTCAGATGAGGCTTTTTATGTATTCATTTTTATGAATTGAACAAAGCCTAGAAGCAAGGACTTACTTTGTTCTAGTCAGCAGGGACTGGAGATATCCTCCCTTAACTTCTAACTCAATCTAATAATTTTGTTTTCCTATCAACTTCCTATATAAGAGAAAATTGTGCAAAAATCTTACTTTTTTGGATTAAAATATTTTGGGTGCTTACTAATATGAGAGGCTATAAGCAGAGCCATATCAAAACTCCGGCCAAAAGGGTTCCACCCCACCAAGCTGAGAGCTAGTCACAAGCCTGTCTTAACACTGCACACAAATACGTATGTTAGCTTTAACTCTTTTTTGAAACCAGTAACAGCATTCATTGAAGTAATCTCACCAATAAATGAAGGATAAGCATGGTATCTGCGGTACGATGGCCTAAATCATAACTCCACCATTACCATCAAGATTTATCACTCTCAGAAGCATGCTGATCTCAGATCTATCTTTCCGACTACTTATGCCTGAGATCTTGACAAAAGAGAATGATTTACACTAAAAAATTAAAGTATAATGAGAAAATACACTAAGAGCTTCCAAGAACTTATTTTAAAATACAATTTCTGGAATTAGGCAGCATAAGGATAAGTGAAGAAAAAAAACAGAAAGCACACTTGTACCTTCGCTTTACTTGAGCACTGATCCTGCAAAAAGGTAGTTAATATAGGAGCCACATAGACCAGATAGCTCCTAAGAAAGTCAACCTGATTCTTATTTTCTTTTCATTTTCCTTACCAAAACTTCATCCTGTAAAGACAGGCGATAGAGAGGAATCATAAATTTGACCTAATCATCACCCTAGTCAAAACTCATGCTGAATGATGAAAAGCCATCTCCTCTTCAGTCATCACACTGAAGTTCTCAAGACAGACTTAAGATCAAGATGAATCATCTGTTATTTTTTCCTTAGCCCTGGAACACCTTCATTTCTTAAATAGGCACCACCCCCACTAGTCCTAAATAACACAATTCTGCTGAGCTTTACTGAAAACTTATTCTTCATGAAGTACTATACAAGTGGGCCTCAGGAAAAAAAAAAAAATCAAACTGTGAGAGTGACAGAGAAGTCAGTGTTTTGCAGTGAATCTAATTCAATTTTCCTAATTTTTTTAAAAAGAACTCTACAGGCTCAAACAGGTGTCCTTTTCCTGGCATAAATACATTAAGAAATACCTCTTAGTTTTATTAGAAAGCATATGCAATAAGGTTTTTACAGTGTAACAAAACATAAGGTTATTTAGAGAAAGAATAACACACAGACACTGTCACTGGAGACTACTGATAAAAAAGCTATTGAGGTCTTTGCCCAGTAATGTCCTGATCCAAAGAGGAAGGTTCCAGGACCTCCCACAACCTGCTCCAATGTTTAACCACCCCTCAAAGAGCATTTCAGCTGGAGTTTCCCGTATTGAAATTGTTCCTTCTTGTCCCTTCACTCTCAAGGGTCTGAAGACCCCAACCAGCTGCCTTCTTAGCCTCTGCTGCTCCAGGCTGAGCAAAGCTGGCCTCCTCTCCAGCCCTTGAACATCTTCCCTCCCTCCAGCGTGTCCTGTCCTTCAGGGAGGGCCAAAAACTGGCCACAGTCTTCTGGGAGGAACCTCAATAGTGCAAAACAGATGGCGAATGCCACCAGCAAGTTTTGAAGGTGACACGGTGCAAATGTTGTGAACAGTTAAGTATGACCAACTATATTACTATGCTACACAGGCATAACAACAACAATTACACCACCAGCATTACTCATAGTAGTAGTACGTATTAATTTGTTTCTTCTCTGAATTGTTGGAACTATCCCCTCCAGAGCTGCAAATCTGGCATGTAATTACAGAGCCTTTCTCAAGAAAGCCTTGCCATGCACTAAATTATGGAAAGAAACCCCAACAACAGGAAAAGTAATGGTTCAGTAGGAAGAGGTCAGGATGAGCAGAGTGTGAGAGGACATTAAGCTGTCCTTGTTTTTAAGTTGCACAACAGTATAAGTGATTGACATCGTACAGAGGCACCCAAAAACTTAACAAAACATGAATGATCAAATCTGCAATATTTGTCACGATAAAAACTCTCCCTCTGTACTGAATACAAAACACAAAATATGTTCTGGATAACAGGTTCCCTTTCTGCAAAACCTGGATAGAGTTAACGGTCAGAGACTTTATTATTTTTATCTTTCAACTGAAAAGTTCAGGGCTACAATGCAAAACAAACAAAAAAAAGGCAAAATATCCCACCCTTAAAGGCTCCTAGCAAATATGAAATAAATACTAGCACTTAAAGTCTCAAAGAAACTCCTAATAATGAAAGATTGAATCAAACAACCTAAGCCAGAAATCCAGGTGCACAAACCCAGGAAACAGCACATAAATCCACCTGAACCAGTATACTTCAAACTGAAAAGCTGTTCACTTGCCAACAAATTTTCTGTATGTGAAGGAACACACCACACAAAATGCCATCAAAAAGTTCTAGACAGTCTGCGAGAGCTATATTCAAAGCCCAAAATTAATTTGTCAGTGAAACCTAATGAAATTACAGTTTTAAGAAAAACATACCATTTTAACAAGCTAGTCCTGAATCAATCATGATGTATCAGGTATCAGACTTCTGTCAGTGCTCGGGGGAGTACTAATATTACAGCCAAAAAAATCCTACAAAACAAGTCATTGAAAACTCCAACATTCAAAAAGAAATTAAAGAAAAACAAGCACAACTGAGCGTGTGGAATACAGGGGAAAAAAACCCCACGAAACATGCTAGCAGAAACCAAGAAAGGAGGTTTACTAGTGAAAGACTACAGCTTGACCATATAACAAACAGCAAGTCACATGAATTAAATTCATAGTTGCTTGTACTTCAGCAGAAAGTCTGCCTTGTATCACCACAACCTTCTTTCAGTCAACAGCAGGTCTTAATCCTTCACAAAAAATTCACTTAGTGTCATATTAAGTTCACAGTGTATCTTAGGAATGTCTTTTACCAGGCTTGTCCCAAGCGTGAGTGCACACACTGTGACCTGTCACTCAGGGAATGAACGCTACTGCGTGCATGCCAAGCTCTCCTTTACGTAAGTGACAGTAATAGGACTGTGCAAAAATACCTGGTACTAGAGAAATGGCTCTCTTCTGGAGGGCTTTGTTTTCATTTCTTACTACTTCTGTAAAAGGACAATGTATTTTCTAACCTTGTCTTTCAAGTGAGAAATGATTTTTTAAAAAAAAAAAAAAAAGTCACCACACTGCAACTTCAGAACAAATGGCAGAAATTGCAAGATCTAAACCCATGAGCTGTTTGCACTGAATATTTTATGTCAAACAATGATACGAGATGTGCACACCACTAGCTTGCAGCAAGACATGAAAATGGCAAAACTTAAATCATTTTCAACCAGATTCTGAGTATGCAACAGACATAAAACAGTAACTAAAAGCTACTTAATAGTAGGAATGCAAGCTGTTGTATCAGTTTTATTTAACAGTCCTTCAGCAAGCCTCTTCACTGGTTTTCTTACGAATTTTATATCCTGGCATTTACATTTTGTTGTATGATCAAACAGATTAATCCTCTAATGAAACTGCCTCTTCTTTGCATTTAATTCCTCTGTTGAAGTTCCGGCCCAACAGTCTGCGAGGGCAGTTCCTATTTTACCTTGTTAAAAACCAATTTAGAAAGTATTCATGAAAAGTGTATGTAATAAAAAAATATTTTTTAAAAATAATTTTATTAACTTCACAGCAGGACACAGGCAATCCAGTAAGTTTCCGGAATGTGCTGAAAGTTACTTCCCGACACAGGTGATCCAAATAGGAAGAGGCAATCTGCTGGATCTCATACTTAAAGACAAGGAAGAACTGTTGGGGGTGTGAAGTTCATGGGTAACAGTGGCCATGAACAGTGGAGTTCAGGATTCTGAGAGAAGGGAACAAAGCCAAATAGCAGCATCACAGCCTGGGACTTCAGAAGAACAGGACTGTTCAGGGATCAGCTTGGAAGAATCCCACAGGAGACTGCTCCAGAGAGAAGCAGGGACCAGGAGAGCTAATCAATTTTCATGGATCTCCTCCTCCAAGCTCAAGCATGGTCCATATGAGTGTGCAGAAAAGTCAAGCAAAGGTGGCAGGAGGCCTGCATAGATGAACAAGAAGCTTCTGTCTGAACTCAAATGTAAAAAAGCAGCATACAAAGATCACAAGCAAGACCCAGGTGATCCAGGAGGAAGAGAAACTGACCATGCAGCGATGAGGTTTGGAAAGCCAAACTCCACCTGGATTTCAATCTGGAAATGGACATGAAGGGCAACAAGAAAGGCTTCCAAAACCACAAAGGATAAGAAGGTGGATTTATGATGAGGAGAACATACTTAATCAACCTGATAGCCATTTGGAAGGAGTTGACTGGTGTGGTGAATGAGAGGAGTAAATATTGTTTATCTTGACATCAGGAGGGCTTTTGACGCTGTCTTCCATTATGTCCTTATGGACAAGCTGAAGTATGGGCTAGATAAATGGACAGTGAACTCCACTGCAAACTAGCTGAACTGCCAGGCTCAGAGGGTTACGGCCAACAGCAAGAGGTCAACCTGCAGGCCAGCCATTGGTGGTGTGCCACATATTGGGGCCAAAACTAACCTCTCCATTGATGACCTGGACAATGTGTCAGAGTACACTCTCAGCAAGTTTGCAGATGCTACAAAACTGGGAGGAATGGTTGGTATACCAGATGGGCAGGCTACCATTATTCAGGCAGATGTTGACAGGCTGGAGAAATGGACATATCATAATCTCATGAAATTCAAAGGGAAATGTCAATCCCTGCACCTGAGGAGGAATAATCCCAAGAACCAGAATAGGCTTTGGGCCAACAGTCTGGCAAGTAGCTTTGCATAAAGGGCCCTAGGATTCCTATACAGACAACAGGTTGAACATGATCCCCTAATGGGGCCTAGTAGCAAGGAAAGCTGACAGCCTGCTGGACCCCATTAAGTAGAGTACAGCCAGCATGTTGAGGGAGGGCAGAAACTTACCCAAATACCTGATGGGGGAAGCAGGGACAGAGGTGAAGAGTAAGGTGCCAGATTCTCTCAGTGGTGCCAAAAACTAAGTGACAAGAGGCAACATAAACAAACCGAAAGAGGTTTAGATTAGGTATTAGGAAAAAATTTTACACTGAAAGGGTTATTAAGCATTGGAACAGGCTGCCCAAGGAAGTGGATGAAGGACCATCCCTGGAGGTATTTAAAAGATGGGTAGACATAGCGCTTAGCGTTATGGTTTAGGTATAGTTTTTGTCAGTGTTCAGTTGATGGCTGGACTCAATGACCTGAAAGGTCCCTTCCAACCTAGACAATTCTACAATTCTATGATTAAATAAACACCCTTTTCCTATAAGCGTGATCAAACACTGAAACAGGTTGCCCGGAGAAGCTGCTGAGACTCCATCCTTGGAGTCAAAACCAGCCTGGACAGAGTCCCTAGGCAGCTTGTTCCAGCTGATCAAACTAAGTGATCTCCAATGATGAGGCTGGAAGCACTTTCCAACCTCAGTGATTCACCGATGCCGTGAAAGCTGGTTTTAACTCCATGCCTTATTTTCAATGGTGAGAATGTATTATGCAGCAGCTACACAAACAGTAGCTGCAGACAGATCAGGTTCAGACAGCTTTTTGGCACGGCACTATGTTCTAGCTTAATTCTCTAACATTCCCTAATTGCTCATGTCCAATATAGTCCAGGAATACTCTCAGCTCACACGTGCATAAGCCTTTAAAGGTAAGCATAAAGGTGTATCCATTCCATCTCTGTCATTCTCACCCAATTTTACTGAAAGTGTTGTTCATGCAACCATCATCCTCTCCTCAAACTTCTGGCTTCAGCAACCATTTACAGAATCTACAATTACAACATGTAATCACACACATATAGGGAAGGGAGAAGGAAACAGAAGAAGAAATTCGTCTTGATATCGATTTCAGAAACCTGCATCGTAGAAAGATCTAATATCAAGGACTAACTGCAGCAGGTAGAGCAGTGGTTTCCAGATGCCACGTGAAATCACGTGAACACCAAAGAAAAGTCTCTGCTTTGTACCACAGCTAGTTATCACGTACCAGCTGATACCTGTGTTTTGCCATTGTGGGCAGTCATCTGCCAAAGTGAGACAGGAGGCAGGAAAAAGAGGCTTCAAATATTCACAGCTGACTACAAACAGCTGCAAAAGGGTCACAAAGCAGAAGGACAGCTAAAATTCAATTGCAATAAAAAACCCCTAAGAGCAGTGTTTCTTAATAGGGCATTAGTATGTTCCTACTACTTTTCCAGCTGAGTGCCTAGGCAGTAATTAACCATCCATTCTGTTATTTCCAGGTGCGATACCTATGCCCCTTGCACATAAGGCTTCTATAAGCTTTACTTTGCCAAGATTAGAATCTTGGTTTTATGAAGTTAGGAAAAAAACAACCAAACACAACAGGAAGAGAGAATTTTCTTAAAACAGGCAGACTTTGTCAATCCTGGAAGGATACGCTACATGAACTCCAATTATACTTCATTCCATGACTCACTATGGAAAGATGTTCAAGAATATTTTTTTTTTAGTTTAAATTTACAATTTATACATTCATAATTTGTACTATGTGTACAGCAAGCAGTCTTATTTGCCTAGTTTTGGATAAGTATGTACAACTCTTTCAAGTTGCAGACATTCAAAAAAAGCAGTCCTTATTCTTCCCAGATTTCCTTTAAAGAGACAAGCCAAGTTTGACTGACAGGAGTTACAGAAAAGTATCAACTTTTTGTTCCTAAAACAAACATATGTACTTCCACTGTGTTTAATAATTTCAAAATACTATTATTTTTACAACTTTCTTCATATTTCCATGTTGTGACTTGATATATAACAGCATGTCAGGGTTTAGATATTATATCCATTTTTTCATTATAAAAAGAAACAGAACTTGTATTTGTAGGCCTTCTACTCTAATACTTGAAGAAAATCTTAGTCTCTTGGATTATCTGTGCTTAAACCTGGCACCAATTCCTCTAGAAGGTTTGCAGAAAATATACAATCCAGGTTAGTTACTTATATTCTAGCACAGAATACAAAAATCAGTCAGCTTTATTTAAAGGACAGTATTAGAATACACACAACTGGTTTTTACAAGAATTAAAGGCTTTTTTTAAAAGCTTATTTATTAGAACTGCTGATCCAAAGCCTGCTGAAGTCCATGAAAATCTTCAAAAAGTAACCCATGTAGGTTCTTTCAACTGAAGTAGGAACAATGTCATTTCCCTCCTATTTCAGTATTTCAAAGGAGACCGTGAATACTTTTTTGCTGCAATTATAAAAAAAAAACTGTTAACAACACATGCCATCACAAGATGTCTTCCTACACATATATTTTTTATAATTTCTGAAATCGTCTATCCTAAATCAGCACTTAACAAACAAAAATAATTAGTCTGGACGGCGATCATTTTAAGCAATAAATGTGTACAAAAAACCCTAATGAAAGAGTAAAGCCTTTACTACTATTTTGTAATAGCAATATGTAAAATAACATAACAGTGAAAAAACAGACTTGTGAAAGAAAGTGCAATTATCCCAGAAAGGCTTTAAGAATTAATTTGAAGATCGTTCCGTAATGAGTCATTCTAAAATGCAACCAGTCCCATTCCCTTCCCAAATGAGAAGAGTCTACAGAAGGAAAAAAACAAGTTCCTCAAAAAACAACTGCACCATGGGATAAAGAATACAGAGGAAGAACCACTATTGCTCCTCATGGGTTGAAAAGGTTAGTAATACTCAGCTGAGGACATATGCTTGTAATCCCTGCTTTCTCACCAAAGTAGGGAAGACTACAGGAGTCTTCCAAGGAATGAAAGCTCATGGTCCTAAGCAGCAAAGAGAAATCTGCCAGGCCAGATTATCTAAGTGGGGGAAGTGACCACAGTATTAACTGAACTTAAGGTCAAGTCACTCCCACAAATCCTGTTCTTAATCTCACACATAATACCTTCCCCTCAATTCAGCCGGTGGCATTAATGGCTTGAATGAAAAAAAAAAAAAA
>VXBO01007991.1:221177-233346 GCA_013400135.1 Rhinoptilus africanus
AATCACAAACAAAAAACCCCACACTAAAACATTATGATTCACCCTTCTGGCCCTATCCAAAATGAGACAGAGACGATTGCGGTGTTTGTGCTTCACCTCCCTCAATAGCAGACACAGAACATAATATGCAGATAAAATTCTGTTTCCGAACAGACAATCATTACATCACTGACTGATGTTGCATCATCCACAATTTAAGCCACTAACAACCGGCCATGAAATGGATACAGGTTAACACACCAAGGGAATTGTAAGGGGGAGAAACTTTTTCCCAAATAAACTCACACCAGATAGTGTGAAAAACGGGCATCACTGAATTCCAAGAATTAAGTCTCAAACTGAACGCAAGATTTTTTCCATAAATTTAAAAAACTCCCCAGTTTAAATGAAATAAGGAAAAAATTATTCTCTACATACAAAGTTACCAGTGAGAATTGTTTACCCTAAACACACCTTGCTGAGTAACTGTCTAATATTACCACTGTCTCTACTCACTTACCTTAAAGAATTTAGTTTCTCAGAGTCATGAATCACTGATTACAAGAGCAGAAACCATCTTAGCCACAGATGCCTTTTAACATTTTACATCTAGCTTTAAAAAAAGTTTTGGGAGGTGGGGGTTGTTGGTTTGCCCACCCACAAAAGACAAAAACCCCAACTCAGCAAAACTATTTTGTAGTCACCTCATTTCACAGTTCTTTAGGTAAAAGTTTACTTCTTTTTTTTTGTACATTCTTGAGAACTGACTTTCAGGATTGGTAAAGGGAAGAATTTCCTTTTTGCCAGGTAGAGTTTCTCCCTCCACTTCCTCCCCTACCTGTACGCCACTCAGTCTCATGCAGCAGCCTTTGAAGTTACGTATCTTGCTGTGTAGCCCCTCAAAGTGCCAGTTCCCTTCCTTAAGCTGGTACCACAAAACTAAAGTAACTGGAAGAGAAGTAACTATTCTATAGCAAACAAAAAACCCAGTAGCATTACTCACCAGAGAAGGAGAAAGGAGTTCTCCACTGGCTCTTAGGGATTTACTGGTTTTGTTGCTGTGTATTTGCAAGAATTGGAATCAAGAATTAAGTCTTGCAATGTAATGCAGTCTCTACTATAAGAAGTAACGCAGAAAACAATTCAACAGACAAAAGAAAAAAGTACTTGCCTGATTGCAAACAAGTACAAAAGGAATGAGAACTACAACAGCATATGTAAGTTGTACGTACAAGCCACATGATCACCTTGCCTCTCCTTCACTGTGAGAGAGGATGGAGGAAGAGATGGGGTGAACACAAAAGCAGGTAGCTGTGCACTTCAATTTAACGTATCAAAACTGGAGAACATTAGATCCGTGTGATGCAATAAGTTATAACAATTTTCACAAAAGCAAATAAAAACAAAGACTAAGTTTGATACCTAGCCTGTGCCTTCAAGAAGCAAAAATTGGTCCAGGTCCTGAATATCTGAAAAACTGTACTTCCTGATGCTGATGGCAAACAGCTGCCTTGTTTCAGAAGGCTTAGTACAGATCCTCCTGAAAGCAGGAGGAATCCTGATAAGCTATCGTGGAATCAGCATCGTAACACATAAGAACACCTGTACATCAGATGAAAGGTGCATCTAGTCCATCTCCACCAGTGACCAAATGCAGACAAGTGCAGGCAATTAGGAAAGAACACAAGAGCAAGCATCACTACAATATCCTCCTTGCTTCAATTATTGACAAATCCATAATTCATTCCACTATGAGGGTATTTAGTAACTCTGCAAGTATTGCTTTTCCAAAAATGTATCCGAGTTATCCTTCAGCTTACACACACACTTTTAACTCCCAAAATACCATGGTGCAGAGTAACAAGCTTAATTACCTTTTAAGCAAAGGGCCATCTCCTTTTGCTTGCTCTCACTCCGCCATGCTCTGACAGCGCAAGTTCTTGGAGTAGATAGTAAAATGCTGATCCACGAAAATTCAAGAGCTACCATCTCTCAATCTCCAGTTTCCTCTTTCCCAAACTGCCAAGTCCTAGCTTCCTTATTTGTTTTCAGTACAGAAACAACTCTGTATATTCAATTATTATAGCTGCCCTTTCTCTGAGACCTTTTTGCTCTAATGGATCATTTCTGAGATGGGGAAAAACGAAGGGGGAAGAACAGAACCTAGACACACTAGCTCCAAGCGCACTATGGATTTATACACCAAGGCATGACAGAGAACACTAACTGTTCAAAATTATTAGGAAGTGGATGACAATTTGCTTTTATGACCAACACAGAGCATTAAGCTGCTCTTCAGTCCTTAAGAGTTACCTACCACAACTCTAAGACCCCACCCATGAGCTCCTAGTTAATCGTTACCCCTCAGTATTTCATATGTGACACATCACTTGACATTTAGGCACCCTGAGTTTTCATTTTATTTTTTATCAATCAGTGCTGAACATCAAAAGGTCTTTCTACATTTCTTCACAGAAAACTCATCTTCACTAACCTGAATAACAGCATCAGCAAGCAAGATTTCTGTACAAAGGGAAGACAGAAAAATAAGCACTTTACCTCTCCATTGCCATCTAACTTATGAAAACAGAAGAAAGCTATCGGGCCTGTTTTGATGTACAGCTGAATCATATTCTCAGTCACAGTGCAGAGAGAAAATACTCAAAACCACCTATAAAGTAGTCATGAAAAACAACACCTAAAGGGCACGGGCTATGAAATGCTACCAGTATTGGCCTGCATCCATTACACAACGTCATGTTTTGTAACACTTGCATACAGAAAACCCCTTTGTTCCACAAACACAGCTACAAGGACCATTCTGGTCAGGTATGCAGTATTTTTAAAAAGCAGTGATACTACCTCTCATTTTTAAAAAAATTAAAATGCTAACCGAAGACATGCAATAAACAAGCTTGTAAGATAACCTCCACGACATCAGGATCAGAACACCAGCCTGCCAAACTGTTTATGGCTACTGAGTTACTTCAGCATCTGATTCCGATTCATAGATTGTGAGAAACATTGAAGACTATTCATATAAACTTGTTTCAGTCTTCAAACGTTCATATTAATGCTAATTTGGCAAGACGGAATACCTGAATACCCCAAGAGCAGTACACAAGCCATTCATTCTTCCTGCCTTAAGACAAGAAAGGCAACCATGTTCAACTTACACCTCCTAGGCAGCTCCTAAACAACTTCAACAAATTTTTTAAAAAGTAACTAAATTGAACAGAAAAATGTGAAGCTGTATTCAGACAGACCCACATGAAAACAGGGTAAGTACACAGAATGGAGCAGAAGGCCTGTAAAATTGCCATGAAAACTGATTACTCTGGGCAAAGTTTACTTACTCACCTTTTACCATTGAGAATTGATTGAGAATAATAAAGTTTTAAAATGCATGCAAGAAGGAACAAGTAAATTTTACCACCACTGATGAATAAGAAATGTTTGTGGCTACACATGGGAATACTTTTCACCAGAGTCACAGGCTCCCTATTAAAGTTGCATCAAAATTGGAGAGCTGAGAAGAAAAGCACAGCAACAATAACAAAGCATGAAGTGCAATGGGACAGCTTGTTACATGAAAACGGCGGCATTCCTTTCGGAGATAACCTTCACCAGATCTTTATCTTAGAAAAACAGGTCAGAACCTACAGGTAGCAAGAGCCGCCTGCTTGAGGCGCACATACTAGATCTGCTGCTTCTTTTGCTGGCCAAAAAAACAACAACAAAACATTTTGGTTCCGATTCTTGCATCACAAGGCAATGTTGACAGTCCTGCATACCCCTGCAAGCACCGACTGAACTCTAGCCCTTCAAAACATGGTAAAACTGAGGACATGAGAGTTTAAACATGCCTAAACTACGGTACACTTTAATTAAAGAATTGTATTTAGATATTAGTCAAGTTTCTTAGGAAATCAACCACTTCCATGTTCCATAACAACAAGGCAGTCCTTGGACAAGTTAAAATGTCGCATTTTCCTCAAAAATAACTGGAACTGTCTTATGGTTTTGAAATCCTCATGACTTTAACTCCATAAACTACCTTCTGAATGATGTCTCTCCATGACGTGAATACAAAAATGCAACCTAAGTTATAGACTGAGCTCAGTTTTAGTTCTCAAAATTGAGAAGTTCGCCTCAATGCCATGAACATATCACTGGGTAGAAGGCGTCTGTCTGTCACAAGCCAAACAATCTAGAAGGCACTTCTGAGAATTTAAAGATTCTCTTTTAGCTCATACCGTGGCCAGAACAGGTAGGACCCAAGACACCTCTTCACCTCAAAGTGTTAAATCACACCACAAGAAAATATTATATTAGCCTTTTCTGCCCTCACACTTAGAATAAAAAAAGTACACAAATATTTGAAGTAGAGAATATCTATATATTCATATCTATAACATTAGGGCAGTCTAAGAAGCTTTGGGGATTTTTTTTAGCATTTTTTTAGTACTCGAGTGTTCATTCTCTTATGTCCTCATCAACTTTGTAACATAAAAAAAATCCATATACTTAGATGAAAAATTAAAATAGAAAATAATAAAATACAGTCTTTTAAAGGGTGGGTGATTTGTAATTAAGTTTCAGTAAGAAATAGTATGCTGTTAAAGCATACAAATAAGTATACACAGACATAAGCAGGAGGGCACACTACCATTTTTATTAGTAAAAAAACCCCACAAAACAACAAACCACCACGTTACTTCAGAAACAAGCTGAGGTTTCTCCTTTCAACAGATTTGTACCAGCTGCAACTGTTACTCAGAAGTGTTTAAAAATCTCTCTCCTCAATACAATTTAAAGCTTTCTAACTGGTTTCTCCTCCCTGTCCCTCCAAGCAGAAAAAAAAAGCACAAAGCTCAAAATTTAAAATAAGGAAGATTATGTCACCCAGCTAGCTCAGTGATGCCAGTGCAAGATTATTCCCTACAGTGTATTTGCTAGTGTATGCAGTCCATACTGTGTGTCCTAACACATTATGCAAATGACACACACATAAAAGAAAACGTCTATCTCAAAGTGCACCCCTCCACCAACAGCCAATCTGTAATTAGCCATGTCCTCTAAGGAGGCACCTCATTTACTCTAGCAAAGCAGCAGCTGCTGGCAAATGGAAATAAAGAAATTTAGAACAAAAATAATCCTGCTACCTACACTCCCAAAGGTATATGCTCATGGTTGCAAGCCAGAGTCAAAATCTAAACAGCTGGTTTTATTTTTCCCCAAATACCTGCACAGAATCTCTCATGCCCAGTGCCAAATATTTACTAACATGATTTGCATCAGGCTCTCTCAAACATCGAGAGAGCTGCAGCGACAGCTCCCAATGCTTCACTCATAAATACTTTCTGAACTACAAGTTTTCAGTGCAAAAATCAAGAACAGAAAATATAAAGCAGCCACATTTCCTGCAGAACACAATTCGCTGATGACATACAAAACAGTAACAGTTGAGATGAGTAGTTCTAGCCCCTCAATACAAATAAAGAGATTCAGAGAACAAAGCATATAGCTGTGCCTAGCTTTTACTTTCCCATTACAAAGTGATCCAATCTCTAAACTCTAGTATCATCTCCCCAGAAGAGCACTCTTCAAATCTAACAGCAATGATAAAACAATAAATTCAGAAAATTGTTTTACCATTACTAAAGAAAGACGGTAAACAACAATTCAGGGACTAGCTAGAGTTCTCATGTAATTGGAGTAAAGCAAAAATGCATTTCACTCTGGCTTAAAAAAAAAAAAAGAAAAACACAGCAGAGGAAGCCCCCCCATTAAATAATCTTCATGTATTTAAAAAGCATGTGTATAAAGCAGCTTATTCCACCTTGCAACTGCACCATTGGGCGCTTTCAGGTTGACAAGATGTGTGGAGCCCCTGATACGAACACAATCAAAGCCTGTTTGATGTCACTGTTCCCACCCATCAGCTGCACTTCTACGGTATGTACCTACTACTAGGTGATGGGGAAAAAATACCACAGAAGTGTCGTTGCAAAAATATTAAAAGTGATAAAAACCTAAGGATTTGGACAGGAGAAATGCACAATACCTACATTAATCTAGATTCTGTACAATAAACAGGCACAGTGTGACCTGGTTATCCCCATTCATCTACCAATCTCACCTGACAGCGTAAGTCTCATCCACTGTTTATCTACTATGCTTGGTACAACATACTATTTAGTGTATATATATGTATTATTTATTATGGTAAGCAGACAAACACTTTCTCTGTAGGAAGGCCCTGAATTCAAGGATCTGATGAGAACACAGGCTCTGACACCTTCTACAACTGTGGAGTTATACCTACCAGCCCATCAGACTGACTTCTGGAGTGCTGTCAATTCAGACTGTCTCAACACCACATCATAAGCCTCACCATTTATACTAGGGCTAACTTGTGCTTTTAAAAACAATGACCCCTGTTAACAACAGGAAATAAATCTGTTTTCATTTAACATCATTTCCTAATTTTTTTTAATATCTGCTTCCTAGCCTATGCAATTTAATATACAAACAACTGCAAGGAAGAATAACGCAGAACCTCCGAATGCTAGAAAACCTTAATTTTTCTCCCAGTTATTATCAGAGAAAAAAACACACCAGCTACAAAGCATCAATATATATTCCTAACAGGCTAGTCTAACACTGCTACAGAGACTTCCTTAGGAAGAGATACAGAATGTTTCTCCTTTAATAAGGCTCACAGGTTACATGCTTATATTCTAATCATCATCTACACAGCAACTTATGTCTGTATTCACAAAAATTTTTTTAAAGACGACCAGCTTATACTCTTTTCAGAGCGCATACTGTTCTGCCAAGCCACAAGCCAGCAACGTGCATTTACAGCCCAGAAAGCCAACCACATCCTGGGCTATATCAAAAGCAGCGTGGCCAGCAGGTCAAGGGAGGGGATTCTGCCCCTCTGCTCTGCTCTGGCGAGATCCTACCTGGAGTACCGTATCCAGCTCTGGCATCCTCAGCGCAGAAAAGACATGGACCTGACGGAGAGGGTCCAGAGGAGGTGCATGAAGATGATCAGAAGGCTGGATCATCTCTCCTACAAAGACAGGCTGAGAGAGAGCTAGGGTTGTTCAGCCTGGAGGAGAGAAGACTCCAGGGAGACCTTATAGTGACCTTCCAGTATCTGAAAGAGGCCTACAGGAAAGCTGGAGAGGGACTTTTTACAAGAGCACATAGTGGTAAGACGAGAGATAATGGTGTCAAACTAGAAGAGGGTAGATTTAGATTAGGTATCAGGAAGAAATTTTTCCCCTATGAGGGTAGTGAGGCACTAGAACAGGTTGCCCAGAGAAGCTGCGGATGCTCCTTCCTGAAGTGTTCAAGGCCAGGCTGGATAGGGCTTTGAGCAGGTCAGGTGTCCTGGCCCATGGCAGGAGGGTTGGAATTAGATGATCTTTAAGGTCTCTTCCCACCCAAACCATTCTCTGATTTGGTCAACCCACCCTACAGGAAGATGTTTTCATACATTCAAGAGGAACAAGAACACAAATGCACACAGTGCCTAGGATGAAATACTTTCTCTTCCCCAACTGTTCCCTCAATTGTTTTTTGTGTAAGCAAGGAAATACAACAGACAAGAAAAAATACATCTGAAGTAATGGATAAGTTACTTTCACATTTTAATAACAGAAATCATTAAAAATAGCGTATACAAAGAAAAAAGTCAATTCAGTCCTTTGATGTTCATTGAAGTTCATGTTCATTGAATGTTCATCTCTTATGATGCATATACTGCGTGCAATAAATGCACTTATTTTGTACTGACACAGTTCAAGATACTCTTTACTCCATCAAGTTTCTCTTGCAAAAATTGTGTTTTTTCAGACAATTATCGAAGTGGTACAATCAACAAAGGCGTATTTTTGGGAAGCAAAAAGTCACTTTAAAAACCACCAAATGCAGCTACATTTGAAGGCAAATACCTTCCTTTTCTTGAAGGAACTATTCACTGCTTTATATTGTCTTTTATCAAACACGTAACACTTCCTCATGGAAGAGGTCCATGTTCTGTCAAATTATCTTAGGCTTACTCTGACATAAATGAGAGCAGAAGTCAGTGTTAAGCTTGCATGATTAAACAGGATTTGACTCAAACTTTTCGAATAGTTGCAACCACTGCTGCTGATAACACTGGTATTAATATTGAATTTATTATCCCTTGATGCAAGGTTTGTGCAGAATTCTCTACTACCTTAAGTATTATATACTTCTAACAACTAGTTTTGGTACTGTGTATTATTTGACGTTAAAAAAAAAAACCTTACAAATGCATTTCTCTAATTCTGATTTTTAACATTGTGGTTAAACCTTATGGCCTCTAAGCATCAGGCATAGAAAAAGCACTGCTATCCAACAACAGAGTTCCAGAACAGTTTAACAAGTTTACAGGTATAATTACATAAAGATTGAAATGCATGATCAAAATATAGCCATTCAGTGCTTGTGCTCCCATATTACAGAGACATAACACCTGGGAGTCACCACTTGAAGTTTATCAATGTCATCCCAACCAGGTTGTTAAAATAGTAAACAATCTATTAATTATTGTTAGTGAGAATGCCAATCATTTTCTATTTTTAGTATCATCATTGCCCTTCTCTGGTTCCTGACCCTTCCAGCACAGGCTTCTCTTCAGTTTACGCAATTGCGCACCCTCTGATAAGGCGCAGGAGTGAAAATAGTGTGGGGTTTTCTCCCCCTTTCTGAAATTTAGTATTTGTGGTTACAAAGCAATTACTAAATAACCTCTGACTTTCCTTTTGCAGAAGTCTTTGGGAATGTATTTCTTAATTATTGCCAAATACAGAAACTCTCAGGAATCTCTAACAACTCAGCTGTTAAGAAAAAAAAAATCCCACAAAACCAAAACCCCACACTCTTAATGCAAATTTGCAGTAAAGTTTTGGAAATCTGCAATAAATGTATGTATGCTCTAATGAGTTCCAACAGAAAAATATCAAACGCTCTTAATGAAATTGATAAAGTATTTTTAGTATTCATAAACTGTTGCTTACAATAAATGTTTTATTGTTTACAATAAAAGTTTGGCTTTTAAAGCCACACATGCTGTGGTTACTATTTTTCCATCCTACATTTAACATTTTGAATGTAATTTTAATACAGATTAACAGAAAGCTATACCAGACTGAGCAAATCTTCTAAAGTAAACACAAAAGAGTGGGAATAGAAAAGCAAAAAAAGCACTTCTTGTTGTGCCTTTCTAGGTTCAGGAAGGCAGATTAGCAAAGAAGTCAGTTCCAGCCTCAAATCTAGACAGGCCTGTAGATGGGATGTTGTGACTGAAGTAGTACTGCCTGTACCCTCAGCAGGGCTTAATCACTACAGCAAAACACTGGTACAACCTGACGAAACAGAGATAGTATATGCCTATTAATCTGAAAGGCAGAAAGAACACGCTTTCACTTATCTGTCCTTATGAACATAAACTCAGCAGTTCTTGCACCCATTTGCAAACGTGTGTCAGATTTCAAACAGAATGGCAAACAGCCCTGAGAGTCCCTGGCCCTCTCTGCCAACTCCCCCAAGAGCACAGAATACGTGATCTGTCCCTTTGAACAGGCGCTGTATGTTCAGATGGGAGCCTTCCAGCCTGAATGCGCAAGCTTTGTTCTCAGCAATCGTTTCAGTGAAGGGGCTCTGAAGTAAGAAAGACCACCAGGTACGGTGTCAAAAAGGAAAAAAAAAAAAGGCAAAAATAAAAATAGAAATCATGGCTAGGCATGACGAAATGGAACACAATGCCAGAGTAGAAAGGCACCCAAAACAAAAAACAATTAGCAACTAACACATGCATTACCCAAAGGAGTCAAATTGCATGTCCTCAGTTCTCCCACCTCTATATGCAAAGATACACAGAAGCACTAGCTTCTCAGTCACATGTTCCCTTTCTTTGTCCGACTACTGATCCTGAATCCAGAGGAAAAAAATCTTCCAGTTCTTCATCAAGCCCTGATGATTACAGTTGTACATTTCCAAAATCTTTAACTGTCTGAAAATCCTAATTTCTGTTGCAACTCCCTCGCCTGTGATGAACATGGGCTATGCTTGGAGTCTTCCTTGTGACAACCTGCTGTGCATATAGATCTACAGCTCAACATTACACGTAGATGAGTTAATACTGCATTACAATGCAAACACCATATGGGATACAGTGTCCCAAAACATAAATCATTTCACAAAATCACTAATGTCTTGCTTGTCAGTATTAGAACACCATAAAACACTGAAACTGCAGCAACTGTTTGGTTTGGGTTTTTTTTTCAAACTTAAAATTCCTTTTTTATAGTAATTGTGTTTCATTAAGGATGTTTTCTAATTTTTTCAACAGAAAAATGGATCATACTGTTCAATACAAGTAAGATGTCAGTTAAAGGAATCTGTTCACCTATCCCACATCAAGCACTGTACACATCGTAACTGTTCAATCAACTGAACTGAGACAACAGATCCCAAGCCACAAATCCTCACTCTCTCTTGGCATTTTACACCAATCTATGAAGTTACAAGAAAGTAATTTGAACTTTAAGCCACACAGCAATACATATACTAAAGTAAATGAGAAAGCACTGCAACCTTGATTAGGCATTCATGAGGGCCATCTATGTTCAAACAAAGATTATGTCAGGCCTGCTGTGATTAAGGCAACCACCAGTGTAAGTGCATGTTTTCTAGCAATTACATTTTAACTGCAACGTATGAGACAAAACAACAGGCAGAGCAGTCCATTTTGCAATTCCATACCTATTAGTAGTCCCCAATTAGGCATCTTTACATGATGAGCTCCGAAAGTGCCACAGGCCTTGTTAGGGCTTACCATGGTAAGGATAGGTGGATTATGACAAGCACCAGTGCCAAAAGACCAGCAGTCTCAATATGAGAGAGTTAAAAAGCAGATTTTCATTTTTACACCTAGACATGTGGTTCCCCCCCCCCTTCCTACACTGTTTGAACAGTATTAAAGGACACATTCTCAAAAAATGGCCTTGTTTTCAGTTATGTTTTTAAGGACATCAACAAGAATAATGCATTATTATATCTACATGTAAATTAAGAATCACAATTAATCACAAAGTCTTGAATCTTAACATCTTCTGTTTTCTTACTTAAGGCTCGCATTTTGTCCTCACCTAACCCACCTGCTTTAAGAGACTGTGTGAATCTCTTAATTGAGGTGATGGCAGAAAGGAAAATCTTACAGCACCATATGGGCAACTTTGAAACCAAGGCAAAAGGGTGAATTGAGGATAGCAGTAAACTAAAACTCGGTGTCTTAAAAAAAACAAAAACAAGAAATCAAACAAAAACCCCACACCCACACTTTCTGTAGGTTTGAAAGAACTCTACTGTATTTCAGTTCCAGCAAACAAAGGGGGAATATCTATATGAAGGCAACCACTTCACAGCCCTAAACAGGTTTAAGACAGTGTCTTTGGCACAATATGCCCTAACTTTGAGAAATACAAAACCAAGTTTGTCTTTGTAAATCGGGTTTAAGACAGATCTTAGAACAACTCCACTGAAGCTGTTACATGTACTTTGTCGGATCTGAATTTACAGTTGTGTCTCAGACATTTATAGGCAGCACAGAAGGAAGCATCAGACACGGTTCTGCGTTAAGAACTCTGTGCTGCGAGTCCGAACATGCAGTGGTGCCACCATAGGGCATGCTATGAAGTTTTTAAACTAAACCCACAGAGGACCATTTCAGCAACACATGGCATGGACAGAAATACGTTTAACATAAGCCGCTGCATACAGGCGGGAGGCTGGCAAGTACTGGCTACAGGGAGGCAGAGGCCAGGCCCGTATTTCTATTTAAAAGCACCAGTTTGAGCGTGACGCGGGGGAGGACGAAGCCGTACCCCTGTGCGCTCCCGTCTCTCGCGGACCGGGCACACCGGCGACGGGACGAGGCGCAGAAGCTGAGGGAGGGGACACGCCGCCAGCGGACCGCGGGGCTGGGGGTGTGGGGGGACGGAGGGCCCCCACGGAACCCCCCGCCCCGAGGGGCGAGACCGGCGGCCGCTCCGCGAGGCGGGAAGCGGAGCCGCCGCCCGGCCCGAGAGGCAGCGGAGGCGCCCCCGGCTCCCTGCCCGGCAGCAGGCGCCCCAGCTGCGAGGCGAGC
>VXBO01007991.1:243528-300989 GCA_013400135.1 Rhinoptilus africanus
CAGCTGCAGGAGCAGTAGGTTCTGTTCCATTTGTAATGTGTCAAGCTCCTCTTTTGGAGACATCCTTAAGTTTTCGAGAAATCTTCACATGAAAGACAGAGAAATAGCAAAGATTTGCACACGTTCTTTATTCACTAAGACATTTCTGCACTGCTGATAGCTTCTATGTTTATTTAATCTGCTTTCCCTTCTTTATTACTTTTCTTTTACAAAGAAACAGTTGTTAAAACACTGCCAGCACAATAATTTTCTCAAAATTTGAACTGTGTGATACTTCTGAAGCGCAAAAGAGTTAAAGGAAAATAAACACATTACTGCAACGTTCTGCATTTCAAAACAGAGGTAAATAACAGCTGTGGAGACCTCAAGTCCCCTTCCAATAGTTAGCTGCTTTAGCGAGGGGGATGGACTGAGTGGAAACACTGCAGCAGTCATCTTTTGGCTTTTCCTCCGGCAAGATGTTTTCTGACTCCGGCTTGGAGGATTACGCTCTTGATCATGACAATATTGTTCTTGTAAGAACAAAGATGAGGGCAGAGAGTGAGGCACACTGCTTGGATCACTGGGAGAGGATGGTCTATGTTAGTGTCTCTTGAAGACAGCTACCTCAAACAGCTGCCTGCTTTAGCTACACTGAGACCCCAATGGTTATTTCACAGACCAACAGATTAATTAGTACTGCCCCACCTTTTATGCTGCTCTGCATCAAAAGAGGGTATAGAAAAACCTGACCCAGCCGGAGGATATACCAGCTGCAGGGAGGCTGGCACTTGTGGACAAGGGGATTGTGCTGGTCCATGGCACTGCTCCTGGCAGCATCCTCTGCGGAAGAGTTGCTGCAGGACCTTGTTCCCGTCAAACGTGGCGCTCAGCAGAGAGCAGACTGTTGGGCTGCTCTAACCTGTGTCAGGGCTCACGTGCTACCCTGCAACAGACAGCGGGTCCACTTAGGAACTAAATAGCTTGATTCTTCTCTGATAAATGCCAGAGCCTTATTCTTGTAATCTGTGGTCTAGACTGTTGTAGTCTTTGCTAATTTTACATTAGCTTCCTCCAAGCCTTTTCAGCCCCTGCTCATGCAATTCCATTGGCTATGCATAAGATACGTGCAGAATCTAAACGTTCCTTAGCGTATTGACTGGAAATGTTTTAATTAAATGGATCTCATACTCCCTCTCTCCTTCTGGCTTTTAATGAAAAGACTTGCTTTTGGTTCCAATTCAGAGTAGGGGCACTGCTGAAATATTGAAAACATTAATGGATGAGCATAGTGTATGCTGGGTACTCTCTTTTGAAAATATGAATGTCTCATTCACCTTTAGTTTAGCTCACTGTGAAGATAGGAATGAGGTGCTCTTTTTCTGGATAAAAGTGTTCCAGCATGGCCACTGTAGCTAACTCCAGCTGTGCTCAAATCCTTACAAACCTGGCTGCAAGGGTTCACTCTGAGCAAGCAGGGAGCCTGACAACACAACCCCCTAACATCCTGAGGCAAAGGAAATTTTCTGCCTGCCTTGTGCTTTCCAGGACACCGAGGATGGCATTAATGACACCTGATTTTAGCCATCTATAAATTATTAATTTGGTCTGAACTAATCAGCTACGCTCTCTCAATAGTCAATGAAGAGACTCTGAAGCTGGCCAGACACGTTCATATCACTATTTAAGGTGGCTTGTGTCAACTTCTTCGGGTTTGCACATCTCTTCACTGACTTCTGGGAGAGCCCAGACTACTGTAACTGTAATCATATTATTAGCCCATGTCCTTTTTGTCCACCCTTGTATTGAGATATTACAATAAAAGTTAACACTTTATTCCTCTATGTAAAACAGCATCCCTTTGATAACTAGCAGGGGACAGCTGTGCAAGTCAGCTCTATGTAACTGTATATATACAAGTATTAATTATTTCTATATTAAGAAATAAGTATTACATGAGTTAACAGTAAGGCTTTCATCCAAGTGTGTAGGAGGAATTTTGTCCCGGTAGCATTGCTGTTAACCAAGGATATTAACTGAGACATTTCAATTATGTTAATTAGTTATTTCCTAATTCTTTGCCTTATTACTTTATAAATTGTCATGCCGTTTTGTGGGGTGAGAGCAACAGTATGACTGCGCTGCAGGATCTGTCTTACTGGAGGATTGCTTTTAGTAAGGAAGGGTTTTTTACTCTGAGCAAGGCATGAGGACTTGTATTTTGAAAGCTTCTGTAAAAGAAAACATTGATTTTCAGTTTAGTTCCATTCATTATGTTACAAAATTTAGGTGTCTGTCGAGGACTATACCAGGAATGGTTATGACCCTGGAAACAATATGCCTAGTACATGTCATTGTTATTGACGTAGAAATTGAGTCCATTTAATAGTAATAAAGAATTGAGCAGTGGTGTCTGGTACCATAAGAAATTATAAGGAGATATGTTTCTCAAATGATTTGTGTCCAGAAAAAAGTAAAATATTAAGACATAACTGACCTCTATTGAGGTGAAGAGTTAAGCATCATATACTAAGTGCCAAACTTATTAAAACTGAATTCAAATATTGTCTTTTCACCGTACATACTCTCACAAGGGTTGTTTTTTCTTGTTAATTGGAGATCCATTCTGGATGTCTTGTTCACTGCTGGAGAAGACAGTAGTTGGAGATCTGTCCCTGTCATGGAAGTGGGACTGAGAACCAAAGCCTCCCTACAGCAAGTTATTTTTCAGTCCGTGTGGCTGTAAAGACAGACATCGTTGTGTGACTTGAACTGAGACCACCGCAATTATTCTCCAGATGCTGCTAGCAAAGAGCAGGAACCGGTAACTTTGATATCCAAGAACTGCCGCGTTTATCACAGTCGGGATGTTAATTCAGAAAGCGAATATAACTCAGGGTTTTAACCTGAGTATGTCTGCCTTACAGTTAAGTGTAGGGGAAGGTTCACCAGAGGTCAAAGGGGCTGTTGACGACAGTTGTAGAATAAAGGGGAAGAAAAGAAGTTTTGGAAAGGAGATGCCAGTGTGATCAAAAATAAGCTTAGTTTCGTGAGCGTTAGCACTTCAGAAACTATGATTCAGGGACCCATCTAACACATGCAAAAAGCATTTGGCAGTGAGAAAGGCCTTCAGGAGAAGCCATAGTATTTCAGAAGGTGCCAGAACGCGTAAGTAGCTGGGTACAGCCTCTGTGGAGCGCTTGGTCGCGGCTCCTGCAAAGCGCTCCAAAGCCTGTGCCTCTCTCACTCCATGTTCTCCTTTATCTACTGGCTTTTGGTGTCAAGAAACAGACTCCCACGAGTTCCTGAGTACCAAAATTACAGCTGCCCACTCTCTTATTATAAAGCCTTCTAGTTCTCCTGCAACAGCTGTTGGGACGGAGCAGTGCTGGGGGAGTCCTGCAGCCCACCGACAGCCGAGGAGTATGAAGGCAGCGTGAGGACTGAAAGGTAATCTGTACCGGATATTGATCGTCATTTCAACATATGCGTATGTGAAATAATTAGTATAGTATTGAATATGCTGTTTATTTTCCTGCTTACTTGTAAGAAACACCTTTTTCAGCTTTCTGTGAGTTGACATCAAAGTGCTCTTGTGTCACAGGACCTGTGACCCATGTTTTCGTTTTTTAAGACACTTCATCTTGATTAGCAGGATTTGCAGCAGTATATCTATGTCAATGAAGTCAAACAAGCTAAGAAGCCGTCTCCCACACTCCTTTATTAGTCTGGGAGCAGATCAGGCCTCATTACTCCTTCCACGAAGCTGTAGTGGTATGATCACCGTTATAAAGACCTGAGGCCCTTTGGGATATCAGCAACATGTTAGATATCCTACCCTATGTTCATTATGAATTCAGAGTTTTTCATTATTTTCCTTTTCTGTGGAGAAATCCCTACAAATGTAGGAGCCAATTTCTCGTCACCTAGCTGGTCACACACGTAAGCCGTAATTACAGAACTTGTATTCAGAGAGCAGCGCTTACAATGTTTATTTTACCCACGACGTAACTGGATGGAAGTACATGGCTCCATACTTATTTCAGGCTAAAAGCATGCAAATGTTTAGCACTGAACCAGAAGAATATCTTTTCCTGTTTTACCTCCAAAGTAGCTCTGTTATGAAGATCTATTCCTAAACTAGCACATAGATGTCACTTAGAGACAGGTTGTAATGGGAAACATTTGCTTTTTGGCTAGATTAGTGCATTTAAATGGATCAATGATGAGATGCAGCTGTAGGGTGGAGGCTCTTTAAAAGCTGCACTTCTCAGTGCCAAATATAATGAAATACGCATGACTTCTAGCTAACTTCTTGTTGATCTTTATACGAGGGGAAATTTTGCAACATGAGTATTTGACACTGTGAAGCTGTGCTGTGGAAAATCAAAAAAGATATATGGGAATTATAAAGATAAGAGATAAAAGGAGGAAGCAAAAGCTGACAAAATAGGTAAAGTAAATGTGAAGAGAGCTGGAAACGATCAAAGATGAGTAAGAAATTAGAGATGGTAAAACTCTTAACAAGAAAGAGATGAAAATAATGGAAAGTCTAACAGATAGAAGGAATAATAAGGAAACAATCAGTAAAAGAATGGGTGCGAGCAGTCAGAATAACCATGACATAAAGAAGAAAATTCTTCAGGGAATAAACTGTGAAGCTTTACAAATTCAGAGCTAAGAAGGTTAGCCCGATTCTGAACTGATGAATTGCCAACACAGGTAAAATATTTTATTTTTTTGCTATGTTCTATTCACAACTCTTGATTTGGATTGTGTTACTTACCTGAACTTACATGCTCAGATATGTAAGAGAAGGAGACTCTTGAAATAATTCAGCTCAATCTTTTTACTTCCAAAGTAATTTCCTTTTCCCCTGTATATATCTACCACAACCGTTACCAGCTTATTTGCCTTGTCTCTGGCTGTAAGATGGGAAACTCTCAGGCCTCTCGTGCCAATCCAACAATAGTTCAAAAGAAATAAAGCCTTTTGCCAGCTGAGAAATGCAATACACCATGTGGAGCTGCTCGGCTGAAAAGGAAAGAACACACAAAAAAAGCCTCAGACCTGTTGTCCTCTTCTGCAAAGTGTACAAAATGAAAACAGTTCTGGAGGTAACAGAAGTCGAATAATTTTTATCGGATCCTTAAATTTACAGAAGGTTATGTGTGTTCTTTCAGTAGAAAACCTCAAAATGCGATCCAGTTTGGGTTCAACTTTCTCCAGCACTTTAGCCCAAAAAAAGTGCATTACAGTAGAATTCAATTAGTGGGAAAAACATCTCTGTGTGGGGGGAAAGAAAATCTGTGTGGACTAACGCTGCTAATGCGATAACCTGTAGTTTTGCGTAACAGAAGGCTTGAAAAGTGTAAATAGACAAGAAGGTCACTTGTAGCTTCTCTGAATTTGCCTCATCACATTTGTTGCTTTTCCAAGCATTTGCACAGCTGTAGCGAAGCTGATTTTTTTTCAAGAAGTCAGGCCAGGGGGGTTTGCTAAAGACACAACCATAAATGAACCGTTTTCTTGGCCTGCTGTTTTTGAGAACTGGAAACTTGAAAACGAGATCCTTTTGGGGACAGATCCTGACTACGTTAACGGTACGTGGAGTTGGACTGTCTCACGTGCCGCAGAGCGAGCTGGGACAGCAGAAGCTGTTCCTAGCAAGTAGCTCCCGAGACATCAGTAGGCTGTCTGTGGCAGTCCCTCTTAGAGCAAGGCTGCGCAAAGCATTTTGCATTTTAAATTGCTTCAGCTCTGCCATCTAGGGGAGCTCAGCCCAACAGGGTACCTGGTAGAGGAAATAACGAGGAATCGGTCCAAAACAAAGAAGCATCTTGGCAGAAAATCCTATGACAGTCCCCAACCAGGTCTGCAAAAGGGGGAGGAGGAGGGCCCATGGGGGGCTCCTCTGGTGACGCCAGCAGGCTCGAGCTGTACCATTACCACAACACAGAAAAATCATCAGTTAGAGACACATTAGCATTTCAGCCTGACCATAATGAGGAGAACACGGTGCAGCTGCAGGTTTGGCAGTCCTGCATGAACAGACCCTAAACAAGGCATCTTATTTAATTTCAGAATAAGAGAAACTGAGACTAAAACTGTCTTTTGAAACCGTCTAGTTCATCCCCTTGCAATTCCAACCGGGTTGTTCCCAGCCCTCGGTTTTTTAGTGATTTATCTGGTCTAATTTTAAATGACTCTAGAGATGGAGTTTCCACCATTTCCCATGGGAAATTAGTCCATGGTCTGATAGACACGGCCAGGATATTTTCCTCATGTTCAACCTTCAGTGGTTTTCCTTTGTTCAGTTTAATCTCATTACTCCCAGTTATTCCCCATCGGTCAGTGCTCGGCGCTCAGCCCCTCTCTTTTGTGTTTACACCTTCACAGTTGGATACAGCTGTCTTTAGAAAAAGCTGGTAGGCTTGATAATATATTATTAGCCTTTTCCAATGCAGAGATAAAACAAACAAACAAAAATGAGCAAAGGGTAGTGCAAGTTACTCTTAAAGGATGTTTTCAAGACTTAATCTACTTCCATTCACCAAACCTAGCTGGGACCTGTTCATGTTTTTTAGGATACCGTGACTCATGACCCCACAACAAACCTACCACCTCTTTCCTACCTGTGTCAGAACTATGGGAACATGTTCTACAAGGTGGGAGGAACGGATGTGGGAAACCAAAATCAGGTTTCTATAATAAGAGGGCACGGGAGCTAAAGAGTTGCAGGAAAATGTGTTTAGTGGGGTGGCATTAAAAATGATTACTGAAAATATCTCAATGTGGGTGCTGCGCGAGCTCAGCTTAGGAAACACCAGACAGCAGCGTGGCAATTAATGCTAGAGAGATCAGTCAAGATTTTTGCTTGGAAAGAGTATGACACATCTGAAGTAGAAAGGCTGGTGAATCATAAGCATGGAGAAAGCTGCCGAAATGGTATTTATAGTGAGATCCTTCAGAGGCAAAGTACAGAGAGGGACGAGAAGGTGACTGAAAACAGCTATTTCTTGAATTTGCAGAAAAGGCTGAAAAGAGAATGAGGATCCCTTAACACCTCGTAAGAAAGATTAAAGGCGCAGAAGCTGAAATGGAATTGTGGAAGCCAAATGAAAGCAGGAAGAGTAACCTGAGCAAATCTCTTGAAAGTAGGAGGCAGATCAGAGGAGCGAGCAGTAGTATTAGCTGGAAATATATCAATAGAGGCTTTTGTGGGACCCGTAAGAGATAACCGGGCTTTCCGGAAGCTTGGTCTGAAACGCAGCATCAATAGAACAGTCTGTTCCTTGTTAGCCTTCATCGTAAGGAAGCTGCTGAGAGAGATGCACTTTTCCTTCTCCGTCCCCCATGAGCTCTTGTCTTTAAAATACCCGAGTTTTACAAGTAACAGTTTAAGATATTTTTAAAGCGACAGTTTAAAATTAGAACAAAAGACTCATCTTGCCTCCAGTTCTGAACTTTATGGAAGTCATGAGCTAAGCACGGTGGAGCAGAGGTGGCAGAAGCCAAATCAGGGAAGATCTGGCTCAGAACTGAAGAAGAAAACTATGAGCAATGATTGTAGATGCGCTGCTCAAGGAGCAGACCCGCAGCGAGGAGGAGAGAGCGCCTGGACGGGCAACTGGAGTCAAGGAGAGGTTTCTTAAGCTGGGAGAGACTCCAGTATCCTTGGGAAGTATTGCTCCTTGCACCTGCAAATACACCATTTCCTCTGTCACAGAGAATCCACTGAGGAGGCAGCCAGAGAACATTACTTTTATCAGGGATAGTGACTGTAACCCTGTGGCACTGACATTATCAAGGGCTGCTCACATAGCACGTGCCCCGCTTCTGGGCTCTTGTCCTTTGCACACAACTGAAAACATAAAGAACATTCAGATACTAAGTAGGACAAAAAAGCCAGCTGTTCTGGGCTCAGGCACGGCTACTCCCGGGACACTGCGTTGCCTTCCAGCCCGTCTGGACAGCAGCGAGGTGCAGAAGAAGATTCTCTGGCATATCTTCATGAGCTAAGTGTAAAGTTATGGTTATTATGTGATGGGCTAGTGATAGAAACTGGATGAACTCATCTGGAGACAGCAGAATCTCCTTTCAACTAGCTCAATCCAGATAACACCAAATATAGACCCTGGCCAGAGACGCCCAAGCCCAGAGATATTTTTTTTTAAATGTGTAAGACATTCACATTTTGAATTTTAGATGTTTAAATCTGATATCCTCTCTTGCTGTAGATAACCTTCTGTCATGTATGTTTAAAAAATAATTTTCTCTGTTATCCCTTGCCTTTTTTTTTCCTTACGCATTTTTCTCTCCTTGGACAGATTGCAGGGTTTAGGATGGTGCATTTTCAGTTTGACTTCTGCAGCACGGAACAAGCTGAAGCGCCTGGTGTCTGGCCAGGGTTGCCAGCACTCCAGTTTTCAGGCAGGAGTGAAGAAAGGCTGCAAAATGGCAAAATGGCAAATAGGAAAAAGGGCTGAACTTTTTGAAAAAGAAAATAAATATGGGCTTATGCTGGAAGATAAGACGTAGGGAAAATTTAAACACTGACTAAGGAGTTGTCAGGCTATGTCATTTTTATGTCATATGGAAAGAAATAGTACAAATATAAAAATAATGTATAGGCCAAAATATAGTGAACTTTTTTTAATTCTGCATTTTGCAGTGACCCCACCTAAGCCATTTGTCTAGATATTTTTTGGCTGGGCTGTAGCGGCGTGGTATGTGATTTCACTTAGTTATCCATTTTAAGGATCAGCCTTCAACTCAGAAAGATAAGAGAAATGTCAGGACAGAAAGCAAAAACCTATGATTCACAAGATGTCACATGCTTTGGTTTCTTGACTGAAATCTCTGAAATGAGAACCACCTGCTCCTGGTTGTAATGCAGCATCTCCTATTGGAAAGTCAAACAGCTATTTCAGTAGAGTCTGGGGGAAAAATAAGCTACAAGAAAGAAACTCTGCCAGAAGCTTCAGCAGCAGTCCTGTGAGACCAGAGAGGAAGTACAGCAGATCCTTCAGAGTCTGGGAGCCCAGCAGAAGGCGGCTAGTTCCAGCGAAATTAAGACAAAGTAGAATTAAAAACACAACGAAAGATGAAGGAAAAATACCACGAAAGACGAAGGAAGACAGTAAAAGAAACACAGCGAGGGAAAAAGGGGTGGTATTAGAAGAGGACAGGGTGCAGCAAGCAGAGTGTGATCCAGCAGTTGATCTACTGGGCAAGGGGTTCAGCAGCCAAACCCCAGCACAACTGGCCGGTGCTGTGAGCAGGGCGGCCCCTCGAGATGCTGCTGCTAAAGAGGACCCTTTGCCATGTGTGGTGCCACCGTTGGATATGAAAAACCATTGATGCTACGGTTCCTACAGCACTTTGGTTTGATTTGTTGTGGCATACTCCCTAATAGCTTGAAAGCAGAGCTGCTATGTATCTCTGAAATCAGGGATGGAACTTCTCGGTTTTCGAAACAGAAAATCTGAGACCGTACGCTTGCCTACATCACATGTTTGTGTTGTGGAAGCCAACTTAGAAATGTCTGCAAAGGGCCAGCTTGGAACATTCTTATCTAAAGTAGCACTTTGCTCTTGGATGTCACTACGCTTGGCTGTCCACTCAATGCGATGTACTTCCACGGTTTTCAAGAGCGATTTGAAAATATGAAGGGAAAACAGAAGGGAAGATGATATCCAGAAAGAGAAGGACAGCATCTGGCCTCAAGCAATATGCAATATTTGGGTGGGAGGTGCTGAAAACACGCAACTGTGGCTTTCGATTTTAATTGCAATGGAATTTAAAGGAATTGTAATATGACATGAAAGCTCAGACGGAGTGGCCTGGCGTAAACCGAGCCTGTGGTTAGTTTAAACATGTATCACACTGACCTCTCGTAAATCAGGGTCAGGAGACAATGAGAGGGCAGGCGAGTGTTTGCGCTGTTGTTTGCTGACTGGCTGTTTCAAGGAATGCTGGAAGAATGTGCCAAGAATCTGGCTTTGTCAGGAAAAAAGAAAAGTTCTTGTTTTTGAACAGACTGACAGATCTCTGGAGACAAAGAGGAGTGAGCTGGCACACAGGTGAGCAACCCTAAAACTAGAAGCAGGACTTCCAAAAGTTTCTCCAGGTGTCGCAAATAGTAAAAAGAGTAGGAGAAGCACGAGGCGTTGGGCTGTAATCCTCCAGCTGCTCCTGTGTGCAACCCAGGTACCCAGGGTGGGAGCAAGGTGGGGGTTACGGCATCTTGGCACCAGGAGAGGCTTGTGCGGGGGTCAGGGAATGCGAAGCTGGGGTTGCTGAGGGAACTGCCCCTTGCCACACACTGGGAAAAGCAGGTTCAGCGAGTTCTGGCATTGCCAAAATCCAGGAACTAAAATGAGGCCCAGAGTATATTTTGTGCTATTGTGATGGCCAAATGGGCTCAAATGATAAAGGCTATTCCTTTAGCCAGTTGTTTTCACTTTAAGGCTGCCTTGTTGTGGCATAAAATGTCACTGGAGCCAGAGAAAACAATTTCCTGCAGCATTCCTATTCCATGGTTAAATGGGAGCACCGCGATGCGCCATCAGCGCACGCGAGATGTATCGGACAGGACAAGTGGACCTGCTGTGGAGAGCACAACGAAGAGCAAAAAGAAATTTAATTTGGATGAGCAATCTGGATGCCACCTTTGAAATGTGCTGGTTGGAAGGAGGGAAAGCGAGCACCCTTAGTTAAAACCAGGCTTCTGAGGGTTCCCTTAACTGTAATTTCTCAGGTAAATAAAGTAAAGCTAATGAGGTACACTCAGTAGGCAAGCAACCAGGAATCCTGTGGCTGGCTTAAAATGCTGAACACAGAAGTTCAGATGGAGCTCTGGAAAATAACTGAGAATATGATAAATAGAAAAACACCTTTTAGCTGAGACTTTATTAAAAACAGGGATAAAAATACTTATTTTTAATTTGAGCTGTTTTTCTATGTCCACATTTCTGCTCACAATCATTATTATAGGAATATTAGACATAAATAAGAACTACATTTTGTCTTTCACAAAGCAATTAATGCAGACTGTGACATACGAATGCTTAATTGCATATTTTCAGACTAACTTTTAGAGCAATTTTGGTATGATGACTTTGCACTGAATTAACTCACAAGAGTGATGGCAACTTCCCAGGGTTTTTTACCTTAGGTGAACCTATAGACAAAAGATCAAATCAGAAATGCTTGTTTTCCTGGAACGACTAATTAGAAGACTTTTGAAAATATGCTGGCAAAGAGCTTTTGCAGTGTGTCAGGGCAGAGGAGAATTTAAAAAAAAAAAAAAAAGCCAACCCCCCCTCCAAACCCTAAATTCTTAAATAATTGTTTATGAGTTTGCAGCTCTTTATCAGTTAGCTAGTATACAGTAATATCTACTGGGACACTACATTTCCCTATATATCAAAACAGTTTGAAGATGTAAAAGCAGCAGCTCCTTTCAGCAGCAGGAGAGGACATCAGCCAGGCCTTGTTGCCTTAGTGTTTCACATGTCTTGGTACTATGATTCTGATTACACCTAAACACGGAAATCACCTACTTCGTTGATTTTTAAAATAGTTCCCACCCACCTAATTATTTCAGTTGGAGCCATGGGCTGGCAAGGGAATGGTAAGTCAGGAATGGTATTTTTGGACTGTAAAATACGTATTTCTAGAGCAGTCTGGGGCAAAAGCGAGAGCCAGCAGAGGATGAGAAAAACTGGTTCTGGAAAGAAGCTGAATAAAGATAGCACCGGCAGTCAGGGAGGGCAGCACAACCCCCCCAAGCAGGGCAGGGAAGTTTAAAGAAGTTAACTTTAGGACATGTTTTATTTAGAGCTTGTTCTCAGTGAAAAGCTAACTAACTCCTACATCTTTACAGTTTTAAAGTGTGATCCCATCTGCTCTAACACTAAGAGCTGATCTTGGAAAATACCAGGAGACCTCGGCAGGATGCTGGCGATGACACTGGTAGCTGTGTCACCGTCTCTGCTCTGCCACAAGAGCCTCCAAGTCCTGAGGGAGCACCGTGCTTCTGGCGAGGCACTTGGGCTGCTGCGTCAACCGGAGACTGTGATAGTCTTTCTTACCCTCCCAACCCTTCCAAAAATGGCAGGGTAACATGCTACTATCCCCGTCCTGGTTCAACCCAAGTCTTTACCCCGTGGGCTTAGCTGATACCTTATACTTTGTGGCCACTCCTGCAACACATAACTTGTAATGATTTTGCAGGGTTTTGTCCTTTGACTGGGGAAGGGTTCCTCTTTGCAAATGAAGGTGGAAGATGCAGAGATTCTCCCTGCCCTGTCAGGATAATGGCTGTGTTGCCACGTGGATGAAACTGTGGCTTTAGGCAGACCAGGTTTGGTCTTGAGGAGCCGCAAGGAAGAAAGCTCAGGCTTTTATGAGCAGGTGAACTACAGAGCAGAGCAAAGCAGCTGTGATCCACGCTGATTGCTATGATTCATAAACAAGATTTTATGTCCTACTCTTTTTTTTTTTCTTACTAGAAATGGGAGGTTTATTTATGAACTTTGGAAGGTCTGTCTAACGATGGCTGAGAGCAGCTGTGACGTGCCTTTCTCTCCTCAGATGGTGAAGATTTACCTCAAGAGCCCAGACTCCACATTGGAGGGGGAACGTTTGGGGAGTCATACCAAGAACTGCACGGGCATGTTTCCATGCTTTTTATTAAGGTAATAAATGTTGCACCAAAAATTTAAATTCTAATAGTTAACAGTAGTAAAAGCAATCCTATTTTTAGGCCAATGCCATCCTACTGAAGGAGGCTGAAGGACTGTTTGGAATAACCTCCACATTGAAAATTGTGCTGTTTTCATGTGTGCACCTATACTAGCTCAAAACTGTGGCTCCGATCTTGCTAAGACTTGGAACGGGCTTAACTGGGGGTGTGTGAGCAGTTGTGCTCGGTTGGTCTGTGTTTCCCTGTAGGAATGGGGCCCGTGCGCTGTGGCCACAGTTTGCCGTTCAAATACAGGGAACACGCAATCCGTCTTCTTGAGCAGCTTTACATACAGTTTTCACAACCTGTTTTTGACTGCACAAAACGCTGATGTCCTTCTGCATAAAATAATTTACACATCTCAGAGACTGCTGAGGTTGAGACAGTCTAAACACGGTTTAAGAGATGGAAAATAAGCCTGGGAAGTCTGTGCCCGACCCACGACTTCAGATCAGCCTGGGGCAGTGCCACGACGTGCCTTGACCTCCTTCTCCCCTTCTGCACAGGAAATGTGTTCTTATATTTGACTTTTTTTCAACAAATAAACGGAACATAATCAGGAAGACACTTTGGACTCCAATTTGCAACCTGTGTGGGGAAAATATCAAAATATTTGGAGGTGTATTTTGGGTAGGCTGAGGCCCGACAGAATCAACTGCATGCCAGAGCTGGCCTGGATAAACCCTCTTCTGTGCTGGTCTGAGCGTGGCAGCTGGAAATGCTGCAGCAAGGCGGGATGTTTGTTGTGCTGATTTGCGTCTCAACAGCCAGATTCCTCCTCCAGCAGCAGCTGCTGCCCCAGCTCCAGGAGACAGAGAAACCAGGATGAGCGATGGTGGTGGCACAGAGTCCCCTCTCTGTGCCTCACAAGCCAGTTAGCTTCTCCACTCGGATACCTTTGGGCACAAATCAGGGGAATTTTTTTTCACGTTAAATTGAATATTTTCTTCTTTTCTTATAATCTCTCATGACAGACCAGCAACTGCCACTCGGCAGAGTGTCCCGGTGGTTTGTGGTGTTTGTTCCTGCTAAGGGTTGCAAAACTCACCCACATTTATGCCATGTCTCCAGACGATCCTTCACCTTGCTCCCAGCACCTGCTGAGCTTGTAAATCGGTTTCTGCCCAACATGGGCTAAGAGGAATTGGGAGAAATGGAAATTAAGATCTAAGGAATAGGGTAAAGCCTGAGATGGGAAGACCTAAAAACCTCAGGAAATAAGACGGGGGGACTGTTAGTAACAACGCTGGGATCTGTTCAGATGGGCTAACAGGGGTGTTGCACGGGCCCGATGAAATTTAAGACCCGGAGAGATTCAGATTGACTTTACAGAGCTGAGACTGCCTCATACACAGCTCAGGCAAAATAGCACTGGAAGCTTATATTGGGTGTTTGTAGTTAAAAGCTTGAATGCAATTAATAGTGTCATGTTATCATGTGAAATGCCTTCTGGAGGAAGATAAACAATTTCAGTTTATTATGGTTTTCTTTCCCATATGGCAGAAATGGGCCCAGGACCAATCTGGCTCTCAGCAGAAAGCCTTCCATCTCCGTGTTCATTCAGCAGGTCATATTTAATTGATTTTAATATCCTTCCTGTACTGGGTCCTCACTGGTGGATCCATTCCAGTCAATACTCTACAGTTAAAGTTTTCAAGCTCATTTTTTACCCTCCTTGACTCTTCTGCTGCTCATGCTACTGTTGAGTATTCCTTTGTATCTGGTCTGCTTTTTGTCTCTCTGTGCCAGTGTTTATGCTGAACTATTACTTTCAAAAGCTAAATTTTGAGCACTCTCACCTCATTCCAAATCTCCTCAGAGAAAGCAGAATCACATGAAAACCCAAACAAATAAATCAATTAAACAATGCTTGCATGATTCAGAAAGACAAAGAGATATTCATGCCTACATCAAAGAATGACACAATTGTGCTTGCTTCTCCCTTTTATTCTAGTACCTCCTGTTTTCATTCCAAGTTCCATTATTGCGTGTTTTCCCAGTCTATCCAGATTAGGCAAGAAACATATTTTCAAAGGTACATACTCGCTGAAGGGTGCAGCTAGGCACCTGCCCAGGGAGGTGAAATCCCATAAAATTTTCTTGGATGCTTAAGAACATTTGAAAACCTGCCCCTGAATGTTTCAGAACAAGGGCTTATCTTTCCCGGAAAACCCCAAACATTTGTAAGTGTCATTAAAAACTATGGGACTGGCAAGAATCTGGTTAAAAGACACCAGGATAGAACACAATGTAAAAATAAGGTGTAACTGGAGAAAAGGAATCTGAAGAGAAGAGACTAATACTTTTAACAGCTTAGGAAAATGTACTGGGGAAAAGCGCTTCAAGACAAGTCTGCTTTCTGGCATTGCTTCCAAAACATCTTTGCTAAATCCCGATGTTTTTCTATGCAAATTCAATAGCTACGAAGGCACAACATATATCTTCCAGCAAGAGAGTTGTCCCTTGTATAACCTCATGACTTAACAGGGCTGACAAGTGTACAAAGCTTTACTAACAGCAGGTCTGATGGATTTTGGAACATTTGTAGTAATGATTTAATGTAATGAAATTTTGCGTCATGATTAGAAACGAGATTTTCTTACCATTATCAGAGGCCCAGTCATGCAGGTCTAAGAGAGACTGGTAGATCACAATACTGCAAGTAATTTTTTGTTTCTTTCTTGTGCAGAAAAAAGGGAAATCTTTCATGCCACTCCTGAAAAGCTAAAGGTCAGCCTTTGAACAGTATCCAAACCTTTTTCTCTCTTGGTATTACAAATAAATTGCTGTACTGCGGACTCCAGTAGTTTGTCAGTAGTTCATTGCTCCGTGCAGCGGCAGAAGGAACAAGCCATGACAGCAAAGTATTTAACTAATTAAGTTTCTGCAGATTTGGAACCCGCTTTGTGTTCCAAAACAACCGCTGGCAACAGTGAAAAGTTCAGCTGCGGACGCGTGTGTGCTCCCGTGAAGGTGCAAAGAAGCCAAGCGCTGGGTTATGGACTGACAGGAAGGTGGTGTCAGCCAGGGCTTCAGAACAGCACAAATAAGTGTCTGAAGGACAACTGACAACTTTCAAGGGTCTTACAGAGCCTCACACAGAACCGAGGTCCCCTTTTTCCCCTTCTAAAAAATACTGGGTGTTCTCCCTCTTTTCTACAAAATAAAGGACAAGCTTTCTCCAACGTTAGCGCTCCCTTCTCTGTTTTGGTTATCTTTTTTTCCCCTCTCACCATGTGTGATAAGTGCAGAATATTGCTCTTCCTTAACAAAGAATCGTCCTTTTTAACACTGCAAAATAATCCCAGAGTGTAGTTTATGGCTTTTGACCAGTCTTTTCTAGCTGGCCACGTGTTGCTGCGGTGCTCCTCGCTGCTCTCCGTACCCCTGGCAAACACAGCAGTCATTCCCTGGTGCTACAAACACCCTTAGTTCAGGTACCGGGGTCGCTGCCCGTGGCTGACGGCCCCGGGGAAGGCGTAGAGCACTAAATCATAGAATCATAGAACCGGTGAGGTTGGAAGGGACCTTTAAGATCATCAAGTCCAACCATTAACCTGCCCTGACAAAAAACCCCTTCTAAACCATGTCCCTCAGCACCTCATCTACCCTTTTCTTAAACACCTCCAGGGATGGTGAATCCACCACCTCCCTGGGCAGCCTGTTCCAATGTTTAATAACCCTTTCAGTGAAATGAGTGATTGAGGAAGGATCTATGAAATTCGTGTGAAAGCTTTTCTTTTCCCTCCACTTTATTTTCTTTCTGTGGAGAGGATGGGTGAAGCGCCTGACGCTCTGCTTCTCTCACCCACCGGGTTTCAAGCGGGGAGCGCTGCCATCAGCGCGGAGGGAGGCTGACTCCCCCTCTGCGGCTCCGCGCGCGCTCTGCTGCGCACAGCTGGAGCGGGCTTCGGGGGAGCTGAACCGGGGGAACACACACCTACGCTCACTCACAGGTGTGAATTGCTCCCTCCAACCTAAGGAGAAAAAGAGCTCAAGAGTTACCTGTCGCAGCACGCTTAGATGTTGCATTCATCTCCGGTCTTTACATGTAGACTATCAGAGGTTTTGCAAAACATTTATAAAGGTAAAAGAAAGGAAAAACATTCCCAAATGTGATGGGTTTACAAAAGGAGAAGGACCCCTCTATCCCGTGCTCTGCTACCCTCTAATGCTTTTCTTTTGAGATTCTCGTATTTAATGAAAATTAAAGTTTTATAGGTAGCTAGGATCAATTGCATGGCATGCGTAACAAGTTTGATTACAATAGGGGTTTTCACCGGTTTTATCTGAGAAAATCAATATGCAAACATATACAGAGAAGCTGATTTGGCCTTTGTCTTCTCCGGCATAAAAAATATTAAAATTTAAAACTCCAATATTTTTAGGGAAGCAAACATTATTCTCACCACAGAGCAATAATGATGACTCCTAAATACATCTCCAGGTTAAGCATTTTACTGTATAAACTGTGATGATTTGACTCTTTCACAGATCAGAAACAGTTCTGCAGCTGAATATCACATAGAGTTAATATTGTATTTTGGAGGGAAATGTTGGAATTTTACATTGTAGAAATTTATTAATAAAGCTGAGGATTAACATAGTATGTTCAGGAAATATAACACTACTAGTAAGCAATGAAAAAACCAGACACTATTTTCTTCTTTGTTCAACTCTAAGTACAAGAATGTAGCAGCTAATTGAACTGACAAAAATATTTTCATTACAGACTTTTGAGACTATTTAAGTTCTATTTCTGAAGTAGAAACTACTAGATATTCAAACCATATCTCTAGTTTGTGACATGAAATCCTAAATGGCATTCAGTTGACCGACTTGCAGGAATTATTCTTCCTACTTTCCAGAAAACCATTTTCAGGTATTTTGGAATTGGACCAGGCGTAAGCACGAACGAACTGAATAAAGTCTAAAACCTGATGGCTGCTGAACATTTATGTAACTTTAAACCCAATTACTGCCCCTGTTAATTTGTATTCCACAGGTAGGGAAAGGATGCTAGAGTTAAGAGCACGTGAGAAGAAAAACTGAGATGAAAACGGACGCCCACCAAATACATAAACACGGCATCCAGAAAAACACCGGATCGCAAAGAACATCCTCTTTTCTTAGTAACGGGTGTTGCTCAACTGATTTTAAACACCCCACCTTGCTTTGTGGGTCACGGCGTGCAGCCGCAACCAAAGAAATGTCTAGTGGCCTTTTAAAGGAATGGAACCAACACTATTATTGAACCAGGAGACAGCTACAGGAAAACATACGATTTTTTTAAAATTATCTGAGCCCATCAAAGAAACTAGACTCAATGTTAATCATAGATAAACACATCACTACCTGTTTCCTCAGTTATACTAATGATATTTTGGAATCTGATTGTTAAAGTAATTGAAACCTAATTTTTCAGATGGAAGTGCTTCAAGCAAAGAGTAACGTGGATGCCAACCGAGACATCTGGAAGAGCTCAGATATAAACAGGTATAGAATTGAAATATGACACGAGAACAGAAAACCACTTCTTATTCACAGTACAATTGCACACGCAAATTCACTACAGAAACCTGTATGGTGCTTTTTCACTATGTTAAAAATATGATGGCAGGAGAAAATAAAATGAATTTGAAGAAACATTCCAGTTCTTACCTTTTCTATACATTTGGTCTTTTCTATTAAGTATGTAGATTTTAATAATCTGAATCTTCCAGTGAAACAAATTTAGCATAGTCTAAATTATGTGCATCTGCAGAACTTTGTATTTTCGCACTGATTTCATACTGATTCACTTGCTCCATTTTTTTCTTGTTGTTGTTGCTGAAGGCTGATCATCATAGCAAGGCAAAATGGACCATGACTTTTTAAGAAGTGAGGAAATAAAGGAAATAACATAATGGATATCTTGGACTAAGCCTAAGCCTGTCTGCCTATGCAATGTGCCAATACTACTAAATCCACAGAAATCAGAAGGATTAAGAAAAATTTTAACAGTCTCATAAAAGAGAAAGAGATGAAAAAGAAAAAATAAAAGAAAAAGAGATGAAACTCTTTTCACCAGCTCCTCCCAGGGGCTGTACGGGTGTGCTTTCTTCTCTAAAACAGAAGACAGCTATTCTATGAGGGAAAACTTTTCAACAGAAATCTTTAAAAATATATGTTAAAATAGTAAAGAAGAGAGGACTAAAGCATTTCGCTAGCAATCAAAAGAATTCTTTCATCTTCTACATTCCATTAACATTATGGATTTTATCCAAATAACTATAGCTTATGAGCCGCAGGACACGTACTTATGTTTAGATTACCAGTTAAATACATATTTCTGAAGATCTTCTATGGGATATGTGAAATATGCTGAAGCAGGAAAAAAAAAACAACTGTGCAATGTAACAAGTGTTCTTAATATTTCTTTATTAGTTTAAAAAAACCTGAAACTAATAACCATCTGCCTCCTAGAGTTCAGAGCGAAGCTATCCATGTACAGCTATCGATATACAGCTACTTCCTGTGCGTTGGCTTCCCTCGGGAAGCTGCTGAAAACAGTTACATGCAGTACAGAATTAAATTTTTCACACTTAATACTGCATGTAAATTAACAAAATTCTTCAAACGCGATGTATAAGGGAAGGAGGGAATATCTAAAGTCTATCATATTCATGAGTTAAATGGTTTTCTATGTTTTCCTATGTATTTTTTTTGCTTCTCCAACATGGTCAGATCTGTATTCTTAAAGACAACAAATGGTTACACAAAGTCTCAACTCAGACATGCTACAAAAGTCAAATGATGACTGAATAATTTTTTGACTAGGATTAAACTTTTGTGATTAATGAGGTTTAATTAAGAATATACGCCCAGGAGAACACTATGTTATTTTTTTTTTTATTTGTTTATGTCCTATAGAAGTAAAAGGATACCATGCAGAAGTTGAAACCTGCCTGGCATTGTTTTGTCTTGATTAAAATTCGGCACATTAAACAGGTTAGATTCTACGGCCACATGACACACCAAAACCATGACATCTTCCAATTTCAGACCAGCAGTGTCTTGCAGAGGTTGATTTTGCACCAGCTCTCTAATTCAGCACGTTCTGAGAGTTAAAACTTCTGATCGGAAGAGGCAGTAGTGAACTGCCAGAAATGTATTATCATACAACATACAGCTTCAGCTGAAACTTATGAATTGTGGAATTAAATCAAAATAATGTTTCCAATTTGGCAGCAGCATATCTGACCGAGACTATAGGGATGCTGAAGTCAATAAAATTCTGTAAAGTGGACTTCACACACAGAGCACTTTTGAATGATCTTATGCATCAGAGTGGAGTAGACAAGTTGCAATGGGCAGGATGATGGACTGAATGAAGAAAAGATGCATTCACAATGAGAGTTGAGGCAGACAAATTATTAGTCAAAAGGCATCTTACACAGTAATTTTAATACTTAAAAAACGTAATAACTTTAAAAGCCCTCTACTTCACATTTTAGATAAGGGCTCTCACTTCTGTAAGTATTAATCAGTACCTCTGGAGTGAAGCCCTTATTATACTGAGTTGAAAGAAGCACGAGCCAGTTGAACCGCTCTTCTGGGAGATGCTCGAGGGAGTGTAGTCAAATTGCTGCTTCACTGAGCTTACAAATCTTCAGGTGAGGATGTTACTGCTTCAGACTCTGTATTTCGCTTTGCCGTGGTCATTGATAACACATATGTGCTGAAAAAAATATAACACTGATTGCAACAGTATAGTTGATTACATTATTAATAATTAATACATTGTTCAGAAAGACTTTCGCTTGGCCAACCTACTGATCTTGTAATTACCCCTTCCTTTCCAGAGACCTGCAATTGGATGCTGATTTCACTTTCTAGCTACAGCAAGTTTTTCCACTTGCAATTCCCAGCTTTGAGGTCTACTCCTGGGAGTACCACGGGAAGCAAAGGCAAGGCTTGCACCTTCTTTTCCGTCATTATCTCGCTGAGAAAAGAGGTAGGCAGCAGAGCAGTAAAAGTCCAAACCTGTCTGAACTGTAGCTGTGTGTCATTTTTTACTGCTGTTTCTGCACGTACTGGGAATGGTGACCTGTGAAGTCCTAGGCCACAGTAGACGGGAGTGTAGCAGAGGATGACTTCTGCTCTTAGGGGGAAGAGACAGGAAGGAACCGTTCACAGCGCTGAGCAGTGACTCCTTTGGATTACTTGACGTTTTGCAGGGAGTTCTACACTGGTTAAAAGGATCCCAACCATGACATTAAGGCCCCAGGGAGGAAGCAAATTATGAAATATTTAAGAGACCCTGGAAAAGCAAACCAGTGATTTTTTAAACCATTTTTAAAAGAAACTTACATTTAGATCTCTGAAGTGCTCGTTGTAGTCTAAGGCATAACCTACCACAAATAAATCTGGAATTTCAAATCCATAATCTGTATTGAGACAAATAACAAACACCATCAATATAAGATCAATGGCAATTATATAGCCCTTAAATTCATGTGATAGTTCTCTGACAAGCAAACTATAGATACACGTAATCACTTGAGGTTGTGCTACTTTTGACTTTGAGACATGAAGGTAAGCAGTAACCCTATAGCCAGTTCCCACCCACTATTTGTGACAGGGATATGGACAGTCAGTGGAGACCAGGAGAGTTGTGTACATTATCAGTGGCACAACAGATATGTTGCGGAAGGAAGCCAAAATCAGAGCTAAAAAATTCTGCCTACATTTGAAGCTCCATTGGTATACATGTGTGATGACAACTGTCCAGTATCACATTAATGATTTAAAAAAAAAAAAAAAAGACAATTTTAATTCTGAAGTGACTTTCAGAGATTTATATATTTTCTTCTAAGAAGAGCAAAACTTCTTTTGCATATTATGCGACCAAAACATGTCAAATGCTTCTTCAATCAAAGCCCCAACCTTACGAAGGCTCATGCACACGCTTAACAAAGTAAATGCATGCAGAGTAGCTTCATCATACAACTCACAAATGTCCAGCTAAGCACAGGCCTGTATCTTTTTGAGTGTGAAAGTTTGTGCAGTATCAGCACTACATAAACCAAGCTAAACTCTTTCCAAATTGCTCACTAAGTATCTAGAGAAAAGCACAACCTTATGGATGCAAAAATAGGTCAGCATAAAAAATTTTACAGGTATTCAAGTAAGGAATTTATTCAAATGTTAAAAATTGTGGGTAGCAGACACTTTGGAATCATAAATTCGGGTAAGTGAGCAAATGACACAGCGCTGTCAGTGGTTTTTACAAGAGTGATCTCTGATGTTTTATAAACTTAATCACAGTATGAATAAACAAGGATAAAACCTGTTTCATTTTACAACATAAAAATACTAAGCTACCCTTCATGAAGTAATTTTTTTGTACTTTTGATATGTTTAACATTAGTGAATCCAGTTGAATATACACTTTAATTTACTGGACTAAATTCTAAAGGTTAAAAATACCACTGTATAAAAAGTTGTATAACAAAAATGTTTGGGTCACAGCCCAGATTACTGGGCTAAAACTGTGGGGCCGTGCCCCATGCGGAGTAACTTTGGCTTCATAAAGTTTCCCTCTCTCTCACATCCTGAATCAAGACCCTTCATGCTGCCTCCTGATACTCACCTGCCTACTCTCCTTCCACCCTCCTCCCTCCCCAGCTCAGCTGACCAGAACCTTCTTCAGTAGCAAATACTCATCAATCTCTTCTAGATGGATCTATTCTTTTCAGTATTTAGCCACATACCTGTTATTACATCATTTATTCTAATAAGTCTAAGATGACAATAGCTTGGTATAGCTCCATTTATGGCTTCATCACAGCACACGTACCAATAATTCAGAGAGAAGTGGTATGGTGTGACACAAACAGAGCAGCGTGAGGAAGTTTAAAAAGCCCGATTTATTTTTTCCTTCCTGGGGGGTGGGATTTAATTATAATATCATGGTGTACCCTTTAAACAATAATACTTTTCAAAAGATAATAAAACCTGCTATTCTGTTATAAAAATGTAAAACTTGTGAATAACTAGGTCACAACAAAACACCTTTCATGTTCAGATGGAATCCTCCAGCTCATCCAAAGAGATGTAATGAGGAAAGAAGAGGAAGAAATGGGCTTTCTCTTCTATATAGTTTTTCAGAGACAGAAGATAAAACACCTTTCTTTCACAGACAAAATTAAACCCTTTCATAACGTCCCTATAAAGTTAGTACTCTGCAGAAAACATCAAACTACAAGGAGGTTAGGCTTTGCAAGCCACAATTATACATCTCCTTCCATTGCATCCCATCGTCCCACTGACAATTAATATTTTATAGTGCTTCTAGCAGTCCGTAGAACGATATGAAAGGCAAGTGGCAGAATAATGGTAACTTGTACTGTCATGTACAGATTTTCACAATAACACTTACAATCTGGTCTGTACCCATCAGGCCGAGATGTCCTTTTCACCAACAAACTGTAAGCAAAACCAAAATAAACTCCATGTAAATCGAGGTATTTACCTGAATAACACGCATAAAAACTATTCCCTTTATCAAAAAACTTCTGAGCCATGTGAATCATTGCTCTTGTTCTGCTTCTCCTCCCCATAACATCCTGATGACAGGGAAGGGATAGGTGTGTTCCCTCTCAAAGTCCATCAGTGCCAGTCCTGAGGTGGCTGAAGGGTCATTGCCACTGCAGAACAACAGAAAAGCGTTTCCTCCCCTCTCCTCCACCCTCCTCTTTGTGACTCGGGCAGCTCCTCTGCAGAGCTCCCCGTGCCATACTGACGCATCCAATTAAAGCAGGATCTCGGAATGCGAGCTTACCCCGGAAAATTTGCTGGGCTAGACTAATTAATTACTAAGTTTTGTGATCGTTTCACTCACCTTGCCACTTTAATCATTTTTGGCTTGCATTTTTCTATATTATTAAGCAGAACCTTCATAGTCCTCCCAGTTCCAACAATATCCTTACAAAACATGAAAAATAGAGTAAGTAAAAAACAAAGGAAAGCTGAAAAGAGGAAATATGGACAATGACTGAACAGTTCCACCTTCTTCTTTTGTGGAAATAAGCTATTTTTCCCACTGTATTGTGAGGCATATCCAAAAAAGGTTATAATTGAACTCACACTCTTTCAAGCAAGCACTTTCTACTCATAAAATAATCAGTATAAGGACTGTCCACTTCCTTTTGAAAGTAGCTATGTTTCTAGTACTTGGGATGTAACATGGGAGTGGAGAATACTTCACTGGGCATTGCAAGGATGCAGGGATCAGACTTTTCATATTATGCTCAGGACTACAGTTTGTCAGCATCTCTCCATGTCAGGGTTAAAGCTGCCCTGCCTGTTGTTTTATTAGTCCGGTACAAATGCACATTCTCCAGAGCTGCTGTACCCAACCTGATCTGAACGAGATCAGTAGCTACCTGGCTACAAAACTGAGCATGGCCTGGAGAGGAGCTGTTGATCTTGAGCTCTCTGGGTGTGGATTTTTCTTTAGCAACACCTTGTCTCTGCTTCCCAGCTATCCCAGCATTAACAAAGTTTGCTGCGGACGTTATTCATTTCTCTGACATTGGCAAGTATGGAGCTCCTCGCAGCTATTCAGGTAACCAGCCATCTCTGCGGCTAATGACATTTTTCCCCTCCTTTGCTTAGAAAAGATATTCCAACATTTATACATTTCCTTCATTACACCATCCAGCTTACTTCCCACACAAGCAGACTGGGCCTGAAATGCCTGTCAGATCCTGTCGTGCTCTCTAACCATCCCAGTTGCTTTTCCGACACTGCAGAAGAGAATCACCTACATTAGCAAAGAGAGAATTTGCAGCACCAGTGAGGTGACACGTTCTTTTCCTCTGCAACTCGACACTGTTGATTTTCATCAGCAAGGTATCTGTGACAGGCCCTCCCCAGGGGACACTGCAGTGCCAAGGCGCAGGAGGCACGGGGAGGTGAGAGAATGACCGACATTCCCAACCAGCGTGTGAACAACCCTGAAGCTGTAAAGCATGTGCAGGGCGATGCTACTATCTCAAAGCCGTGCAGCTGAGAAGTGCAGGGCATCTTTGCATTTAATTCATTGCCCTCCAAGGAACAGAACAACTTGCGGAACAGGAGTTGGTGAAACCATAGAAAGAACAAATCAAATGATGCAGAAACAAAGACTCCTGGGTATCACAAGGCAGAGTACCAATTAGAGCGGCAGCAATGTAGTTTGATCCGTCATGCAATTGCAAAAGGGCTAGGAGGTTGTTAAGCAAATCAACCCCTCTCCCACTTCACTGCCTCCCAGCTGAAGAAGGGTAAACATGGACGGGTTTTAGAAACTGAGCACACAATCACGCCTTGACTATGGGACTTTATCTAAGTACAGTGTGACACAAGCACCCAACTTACCTCCACAATTAGAACGTTCTGAAAGAAACAAACAAAAAGGAACACAATTACACAACATTCACAGACTAAGAGAAAAAAATGTTTGAAAAAGTGAAATGAAGACGGGTAGGTGCACATGCATATGTACAACACGGTGGGGCACAAGCAGTTTCCTGATTCATTTGTGTGCCCTGGAAAAGAGCCAGCCATAAGAGCAAGCCCTGGGGTCAGGGGCTACAGGTTTATTCAGCTCTGTCTAGATTATTCTCATTGTGCAGGAACAGATGTAGCTTTGGAAAATAAAATTGGGTGGAAGAAATCCAAATGGCATGAGATTCACTTCCTTCCAGTGTGTCTAGCTGTGTACTACAGTGTACCCTATAGTTCACTAAAGTACTATTTCCAGTGTTAATATGAGACTTCAGCAATAATCTTTTTACTCTGAAATAAATGCCCTTCCTTCCTCCCTTCGCCCCCCAGAAACCTCACAGTAAAGGATTACAGGCCAAGTCGTAGCACCCACTCTCAAAGCACCCTTTCTCTTCAAATACTGCTGCTGAAACCAGTAGTATTACTTGAAGAGAAGGGGAGCGGCCCAGCCAAGAGCAGTGATGTCAAGCTTTTTGAGAGCATGATTACACAGGCTGATCTTTTGCTGAAATGGTTCATCACAGTTCCAGGAATCACAATATCTAAGGTGACTTTTCTTCTTCTGTTCAAAGCAATAATAAATAATGTCCTTATTAGAAGAAATAAAAATCTATTTATTAGTGGGCATTATCATATGCATGTACAAAAGGATGGACTCCTACAATCTTGCATTAAGATCTACTTTCTGAGGGGAAACCTGCAATAGCAAGAGGAAAGTTATTTCACAAATACCTATATCAATCTATCTATGTATACATCTTACACGCATGTGCACTTTGTATGTCCTGCAAAACCTTGAGACAGGTAGTTTCATATCCTCGCAGCATTCACCAGCCTAGCTTGCATTCCACATCCTTTCTGACAGGCTTGTTGGCTTTGCTACATATGTAATCTGTAGGCTGTCTAACGTCCTTTGCCATCGGAGAATCCCAAGGTTGAGAGTTCTGAGGAAGACCCAAACACCATGGAGAAGGAGTGTGTGAAGGGAGTGTGCTCATAACAGTTTCATTAACTGATATGTAAATATTTTTTTTAATCTTGACAACAGAAATAATATATTAATATAGATTATCCATATATATATTCATACTGCAGTTCCTCCAAACAATTCAAGTGCTTGGCAGGGAGCCATACCATGCTCCACGCATCGATCACTGCAGAAACATGTTATACGCTGTATTATACCTGGATGCTTCTGAAATGGCAAAACACTTGGTAAAGGTGTGGAGGAAACTCCCAGTAGCAGTTCAGCAGGTGTCAGCAGTGGAGATATCACTCAAGAAAGCCACTAATTTAGAGTGAGCTCAGTGGAATGTGTATTAATCTTGGAGGGTGGCTCCTTTTTGGCGTTTTCATAACAGGTTTCACTGGTGGTTATCCTGCTTGGCACTCCTGACATTCAACCTCTCAGCTGCTGACACAAACAACTCTGGATGTGAAAGACCTAGTCCTGTGGAGGTAAAAAGCCAAAGGCCTCTTAACAACAAAAGTCCAAATACACCCTGCCTCTAGAAATTTCTTCCTTCAAGAAAGAATGGAAGCATGTCAGTCCTCTAGATAAGAAAAGACCAAAAGCATGTTCAGGAGAAGCTTATGACAGGTAACATTCTTGAAGGAAGCCATTTGGATCCAAAAAGGGTTTGGCTCTCATCTGGCTTCCTGGATGAAGTCATAACTCAGAAAAACACTTCCAAAGACCAGCCCAGGACACCTGGGTCTGAGGCATAAGCAAATCACTTGATTCAGCCAGTGGACACCTGAAGATTATGTGCAGGAGTAATGGTTTAACCATCCCCCAGGGAACCTGCACAGCTGGTGGTATATGTAAATATTTATGTGTGTATATACACACACACACACATATATATACAAAATAGAGGGAGAGAGCAGGAGACCTGACAAGGAAAGAACATCACCAGAACTAGAGATGGAAATGAATTCCCTCCGTACCAGCAAACAGCCTGGGATGACTGTGAGTGGCACCTGGTGAGAGAGGCTGACCTGAGATCAGCCTGACAGCCTGACCCATCTGCCAGTTTCCTGCAGCTCTTGATGCTCTTCATACTGTTGCCAAGAACTTTCCTCCCAAGGGAAAGCACAGATCTTCTAGTGACAAGACCTATCCAGCAGCGACTGCATAAGACGGGACGTACCAAAACTGACGTGGCAGAGAGCTGCAAAGTCCTGCGTTAGCAGGCTGTGGCAGGGTGCAGCAAAGGCTGGTTGCTCCCCGAGTGAAGGGTAGCCCTGAGCTGGGGGCAGTGATGCAGCCAGCAGTGCAGGGGCCTCACCAGCCCCACAGTGCCCCAGTGGGGCGGGTGGGCAGACCTGAGACTTGTTCAACTAAGAATGCCACATCATCAGGTGAGTTCATGGTGACGAGGCAGATCTGAGGTCAAGCTGGGATGTCAATCCACAGGTTGGGGTCAGGTCCAGGAAGAGTAACCATGATCAAAGACAGCCCACTGATCTCCAGGCAGGTCCACAGTGATGAGATAGGTCCGAGGTTAAACTGGGAAGTTGGTCTGTGAGTTGGGGTCAGGATCAACGTCTGTAATAATGTACAGGCATGGCTGTAGCTGAGCTGAAGATGGGGAGCCATACTGCATAGCTCAGGCATAGAGGAAAAGCCCCGGGTGGAGGTGGACTGAGGCTCCTCTGCCCACAGGTGTGGGTAGGGGCCCCAAGAGACACAGGTCATGTCCATCAAGGCCTGTTTGTGCACACAGGGCTGAGACAGACTGAGAGAAAAGCGTAGTCCTGGGACATTCTGTTGATAGACAAATATCCTATCATGAGCAGCAATAGGGAGTCTCTTGCTTACTCATAAGCGGAAATTATAAAATTAGACAGAATGAGGGGACAGCAGCCTCCCTGGCCACTGAATTGGGATTAAACCAATAGAGAGGATCAGATCTCACTAATGATCTTGTGAGAAAAAAAATCATAAACATTAATAGAAAATGGGTCTGAGGAGAACATGAAAGGTCATCAAGACTATTCTGTTGGCCCAAAGAATCAGTTTAAAACTATCCCTCACAGATATCTAATTTACTTGTTCTTGAACATGATGAGGACTTCAGGACCTCCCCAGGCAATGTGTCTCAGTGCCTCATCATCTAAGAGTCAAAACACAGTTAGAAAACCTCTGTTGCTATTTGACCTGGACTTGTTTTGCCGTGGACACAGAAAGACCTCTGTGTTCTTCTCTTTTTAACTTCTTCTATATTTGAAGACAGATGTATTTCCTGTTTTCTCTTCTTCAGGTTAAACAACCCCTATTTATTCAACATTTTCTCACAGTTATATTTTCTAGCTTTCCGGCCATTCTTCTGTTCTCCTCTGGACCTTGTGCGGTTGGTCAGAGTCCTCCAGTCGTGGTGCCACAAATCAAAGCAAAGCCTTTTTGAACATCAAGAAGAATAAAAGAACCACTTTGTACGCTTTATAAATACTCCTCCTTTCTATATACTCCAGTATAACAGTTACATCTCTTATAAAGGTGTGCTGTTGTCTCATGTGCAACTTGTGATCCACCTATCGTCTCCTGTTCAGAACTGTTGCTTAGTCAGTCTTCCTCACTTGCCTTTATGCAAAAGATTACTTCTATATAAACAGAGAAGTTAGTATTCATCTTTTTTGTCATTACATGTCATTCTTTGAACCAAATTCTTAAAATAATTTCTTAAGATCATAATAATATCTTGTAGTATTTTTCCAGGTAGTACCACTAGCATTAAATGCTAATTCTATCTTTAAAATCATGAATTAAGTATTGTATAGTCCCTGGAGAACATGCTTTAATGCATCCAGTCTGACAGTGAAGCGTAATTAACTGTTTCTTAAGAACAGTTTTCCAACCAGTTATACATCTGTCTAATAGAAATTTAATCTTGTCTACTTTTTCTTATCACAAATGACTCATATGAAGGAAAGAAGATTAACGTGGATCCAGACATGCCTGAAGGGTTTGTCTGGCCACAAGAGTGATAGTCACCTGTGCGTGACTTCAGCTGAAGCGTAAGATGTCATATTTATTGACTAACTTGAGAAGTAAGGATATTGGTGGACCCTGAAATTGTCTGACCAGCATTTTGTTATTCTTGCCTCTTCTCCTCAGAGTCAAGGACCCCACCAGTTACAAATGATACAGACTGGGAGATTTGTTCCTTTGAAAGTCCCTTTAATCAGGCAGTTGTCTAGGTCAGGAAACAGAGATTCTGTTTTGCATTATGCACATTCTCATTATTCCCAAAACATTGATGAGGATTATCTGTGCTCTGGAGAAATCTTGTATGTAAGGAGTTTGTAATGGAAAAGCCACTATAAAATATTTAGATATGAAAACATTTTGTACATATAAATAAGCAGGGATCCTGATGATTGAGAGCGATAGATTAATCCTTGTTGAGCAGGGTTACTGTGACTGAAGTCACCATAATTAACTTTTGCTTATGACTGAAGGCATTCAAAATGGTTTGCCATCCTCTGGTCCCAGAAACCATCTCCTTCAAAACAACATGATGTGCTGGGAAACTGACTGTATTGCTGCCTATCCCCTGCCTTGCTCCTCTTGAAGCAGGCTACTGATTGAAGGGTTCCAGAGAAGGGATGGCATAGCACAGCAGCAGATGAACAAACTGCCAAGAAATGGTTGGATATACAGTATCCAAGACTAGCTAGTGGTGATGTGTAACGAAAACTGGTTGAAATAGATTCAAGGATAAGGGTATCCTTGAGCAGATGGATAGAAGAAGATAAAAGGAGAATGCAATGGGTACAACAAATTAGCACATTATCAGTAATGTCACCATCATCCTAAATGCACAGCTGGCTGCATCCAGCGTATCTTGTGAAAGGTCACATTTACATGAAAGACCTTATTCAGCTTCATCATGAAATCCACCTCTGGGCTGGTGGGCAGGAGACTGGTGAAACTCATCAGCTTGTGTGCTGCAGCAGCAACTGACAGCTGGACAAATGATAGGAAGCTAAAGGATGCTGAAGAAAAGATCTTTTTTCAAGTATGTGTGTTTGAAGCTCCGCTCCTGTACCACATAGATCAAGACTGTTTTGTCCTTTCAGATATATCCGAGGCAATTGCAGAGGAGGAAACCACATGAAAAGTAATCCAGCGTTCTGGCATGCATTTGATATTTTCTGTCTATTTTTGGAGCTTGGAGAACAGGAAATAGCAATATTTACTGACAAGTTAACTAAACTGAAGATGGCTTAATTTCTGAGTAGATCCATCTTCACCAATACAATCTGTGAAGTACGTCCAGAAATCTAATAATTGTGGTAATATATCTTACAGTGAGACACAGAGAACAGTCAGTTTTTTAAAGTATGTCCTGGAAAGACTTCTTATATAGTTCAAATAAAGAAGCGGCGGTGGCTCAACTCTCAGAGACTGAAACACCTTTCTACTGAGTCATTGCAAGAGAATCAGCAGCTTTCATTGCTGGTGGATCAGAGGGATGGTTGGGAGCTGACAGATTTGTGTACAGCTGTGATTCATCCTGTGTTTACAGCTGTTTCTAGCCGGTAGCTGGCAGGAAGTGTGCTGGTGCAATATAGAATCATAGAATTATAGAATATCTGGAGTTGGAAGGGACACATAAGGATCATTGAGTCCAACTCCCTGCTCCTCACAGGACTACCTAAAACTAAACCATATGACTAAGAGCATCGTGAAGACACTCCTCAAACTCTGACAGGGTTGGGGCCCTGACCACTTCCTTGTTCCAGTAACAGACCACCCTCCCAGTGAAGAACCATTTCCTAATGTCCATTCTGAACTCCATCTGATGCAGCTCCATTCCATTTTCTTGTGTCCTATCACTGGTCCCCAGAGAGAGGAGATCAGCACCTCCCTCTCCATTGCTCCCCCCTCAAGGAAGGTGTAGACTGTCATGAGGTCACTTCTCAGCCTTCTCTTCTCCCACCTGAACGAACCAAGTGACCCCGGCCACTCCTCATAAGTCTTGCCCTCGAGACTTTTCACTGTCTTGGTCACTATCCTCTGGACACAGTCTAATAGTTCGATGTCCTTCTTACATTGAGGCACCCAAAACTGCATCCAGTATTCACCAGTGCAGTGTAGAGTGGGACAGCCATCTCCCTCGACCAGCTAGCTATGCTGTGCTTGATGCACCCCAAGACACTGCTGTCCTTTTTGGCTGCCAGGGCACACCGTTGACTCATATTCAACTTACCATCAACCTAAACCCACAGATCTCTTTCCACATGGCTGCTCTCCAGCCTCTCATCCCACAATTTGCATGTACAACCAGGATTACCCAGTTGGAGATTCCAGTGTTTGCTCTCGTTAAATTTCATACGGTTGATGGTTGCCCAGCTCTCCAGCCTATCCTGATCTCTGTAAGGCCTCTCATCCCTCAAGGGAGTCCACAGCTCCTCTTGGTTTAGTGTCATTGTCAAGTTTACTTGATGTGCATTCAATGCCTGTGTCCAGATCACTTATAAAAACATTAAAGAGCACTGTCCCTAAAATTGTACTTTAATTGTGTTTTTAAACCCTAAAATAGTACTCTGTGTTTTTAAATGCAAAGAGGTGCCGTGAAATTTAAAGTTCTCCAGTTTTGAGTGATCAGGGTGCACCCAACTTGCGACTCTGCGCATGGACATTTGCACTGAGCAGAAATAGTATTTGTGGTGCAACTGGGTCTACACAAAAGTAAAATCTGAGCTCTCATATCCTTTTTTAGACAACAGTAGAAATGGTTCATAGCAGCATGTCTTGGGACATCTGGAAAAAGCAGGAATTTGTTGGCAATATTAATATTACGTAAAATGAAGAAGAAAAAATTTCTAATCCCTGTATCCCATGTGTATTTGTCTCTCATGTTAAAGAGACGCACTGTCACTTTTATAATAAATTTCAATGTACCTGTGTTTTTTAACATTTTTAATAATGTACTGAAAACCTGCAAAAATTGAAAATCTGTAGTTTACCGCTTTTCAAAGCCACATGAGCTTATGAACAGCAAATAGATTGTTATTATAAGACATGTAAGAAAAATTCTGACTTGTAATAAACTGGAAAATACTCTGGCACTGAGTCAATACGTTTCTATTGTTTACCTTCCGACAGGTCAGTAATAAATGGAGCAATGTCAGCTAACAAGACCAAGCAGAGTCATGAGACCATGTACGCCTCCTGCCTGACAGTAGTAAGTGCTATGGAAACTATTTTTCACCTTCTTGGAAAAGAATAACAATTTTTTCTCAATTTTGATTTTATGTTCCATTTAGAAGACTGATTTCAAAGGAAAAAATTGCTATGAAATAACAGTGCTTTGAAATCAGCATTGAATATGGGTTTGAGGAAAAGGCCGTCTTTGAATTCTTATATAATGTAAAATTTTAACAAGGTAAAATTCTAAGTTGCAAATTTATGAAGAGGGAGTATTTCCTAGAAAGCAGAAACTCTACTTAAGTAATCAAAGAAACAACCATACTTAATGCAATACTGCAGCTAAGAGGACAAACACAGCCCTTGCCTGTAGAGCAAGAAAATCAGGTAGGTACACAGAGGGCATTTCCTCCTTAAATGTTTCAGCATAAAATCAGTAGTATAACATGCACATACATTGTGAAAAAAACCCCAACAACCCCAAACCAACACGACGAAACAAACAACTGTTAAAAAAAAAGCAAGTACAGAAAGAACTTAAGATTGAGAAGAGCAGAATGATTTGAGACCTGGAAAAAACACCTTACAGTGAAATAATGTTTGTAGCCGAAAGTAACAGCTTTTATTTAATTAACAGCCAAGTTCCCAGTGGGAGAACATTTTTCTCAAAAGAACTTTGACCTTTCAGCCCACAGCCTCAAAGACGCCACAAAATACCTTCAACAGCTGGGCCTGGGAACAAAACTTCAGAACTGCTGTATGCACTAGAAATCACAGACTCAATAAAATGCTGGCTTTATGGCACGTTATAATCTTCCACTGCAGACGACCTCCAAGTCATTTATCAGTGTTCCACAGCTGATAATTTGCTCTCTTATTTTAGCTCAGAGAAATTCTTAACATTTTTATCTGCCCCTTTGGTCATAGGGCAGGTGATCATGTAGGGCAATCACTTTTTTTCTCCCAAATTGACTGATTACCACATTAGGTTAAAATTAAGAGTTTCTCTCAATTGGCACTTAACTTGAAGTTTGCTGATGCTGTTCAAACCAACAGAAGGATCTGCATGTTTGAAATTTTGTTTCTTCCAACTATATCAGTTGCCTACTATTAATTTCCTGTTATTAATTCTACCTTCAAACTGTGTCTCATTTACATCTTACAGTATGCCAGCACTTTACAGCATGCTTCCAATGTATTATTTTATCTAAAAGAAGCCTAAGTAATGACTATATGATAGGCAAATATGCAACCATATGGCAATATAAATTTGATAATGGCAAGCTGCTCAATCTAGTATCAAAGGTATTGAAAAAGGCAACAACCAAGGGCAAAAAGCTATACAAATTCAGAAGAGAAAACTAGGTTCATCATTTTAGCAGTTATGACAGTTGACTGTTATATGAACATAATTTGAAAGACTTTTGAGAAATTAAACATCTAAGTAGGAGCTTTCTACAGGGTTCTAGAAAAGGCCATGAATGTCTGATTTTAATCTTTTCTGCTGGGCTGATCTTATGGCATTCCTGAAAGGACAGATATCAAATATTAAAACCGTTATGTTTTTAGAGAGTTTGGTCAGTGTCAACTCTGATGGGAGCAACTTGGTTAGTGCAGTAAGAGTCTACGTACACAGACTCCAGCTACCTAAAGTCTGTAAAACTAGTTCAGTATCTCCAAGAGTTAACAAAATGGGGGACTCTCAGTTTTGTTTTTTGTTCTCAGTGTTTTGTTCTTAGAGAGCATTGTGTTGAAAGCTGTACACGTACATGTTCTGCTCACAGCCATCTTTACAACATGCTTCAGTTGTGCATAAGTGGAACAAATTACCATAATCACTCTAAAGGTAAAGCAGCAATGGAGCACTGTCTCCATTCTCTGACTTGAAAAAAAAAGTATAATTTTCTGATCACCTGGAATTGGAAGAGGATCTTCTGGACACAGGTAAAATTAACAGAATTATGAACACGTATGATGTAGAAGCAGGAAGACAGTGGGTGAGCAGAGCCCATGTGAAAAATAGGATAGGAAGGCTGGTATGTTTTATTTCAACATTCCTTCATCCAGAACAAAGACAACAAAAGAAAATAATGATGAACAGGAGAAGAGATTACCTAAGAAGGAAGTGCAAAGAAAGGTGATTGACTTTGGGGAGGAAAAAAATAGTGTCTTTTGCTGTGGAAAAAGCAGTTAAGGATGGCAACTGTCAGAAGAGCAGACAATATAAAATCTAATTAAGAAAAAACAGAACAGCAAAAGTGACTAAAGATGGCAGTTAAGTAGAGGTACTGAAGATGTGGAATCCTTCAAGGCACATAAAATCAATCTTTGAAAAGATGAAAAAGGCAAGGCAGCACGTCTGATAGGAATACAGTAAGATGTAGAGATGAGAGGGGACATGACTATTGCAGAAGTGTATAGTGGATTTTCTATACCTTTACTGTCAAGTAAATAGTCTCCCATGCACATAACATTCTAAAGAGAATGCCATTATTTTTTCTGCAGATTTATTGGCATTATTCCAGAAAGGAATGCATATATATAGAGAAAGCACAACATTAGTCAAGGTAGTGAACACCGGAGGTGAAAAAAATTAAATACACAACCAACAGAATTCTGAGAAACAAAGTTGGAATGGTGAAGGAGAAGATAATATGTATTTTAAATCTAAAGAATAAAACTTTGTGTTGCCCAGCTGCCACATTTATGTTTTATTAAATGCTGAAATGCTAACGTATTTAGGAGAATGCTAGAGAGACAGGTCTCAGAATTGTTGTCAGAACCTATGACATGCAGAGAAAATGGCTCAGTAAAATATGAGAAGAAATGAGAGGCATAAGAGAAGAAACTGAGATTGCATTATCTTTCTGGAACATCTTCCCATATGACAAGTGCGGCAAGAAAATGGTAGACAGTGAATAAATCGATTTAGGTGAGACAGGTAAAGGAAGTTTGGAGATTTTATATCCAAACCCTGCCAGAAGAAAGTGAGGAATGTTGCATGGTGGATATCTTCCTCTGAGTGAAACCTACTTTTGATATGAGCTGATCAGTTATTTTGGGAGAGCATCGGAGTAGTAGTGATGGAGTGCTCAGACTAACACAATGAAGTGCAGAGACTAACACAATGAAGTGCAGAGAGAATATAAGACATTCACTTTCTTTTTTTGCTTGATCATTACTTATTATCTTCTACATTTCTCCAAAAATTCCCACACCACTGGCTGTCAACAAGTTGTATTTAATATGAACAAGGGGAATAGTCCTTCATAAAGAACGTAAGCATTGACCCATATCACAGACAGACGGACTATCAAATAACTGGCTCCATAATTGTATTGTACTAACTACATAACTACTTTGTTTTAATTAACCTATTAAAAATTCTTATTAACCTAACAAATAAGAATGATTAATTTTGTTCACATTCTATGTTATGTAGAAATAGTGATAATGACAAAAATATATGGCTCTAATTTTGACATCAAATACATTATACAACTGCAGTAAGCATTGCAATTGCAAAATTATATAAACTCTAAGTTTATGATTTTGTCTAACTTCTCTCATTTGCAAGGAGGCAAGTCACAGTGGTACAGGAGCTTTTTTGAAAGGCGACAGGCTGCCCAGGGAAGTGGTTGAGGGACCATCCCTGGAGGTATTTAAAAGACAGGTAGACATGGTGCCTAGAGATATGGTTTAGTGATGTTTTTTGTCAGAGTTAGGTTGATGGTTGGACTTGGTGATCTGAAAGGTCCCTTCTAACCTTCTAAAGGTCCCTTCTTCTAATATTTCTTGCTTTCTTTAAGCTTTCTCTGAAAAAACATTGCTATAGAACAGCACTTCACAAATACACTCAGAAATCTTTTTGTCCAATAATAAGTAATGCATGGAAAATGACTTAGTTGTTCACTAAGATTATAGGCTAGCTGAGGTTCCAGGTATTATTACTTAATGAAGAGCACTTTAAGATAAAAATCTCAGAACCTTTTGTCTGCAGATTTCAAAACTGTTTACGTTATTGATGCTTTTGAACTTCACAGAAAATTAATGGAACTTACATTCCGAACCCATGCTGGCATTTTTGAAAAAACCTTCCACGATCACTAAGTTAACAGGACTTAACCTGGCATATTAATTTTTCAATATAGTTACAATCTTTTCTTAAGAAGTACTGCAAGCAGGCAGAAGAAGCATCCTGCTCAATTAAGAGCAGGGAAGTTGAAGTCTCTTGGTAAGTATTCCACTAATTCATTCAGTGACTTAGAATGGTTACTAAAGCCAGTAGTTTTAAAAGCCAGCAAATAAACTAAGGTACTAAAAAACACTTCAAGGAAAGATTTGCATTGACTGTAGGAGGCTCTGAATCAGTCTGCAAATGGCTGATTAGTAAAATGTGCTGAACACTTGCACTAATTGCTTAAGTCAACAACAGATGGAGGAGTTGGCATCCATGGGCATAAGGCCACTCCATATATCCAACTTTAGATGTGTAAGTATGAACATTTGAGCTCAAGCTTTGCATCCCAGATTTTCAATCGGTAAAATAAGTCTTAAGGAAACCCCATTCTCACTTGTTATAGTGAAAATGCTGTTTAATTATTCATACATCAGCCGTGTCACAGACAACCACAAATACAAACAACCGCTGAACATGCCTTGCCTTCAGCAAGGCTGCTCCCCTGGCAATCCCAGACCTCCCTTCCTGCTCCGCTTCAGCCTCTCCACATCCAGCTTCCAGCTCTGGGCTCCCTTCCTCATCAGCAGCTGCCTTCATTCCCAAACCAGCCCCTTCCCGCCTACCCAAGATCCCAGCCTCCTTACCCAGCGATCTTAAACCACATTGCTATTCAGGCTTCTCCACAGGTATCTCCTAGCCTTCCAACAGCCAAATTTTATGTCCTGTTCCATCCCTGGGAGCAGGAGGGCTGTGCCAATGAGAAAAAGGTCACCAGGATTTTCAGTGTAAGACAGCAATTTACTTCATTTTTGGAAAGAGAAGAATTACTTGGGGTGAAATTTTCCTGCTCTCTCATACACATGTGGACACACACAAATACCACAAAAGTCCTGCAAAGGAAAAGAATGTTTTGCCCCAGTGAATTCAAATGATACCAGAAAGATTATAATTGGAAAAGATACTAATAACAGGAACCATTCATGGAGAAAATTTGGAACTGGAAGATGGGGAAGGGGAGCTGGGCTTGGAAGCTTAGAAAGTATTTAGATTATCTGGGAAAGAGATAGGTTAGGTAAGATGAGTAGGTGGACTGCCAGTTCTGCCTGTGAGGTAGAGGAACATGCAAAATCATCTTAGAAAAACAGGTAGCTCCAGTGTTTGAATATAAGAAAGTAGCAAACTAATTATTTTCCAAGAACATGATTAATGTTCCAGTGATCATTTAGAAACAAACATCCAGAAGGAATATTTAGAAGTGCAAATTATGGACATAGGTATCACTAAAATATTCTGAGTGGAACAGCATTCTTTTTCCTTTAAGTTCTAGTTGCATCAAAACTTATTTAATATTAATGAACTATTTAAAGTTAAGTTTGTCTTCTTTTTTGTGTGTGCTATAGTACAACAAAACAAATGAGTTTGCTAGTGCTGCATTTGAGTGCTTTGAAGAAACTGCTATTATTTAGTGCCAGCTAATATAAGAGTGACTGCATGTACAGTACAAGTAACAAGTATTATGTTGCCTTAATGCATAAATAAAGAATCCATTTCTGACCATTTTCCACACAGACCATTTGCCTAATGAAATCAGCCTTCCTTCCTCTTCAAAGTACTGCTTTATATTACCATGGCTGGATGAAAATAGCTTTTTCACTGACTCAAACCACTCTCATTACCACTATGTTCAAGCATAGTGCAAAGCAAATTCAGTCATATGGCCAGCCTGATGTTGAAATAAAAAAAAAAATCCCATTTCATTACCTGAGTGAAAAGTTCCATAACTGAACTTTGTACAGTAGGCAAAATTGTATTAAACTCCTTATATGCTGAATTCAACAGGGACACTCAATGTGCAATTTACTTGCGTGCACCCAATGAGGGCAGAAAAAAACAAGGCTTCACGACATAAACAAGCTCAGGGGAAGCATTCCAGTACAAATTTTGCCCACAATCTCACTGACGGTATGTGCTTAACTATTGGGAAACCCCAAGGCTACGATGGAGGGGCAACATTCTGACCTTTTGGGGCATCTGCAATCTGAAAGCGATGTCATTACAGCTATTTAATAGAGATTAATAACTTTCTTTGATTCCAATATTAGTATGTGACAGTCCATGTGCAAAATTATACAGCTTTTCTCAGGTGTCTTTAGTGGATGTATTTTCTTTCCTAAATTTCAGATTAACAAACCAACCCAGTCAGCTTTGAAAGGTCATCTCCTCCCATTATCTGCATATCTTGCATGGACTGATCATTCTGAAAGAAGAAAGACAAAACTTTGTAATTGGATATAACTGTATAAAATAGAAGTATAAACATGTTAACTTTTTTTGGATCTTTCAGAGTCTTGGTTACCAACATTTTCTAATGCTGGTTAGTGTTGTTGTATGACAAAACCACACCCTCACTTGTCCTGTGGCTTCTGTCATCTCCTGGTTGTATTTAAGCCAAAATCAAGCTCCAGGCTTTACTGAACTAGAAAAAGTTGCCTCTTTCTTTTAAAAATAAATAATGTTCCCTTGCTTGCTATTTCTTAATATGACAAGTGTTGAGTAATGTACTTGTCCCTTTCACAACAGGAAGACAGGAGGATCTCAGCACTTGACCAAACACCTGTAAGCACTTTCTTTTTTTGGAACAGTCTTTGGAAACACAGGCAAAATGTGTTTACATCTGTCACTCACACAGAGAACTCAAGTTTTGAAAAATTATCACTTGTTATCAAGAATAATTTCAGTCTGCCATACAGTTTCAAGAGTTTTGGGTTTATTTTTTTCAACTAACTCAAAGATAAAATCCTTGAGGTCAATTCTGTAAAATAAAATACTGCCAGTCAGATCAAACTAAACACAACATAATAGCATGCTTTCATTTTCCTATTAGAAAAGGTATTTTTTTGAAATTATCAGTAAAACAACTTTTTTTGATAAATTTGTTTTACAGACATTTCTAGTTGAAATTTGTTCTGATAGAAAATTCTCGACCAGCTCTAGTTCAATTTCATTACCAGCAGCACGGAAAGTTGAGATCACATAAGGGAAACATAGAGAAGCCCTACTTTTAAAGGAAGACAAAGAGGCCTTACAGAAGGTAGCAAATTAAAAAGTATACAGTCATGGCCAAACTATATGGACTTTCCAGACAAAGGAAGAGCAAAACTAAGTATTGTTAATGTGGGGTTTTTGCCAAATTGGTGCATGCGCTAATCTAATCTCCCTACCCGTAGTAGGGAGACAGCGTTAGTCCAATTTTAATAATAGCTGCAGCACCACAATGTGACCCTGTAGTTTACTAGTAACATCAGGAAGCTTTATCATTACAAACGACTGAGAAAAATGCAATGCTTGGATAATTTGCTTTTATTTCATAAATCCAGTGCTCTGAAATCAAATGTTTTTCCATGAATAAATAACGGAACAGCAGGACTTCAAAGGTAGGTGAGGATTTTGTGGGCTGAGGGGTTTGTAGCTCCTCTTCTTCCCCTCAAAAAGCAGCACCAGCAGCATGGTCCCAGCCGCAGGCCTGTGCAGACGGGAACGGCGTCTGCCCACGCTCACAGCCCAGGTGGCAAAAGTCCAGGGGCTTCCAAAGCACCTTTGCAGCCAGCTGATCACAAGCTATCTGACATCCCCAGGAGCTATTCACGGTCCCCATAGGAACGGCTTGTCCAAATTAATACAGCCTTCCTGAGTAGCCGTAGGTAAAGGTTGCAGGATTGCCCAGAACACAGTTTCTCCAGATTTGCATGCTGCAGACCCACCAAAAAGCTACCTTTCTACACAGGCTCCGCTCCCCAAAAAGCTCTCACACTACAGCTTTGTCAGAGGTCCTTAGCAGTCATTGCCTTGAAAGACAGATTTTAGACCCACCTTCTCCACTGGACCTAGGAGCTTTAGATCCTTTTCATGCTGCTCTGATTTGTTTCCTGGGAAACGGAGCTAGATCAGGAATGAAGGTTACATCCCATACGTTTTCTAATATAAGTTTCAACATTTCTCTTGTTTTTGTAAAGAAAAACAGGAAGAAAAAAAAAACAAAGCAAGTAACTGATTCCTAGAATATTATTTTAAAACTAAGTAAAAAGTGGAAATAGACAAGATTTTACGTTCAGGCTTAAAATCATAAACCTTCTGTTGTAGAGCAAGACAGGTCACTCTTCAAAAGTCAGGGACATATTCAGGTCAAGACTATAAAGGGCAGATAGTTTCTAATATCTATCGTGGTATGTATAACCAAGGTAGTGACATTTCTCTTTTTTTTCAATTCCAAATAAGAAAGACTGGAATTTCAGTAACAACCAACACACAGGAACTACTGAAGGGGCAGTTTGTCCTTAGTTGCTAGTTTAAAACGAGAGAGAAAAAAAACCCCAACAGTGAGGTGCAATGATTAATGAATTTCTTTATTTTTAACTTTAAAAAAATCTCTTTCGGCGGTCTTCACAGCAGCACTGTTTCCTTTGCATTTGGTATTTCTGGCTCCAGCTGAAAGGAAGATGCTGAAATAGCATCTTCATTGCTGGCATCAGTTAAGCAAACACAAAAGGCATTGAGAGCCGAGCGATCAGAGCATCCTGTCAATCTGCGTATTCACACATTGGCTGTTGTGACACAACTGCACACAATGATGAAAATCCTTGTGTTCTGACTGGAGAAGGATCTCTGTCAGAGGACAGGGATGCGTATTCACTGTGCCTAAAAACCATATATAAAAATGCAGCTCAGAACCCTCCAGCCAGGGTGCTTTCAAGAAATGTAAAGAAATTACTTGCATCATGCACTAGAGTAATTCTATCGCAAAAAAAATTTCAGATCACTGATTTTAATGCCTTTTATAACTCTATGTTCATCAATTAACTCGTATTGTAAAATACATATCTGCCAAACAGCAAGACTCCATACCACGATGTCACATTACCATAATCATAATGTTCATATAGATAACACGCACACTATGGTTGCCATAGGAACCGCTCAATTCTTTTTTCTGAATTCTCAGTTTATAATCTCCAAATAACACTGCACTAAATGTTAAGTATAAAGTGCAGTAAATGTCAGGAAACAAAAAAAAAAAAAATTGGTACTGTTTCATTCAGTACCAATTACTGTCAATTCAGAACTGTTTGTTTAATTTTCTTGGTCTCAAGTCATTCAGAGCCTCCTTCTTCCTTTCAGAGTTCTTCCATACCTTGGCAAAACTGACACAATTGAGCCTCTAGGACTTCCGATAAATGCAAAGACATGAATTAAAGGTTCATTTTCCATCTCCCAAAGTTCCTCAATACTTGCTTTCTAACATCCCTAAACCCTATCAACACTATTTTTGCTGTTAAATGCTTGACACTAATCTCCCAGATAGAGACATATCAAAATCACACTGTGTTTTGGTTGGTGCAGCACAAAATTTATTGCAGCTGTTTCTAACAAGATATGATGCATTTTGTTGCATAGCAAGCTATATATAATACTGCATTTCTGACTTTTCCCTGTGTTTAATAAATCTGCATTTTCCAGGGTAAATGTCACTTTCCTTGGTTTTACTTGCTACCTTGTGCTTTTTTTACCTGTTCATCTTTGGTTTTCAATTCTATTTCATTCAGACCTTGTCAATATACATCTTCAGATCCTAGGAATACTTGATGAATGGAAGTAAGAATGCTGCTATTTCTACCTCCAGTTTTCATGGCATGCAAGACTTTCTGTGTTGATTGGAAGTATAGGTATTTAAATTCCGTCTATACTAAGTCATGTCTTTTGAACTGGGCGGGGCACAGAATTATTACATCTCTTTTACATCTCCTGAGATCAACACTTGGACATAGTTCAAATTACAAGTGAAATGAGTTGGGTGGTCTTAGGAAAATTTATTATAAACAGCATTGCTCATCTGAAAATTGCACCAAACTGCGAACATCTGTTACTCTTCTAAAGAAACAGAATCTGGAGAACATTAATACTGGGCTCACTGAAACAATCATGGCAAAAAAGAAGCTCGAACATAACAGTTTAAATGCATAGCTGAATTATGAAATATGGACACCAGGTCCTTTAGCCTGCACAGATCATATGGAATTTCTTGGAAAAAAATGTGATTACCTTTTTCTCCCAAAATTCATCATGGAAACTCTTAACAAAGAGGGATGTGACCACCGGACCTGTTCTGCCTTGCTTTCTGCCACTTGGGTGATACAGCAGGTCTTCTAACCTGAGGATTTTTGCACCATCGTCCCATCTCCCACAGCTGGGTTTTCCAGGAAGGTTTTGACAAAAAAGAAGTGATTGACAGACCATCACCTTCAGTTGTCCCTTGGAACTTGAAGCCATTAAATACAGAGCATCTCTAAGGCTTCTCTTATCCTTCTCCAATGGCCAAGTGAAATGGTTAGGACAGAATTACTGCCTGTGAGGTTCCCAAGTGGGACTGAACCACAATTGGCAGAGTTTGAAAAGCAAGAGTCAAGCACCTCTTCACCAATAGGTTTGGTGTAATGTGCCCATTAAAGCAGAATAGAGTTCAGTCTCCACATTTACTTTGGCCTCACCTTTTATTTTCCATTAAGAAATGTCATTATGTCCGTGTCATTAGGGCTGCGTGTGACATACACTGCTTCTGTTCTCGTAGGGTGACCTATGACCTCAAAATGTCTTCATGAAAGACAGGATCATTCTGTTCCTAATTTAGGCATCTGAAAGTTAAGACATCTAAATCTATGCATGCTGGGCTCCCTTTATAATCAATGGCGAAAACAAGATAGATCACATAAATCATCTGTTTCACCATATGGGATATCTACAGCAAATAACCTACACATAGACATCTAACTGTGAGAAATCTGAAGCTGGGTGAGATGAACCCCAGGCTTAAGAGATGAGATAGGTATTTTCTTCCTAAAAACCTCACTGAGCACTCAGAAATAAATTAGTTTCAGTCACATTTACCACAGACCCATAAGAAGCAACGATCTTGACTTTTGTCCATTAGTAACATCCTGAACTATCCACTCTGGGGTCTGAACTACCCACTCCAGGCTCTGTCTCACACAAACGCTTTACACAGTTCCCCTCGGTACCACTCCAGGATAATTTGCTTGCATGTTTACTCAAAGGTTTCATTTTGATCTAGGTGAAATATATTTGAGGAGAGATTTCAAAAGATATTATTTCAATCTGTCTTCCAACTTATGTCATGAAAAAAATATTAGCAACCAGTCTTTGCAGATTTTTTGCAAAAACATTACACTGGATGAGTAATAGGGCTCTACATGCTAAAACTCTTGGAGCAGAAATACAAATTTACCTATAAAACAATTGAATTGGGGGGNTAACAAGCCTCAATAAAACATTTGATACTGGAGGAAGGATAGCAATGGGGTAGGCTACACTAACAGTAATTTTGAAGGTGATCTAAACAGCTACATTTTGAATGGCACTGAGGGAACAAGGTATATGGTATTAAAGCCAAAGAGGACATGACAATTACCTTTGTTACCAAGGTAACAAATGATGAGGATTTGAACAAAATTCTTAGTAGTTCATACAGTAAAGAAAAACTGAGACTCTGAAACATCAGATGGACACAGCTGACTTATGAAATGGAGATGTGTTTTCAGATCTATGGCTACAACACACTGCTGCAACAGAAATTGATAATGACAGAAACCCCAAGCAGAACTGTATACTTTGGCACACAAATTAGCACATATTATAGATACATTTTTCAGTTGAGAAAAAACATAACGCCCAGATGAAAGGAGAGCAGATATGACAAGAAATTATTTTCCAGTTAATATATTTCAAAATGAAACCACAGAAGCAATGTCTGTCACAAAACTTTTAAAGAGAAAATTACTCATTCGATGTGACTTAGCTGCAGCAAACTGATTCATAATATAACCAAGATTTCTGCATTTAAAAAAGAGCATTGCAGAAATTAATTGCAGATATTGGCAGAGTTTAGATAGATGTATCTGCAAGTATAAAAACTTCTGCTTTGAAATTATATACTGTTCAATAATTACAGTATCTTTTGCTACATGGCCATGCTCTACCATCTCAGTCATGAACATAATCATTAAAATGCAAATTTTGATGTTCCAGTTTGGATGCTGACACCTCGTATGAAACTTACTTGCTTTGCAGCTTGCCTCCTGAGAAGTACTTCAGTATATGAATATTTTGGTTGGGGAAGTGTCAGCATGGCATCTACATCACCTGTTAATCTATTTTGACTACTAGGTAAAGTCAAACTGACATACAAAGTATAGGCTATGCAATTGTTCTCAGTATATCAGCAGAGGTAAGAAGCACATCCATGGAATGGTAATACATAAGATGCTGTACTTAGAAGCAACATGCACTGGAACTGATATACTCTCCGTTTCTTCTCTAAAGAACGTCAGCTAAGAACAAAAGACCTCAAGAGCATAGGACTCATAGACCTCAAGAACACAGACTGTCATGGTTTTCGTAGCAGGCAAGTAGAAGGACTATCCAGGCTTAAGTAGCAACATTCAGAGGACAAATAGTACTGTTAAGATGGAGACTTGTGCAAATGAATGGGAATGATATGGATCGCTTCCCAGTACAGACTGGAAAGTATGCCTTGCCTTCCCCAGAATCAAATGTATACCAAATGGCAGACTGCAACCTCCGGGGCACACCCACATTCAAAATAATCAAGTGCCAGGTCACCCATACATTTGTAGGAGGTGCTTTGAATGCCTTGCAGACAAGCCCACAATGCTGAACCAACTGGAAACCAAATACAGAAAACTGGGATACACCCACTGCCAGAACACCACCTATCCCGCAGGGCCAGTAAAGGCACATTTGCACTGAAGCACTGATGGTTTTGTGTATCTCTGCTAGCTTTAAAGCTGAGACTGTGGCGCCTTCCTGAGCTGCTTGGCAACCACACCACTGACTATGATGGGCCAACGTCTGTCTTACTGCTATTGCCAGCATAACCTGAGATGGTAAATTTTAAGCTGGTATAGGTACATCTATCTGAGCTCCGGTTACTACAGTGTAAGACGTATTTTATATCTCTATGGTTGGATCTACAGTATAACTAATTTGAAGATTTCGCTTATTTTTCATTCTTTTTCTTCCTTGTTGTTATTCCTTAACAAAAAACTCCATTGCACAGGTTTGGAAGTGCTTCAAATTCAGGCTAGTCTATCCAGTCCCAGGGAAGGCCAGAGTTCTGCAATGAGGAAGTTGGCTTTGGACAGAGAAATGCAAACAACGAACTTACTGACAGCAAGGAACTCCTTATCAGCTGACCTGTGGTAACATGGGTATGTTTCTCCCCTGCTGTAAAAGCACGGCAGATCATTCAGCTTAAACCACTCTCAGGGCAACAGTAAGTTATTAAAATTCATAAATTGTATTGTTTACAGTCATCTGTTCACACATTCAGTAACTTCTTGTGTACCAGGACTCTTGCATGCCTTCTCTGTGTTTAATCCAAAGAAGGTAAGGTATCTTGAAACAGGCATCAGAAAATTCATCCCCTATAGGAGTTGCTCCCATATATCTAATGAAGCACAAACTGGCATTGAAGCTTTTGCCTTCTCAGTCAAGGCATTTGGAATTGATCTCTCTTGTGTGTACTCTCAGACATCAACAAAGGTGAACTCACATGCAATGTTAATGCAGGTAACACAGGTTAATATAGATTATACCTGCAACTAAGAACATATTTGCTAGGAGCAAATGTTGAAAGCTGTAAATTCTCTACACTCTTTTATTTTGCTGAAAGCATGTGTTCAACACTGTATTTCCACCCATTAATAAGTTCTGTAGATGTACAGAATAAAGATATTTCAAATAAAGAAAATATTCTAAAACCATGACTGCATATATAATCTATCCCTGTAGTTTTATTGTGGGTAAAACTTTCCTTAAAATCTCTAAACATAGATATTATTTCAGTTTTATTGGCATAAACATGAAGTAACTCTACAGAAAAATGGCCAAACTGTTGTAAACTGCAGCAGAATTTAGACCAGTTATCTTGGCTAAGAAGGGTTATAGACCATAAATTATTTAATATTTTCCTTTCTGGTTTAGCAATTAAGTTTTATATATTTGCTTGGTATTGGTTTAATGCATTATTTCATTTAAGAATGAGGCAGTGACATTGCAGCACCACATATGACCATAGGGCACAAACAGCACGTGTACACTTAAAAAGATCAGCAAGAACTGAAATCAAGAACATGTGATACCAAATGTTTGGGTAGTACATAGATCAGAAACACAATATATCCTCAAAACTTGGGTTAGTTTCCACAGTGTAGTCTGAGGTTTCCTTGTATTAGAATTTTTTATTCTGTAAAAAACATTTAATACACAGAAATAAAATCTGCACATGTTCCAGAATGAGAAAAGGCACTAACAATTTCATAGGGCTGTACAGTCCTGGGAGGCGAGGTTCATACTTTGTCTCCAGAGACGGGAGGCAAAAGAAAAATTTAGGAAGTGTATTCTCCAGAATTGGAAGTCGTATTTACCAGTATCAATAGAGAATCTCAGCATGCCAGCTGGGACACTGTTATTAGATCCATATGTGCCATCTTGCCCCATTTTTTAAAATGTGGTGTAAAGTAATGAACAAAAGTAAATGAACATTGTGAAAAATTGTATAGTGAATTAGTAGCTCCATACTAAAAATCCTGTCCCTTGGCGGGTTCTGAAAGCACAAGAGAAAACAGCTTTCTCTAGACTAAGCACAAAGTACTAACCTTCTGACCCTGACTATTAGCAGCTCCTAGGATTTGGTGATAAAAGGAAGGCAGAAGAATCTTCAAATTTGTCACATAGCCACAGGCTGAGAAAACAGATAGGTGTAAGCAAATTCACAAAAGATGAGACTGATAAAACCCTCAAATGCTTAGTCCCTTCCAGCAATCTGGAGTCTAGTGTATCATTGACTCTTACAACTTGGCAGCGCTCTCTTTCATACCATGATGTTTAGTCCCTTGGCTAGTGACAAGTTGGAAACTTTTAATAACACACATATCCTCTGTGAGTTTTCTTGCAAGCTTATTTTATAGCATCCCTTCTCTATTTAAATATTGTAACTTCCACCTATCAAATAAGGAGAAAAGAATTTTTTATTTGTCACACAGGTAAGCACTACAACAATACAGTAGTTCTTGTTATTTCTATATTCCTTTAAAGTAACCTTTTTGGTTTATGCCTTACAGCACCCTTGGGGTGTGGCACTGCATGAACATTGCGCATGCTGTGATCTGTTTTAAGAAACAGCATTTTAAGAGATGCCAGTAAAAGAGAGTCATAGAATTCCTTGGGAAAATTAGAACCCTCCGGCTTCTTCTAATTAATTTCGCCCCATTTCAGATCTTAATATAAAAACCCACACACTAAATGGTATTATTAGCAACCAAATAAGTAATCAAGGTGATATTTTTCCAATGCATAAACATGTCACAATACTTTCAAACTCATCAGATCTTATTTGTACAACAGGATTAGCAACCGTTATGTTCTGGACCTTTCTTATACAGAAGAGCCAATCTCCCTGTCCCTGTACAAATCTGTGAAGCAGGCTGAAAATATAGACTATAGTCTCCTTTAATGATGGCATATAGTAATGCTGCAAATGTCATAATTTAGTAGTAGCTTACTGTATTTTTGGCGGAATATGAAACAAAACATTTTACTAAGACTAAATTCAATTTTTCAGGCTTTATAACAAGCCACTGCTTTACAACAAATACTGTATCCAAGGGAACTTTAGAATCTAACTCTTTGAAAAGATGACCTCTTCAATGCTTTTCATGAAATCCCTTGATGCTTTGAATCTGTTCTAAAAGTGACCAATTTAAAAAACATCCACAGTCTCAAATGTTAAGATGTTCCAGAAACCTGCATTGCTTAAAAATACCAAAGATTTAAGCTCATGAAAAAAAATATTAAAAAAAAAACTTATGAAAAATGAACTTCAGATCTAAAACTCCATTTATCCATTAGCTCTACCCTCTACCCTCCATTTAGCTCTACCCTCTGTAACATACTGTAATCTACAACATTTATTTCAAATTGGAAAACATTTTTCAAAAGAAAACATTACAGCTTGTTAGAAAAATGTGACCCTTGGGGAGACAAATCTCTCCAGAAAGATTAGAAAATACCTCTTGTGGAGTTTTCATTAGATCTGAAGTCCAGAAGAACAGAGTGTCAACCCGCAATACAGGAACACTAAAAATTTTTCAGTTAGAAAAAAGAATTCCACAGCTAAAAATCACAAATCAGTGTAAAGGAAGGTAATACCTAAGCAAGCAACAATAGATAAAAATGAGAAGTATCTTGACAAGACAAGTAATTACTTGCTTTAATATGCCCCATAAATGCCTTAAGCCAGTATTTTGATATTGCTGGAGAGCTGTAGCACAGCTCACTACCACCCTGCCTTCACCGCCACATCTGCTCTCGTTCTATCCCCATGGCAATCGGGCCGCTTCCTACTCAGTTCTCCCCCAGCTGAGCTGTTTGGTTCCCCCAAATCTTTTATATGTGAGTCACTGAAACACTTACTCATACTTGAAAAAAATCATCAAGAATTCAGATGGTGCTAACATATTTAAGCGGTGTGTAGGTGTGTTATCTGATGCACACAGTTACAGAGATCACCTCTCTATGAGTAAGTTTTACATTATAGATAAACTTGATAAGCTGATTGTGTGATAGGCTTATTATGACCTTTCCTGAACTATGCCCACAAATTAACGCCTACTTATATTATTAGTAACACTCCAAGCCCCTAAGCGGTGTCCAACAGGAAAATGCTGTATGTTTTAATTAAAATAATTTACATCAGAAACATTTTCTTCCTCCTTACAGTCAAGACAGCCCCGAGCAAGTGATGAATTTAAGGTCTCATATCCCACAACTCTGCCATCACATTGAATGGAAGCTGTAGATGCCTAGAAAGGAGAGCATCTGCCTCCAGACCTGAGAAGTTCCACAACACTGAATTTTAAGGTCACATTTCATTACATACGGTATAGCCTTCTCCAGTTTGCCTTAGAACACTATGAAAAGTAGGTTGCTTCTCAAAAATAATTAAGATTGAAATATCCATGCTCCTTCTGACACCTCTGAGGAGCATCTCTCAGATAAAGAAGAGGGTGTCTGAGGCATGCCGTGCTGCACCCTTGGCGACGAGGATCCCTCGGCTACGGTCAGACTCCTTTTCCCAGCAGGAGCTGTGCTGACTGAAGAAGTTACTGCCCACAAGCTGTCCCCCGCGGCTTGTAACTCTTCTTCTGGCAGGGGCTACTGGCAGGCTGAGATGCACGCGTGCAGCTGGGCCAATAAAAATGAATCCAGCAAAAGCTGAAGCGGTTCAAATAGAAAGTCCCTTGTAACTGGTCTCATCTGGCCTGAGACAGGTTAGGAAGTGCTCGGAAGCAACTGAGCTGGCAACTGTGACTGGCAGGAGGGCACTGCAGTCACTGAGGAATGAACTGGAGACTGTCATTGTTCCAGCCAGTGCAGACGCAATCAGAAGAGAGACCCATTTCCAGTGCCTTCGTTTTCACACCAAACCACTAACCATCTGTACCTGATGGACAGATGAATCTGGCAGATGAATCTGGAGTTTATTCTCGAAGTTGCCTGAATCACGCTGTTACCCTAATAACACCAGCCGCAATTTAACCAATGACACTGCTGTTCTTCTCATTATATTTTTGTAAATTTCTTTTAAAAATTCATCAGCTGGTTGCAAGAATAATCTTCTGGCACAACTTCCGTTACCAACACGTTTTTCAGCTATTTCTCTGAAAAGCTTTAGTGTCTCTGAGGCTGACATTTTGCAGTAAGACACTGCTGCACGTAGAAATGGTGGGTTTTGTTTCTTTCATGAAAAATATTCTATTTTTAAACAAGTCTTAACACTTGGAAAATGAATATTTGGACACAGTTAGGAGGACTGTGAATTGTAGCATCTCCAAACACTCTATCCACACAAAATACGATCTGTTTCCACGGGTCCTCACCTTCTTAACCATCTCAGGTCTCATTAATTTTCAGGAAATAACTGAAGCATCAGAGATACAGAGAAGGCATTGGTGCCTGCTTAAGATTCGGGAGTATCTTTGGCTTGGAACTGTAAAGGACCTTTTACTCACTTGTATTAGCAGGTTTGAGCATTTCACAGAGCTTTCACTCAAAAAGATACTACTAGTTTAGGGTGCAAATGCCATTTTATCCATTCATAGACATGGAAAAGGACACAGGGATAAAACCCCTTTGGAGATTCTAGGAGGAGATGTCTAGTCCCAAAGCTCTCATCTTTAGCTTTCCCATGAGACATCTATTTGGCAGCACTGTCTACAATCACTAGAACACATTTCTCAGAACTGCAACAACTTTAAGGTCTATATTCTTGACACTGGTAGCTTCTAAATTAATGTCATATTTTTGTTGCCCATTAGCTTCTAAAAGTATATCATGCTGCAAAATTCTCTGTGCAGGTGTTCACTGTCTACTGTGCTGACTGCAAGCCATGCATCTGAAAAGGGTTAAAAGTGTGTATTTTAGTTTTTGAACATCTAGTACACACACACAACCTCTTTCCAAATTAAATAAATAAAACCCAATTTGCCTACACTGAAGCTATTTATCTGCATGCCAAATTGATAATTCGCAGATAATTTGGACTTCAGTCCTCTGAAACTATTGCAGAATTTGTCCTTAATGTTGATAGGAATTCATTCCGCCAGGAAGGCTCCAATTTGTAATTCTTCCACGGCTACACAGCACCAAGTAGATGACATGGTCATCAGCTAAACTCTGTGCATGAAGCAAAATAAAGGAAACTCACAACCTGCCCAAGAGAAAACCTCTAAGTACAAAAGCTAACGTGGATTCTCTTTCATCTAAGGACACGCATTTTTCTCATCAGATCATAAGTTGTGTTTTCATGACACACGGGCATGGAGATAAACAATCATTGCAGCACTGTTATAGAGTCTGGGTATAGATGTGAATCATTAAACGCAAGCAGTACACTTAGTTGTTTCTTTTGTGTTGTTAAATAAATAAAATTATTTTGAAGTTAGCTGCTTTTTAGGGTCAGGATTACAACATATTTTTTTCAGATGTAAAGTTCATACTGATCTAAAGAAACTCAAGTTCCATACAGTAAAATTATATTGAATAAGAATAGGTTATTATGCAAAGCAGGAATGTACATTTTATACCATTCTGTACTCTGATTATAGCCCAATGCCTCATGCTGTTGTGTTTTTTAAGATGTAAGTGTTTAGTAATGGTGTATGAGAAGTAAAGCTACATGGCAGAAAAATGTATTATTTTACTACATTTACCCACTGGCTTTCAACTTACTCATTACAAAATCCCTCTGTTTCTTACTCCTACAGTAGAGCAATTTAGCAAAACTATTTACTGAGATGGCTTCATATAGCAAAAACATTCAAATTTCTACTAAACAATGCTTGTTTTGTTGCTTGTTTTCAGAATTTTGCAGCACTAATGGTGTGTTTATGCCAAGATTAATAATCAACAGTTGTAAATACATTTCAAACAACTGGAGGCTGAAGAGGAAACAGATCATATCAATGGATTTGTTTGTGAATAGACTTCAATGCAACCATTGTGTGTGGATTACAATTCAGAGGTCACTTTTTTTATTAGTTATGTTTTGGAAACCATAAATAATGGGTTCATTTTAAAGAATTACATGAATTGACCAAATCTTCTTAATCCTCTAGACATTTCCTCCAAGTGACTAGCAAACAACATTCCTTTGAAGTTCATACATATTTTTCAAGATGATTTTCAACAATATCTTCTTGACATCAGGAGATGAATAATGCACTTCTAGAAGCCACTATTCAGACGCTATATGGAAAGCAGATCAATATTGTGTAATAATCTGTGCTCAAAATGGAATTTACAACTAAAATGTATAATCTGATTATCAACAATTCATCCACTACCCTCTTTCAGAAGTGCATTGCACAATTTCATAGATTCACAGAATCATAGAATGTGTTGGGTTGGAAGGGACCTTTCAAGGTCATCTAGCCCAACCCCGCTGCAGTGAGCAGGGCCATCTTCAACTAGATCAGGTTGCTCAGAGCCCCGTCCAACCTGACTTTGAATGTTTCCAGGGATGGGGCATCTACCACCTCTCTGGGCAACCTGGGACAGTGTTAAACCACCCCCATGGTAAAAAATTTCTTCCTTATATCTAGTCTAAATCTTCTCTCTCTTAGTTTAAAACTATCACCCCTTGTTCCATTGCAACAGGCGCTGCTAAAAAGTCCACCCCCATCTTTCTTATAAGCCCCCTTTAAGTATTGAAAGGCTGCAATAAGGTCTCCCCAGAGCCTTCTCTTCCCCAGGCTGAACAACCCCAACTCTCTCATCCTGTCCTCATAGGAGAGGTGCTCCAGCCCTCGGATCATCTTTATAGCCCTCCCATGGACCCTTTCTAACAGATCCATGTCCTTTTATGCTGGGGGCCCCAGGACTGGATGCAGTAATGGAAGGAAAGTAAGGAAAGTAAGGAAACTAAGAAAAAGTATCAGTCTCACTCCTAGTTTAGCTCTACATGGTTTTCATTGAAAAAAAGCTATGCCACTGAGATTCGCTTGCCCAAAGCGTGAGACTTACTATCACACTTACTTTGTAAAATATAGTAATTAAGAGAATTAAATAGACATCTGTGGATAATGATATGGGAATGCTAAACATTTCACAAGAACGGGTAGCAATGCATTTAGAAAGCACACTGGTCTGACTAATAAAAGTATGTGGTGTTTTTTGTCTCTTCCACCACACTCCTCCACCAGTTTCAATGACTCGTAGCATGATTCTTTCAATTTTTAGCTTCGTCTGTCCACTAAAGAAGTCTTAATTCACACGCATTTACTTTCTCTTCTGCTGACAGGTTGCTGAGAACTTCTCAAGAAAGTCTACAGACTCTGCGTACTGGCTCTATTTCTCCACTTAATTTTTCCAACTCCATTTCAAAACTGAGCTTTGGTTTAAAGATCACCTTTGGCATACCCATGGAACAGGATTAGGTGATATTGATGCATCTATTACTAGGGGATTAGACTTGATGAGTCAGAACATCCTCTTCTGTCTCAAGCTTTAAATCAACCTTTACTTTTATCAGCCTGTCATAAATTGTCTCTTCCACACTGAACAAAGACAAGCTCTAATTACTGTTTGTGAACACTCTGCTCTTCTGCTATGGTTCTCATGCTACATTTTTTTACTAAAACAAATCCCATTCAGCCCTTCTCTTCATGACATCCACATCCTTCTATTCCTTTATTCCCTCTTTTGGTTCATCCTCAAACATTATTTCTTGTCCAGTCCCATCCAGTAATTTGTAAACATCCTCATAAAACACCTTCCAGCTTCCTCTGTTGTACTTCCCCCTGGGTTCTTCCTAATGAGTTCTGTAATCTGCTAAAGTTATCAATATCACAAACATACTCAAGAGTTTCTGGATCTACGTTTCTTAACTCTCCTGCTGCTGTCACTTTCTCCTTAGACAATATTCCCAACCCCAAATTCTTCCTCCATTACTTTTCACCCTTAACTTCAACCTATGATATTTCTGAAAATAATTTTGAATTCTTCTATCCATACAGAAACTCTCGCCTCTTTTCAACTAGAGAGCTCTGATTGTCTCTGGAGGAGCAATCACTAAGGAAAAAAATTAGTATGGTGAAAATCGAATACATTAGATTTTATTAATCAAGTTTTAAACTCAAAAATCTCTGCAGTCAGTTCCACTGTTCCTAACTCTCATTAAAATCCAATGTCTTAGAATTTGATATCTAAGAAGCTGCTGAATTCTACCAGTTCTTACGTCAGTGTTTCCAGAATACATTGTTTTCCCCCAAAATTTGGCATTCAGCTTTCCATACCTGCATCAAATTTCACGTAAGGACTATCCTAGTGCTTCCTTGTCTACCTACTATACTTATTGCCTCACTACTCTTGAGTTCATTCAAAAAAGTGTATGTTTTATCTTTTCTGCCTCTCAAAACTCAGAGCTGCTACTTCTCATTCAAATTTCCATCATTGGATTTTATTTTCCACTCCATCTACTTCCTTAAGTCTACATGATACTTTCATATCTGCTTATTTATGAAATCATATTTTCTAACTCTCCCCTTGGTGCTTTCTTTTAATTTGCCTGCTTTGCTCAAAGCTTGTAAAGTCACCATATAGCCTCTAATCAAATCCCCATTTAAACAATCTTATTTTGAGGTCATTTAAATACAAAAAATTAAAATAAGAACAAGTACATTGTATCACCTGTAAGTCTAGAAGAAATGGCATTCTCCGAAAATTGTATTTCTATGGAGCAGAACTATCCACATATCTTCCATTCGTGATCCTTTTCCATTTCATAGTTATTTTTAATATAATTCTTACTGATTAAGAAGCCTTAAAAATCTGAGTTATAAAAATGTTATCAAGTGTTTCATTGCAAGTTGTATATTTCTTGATTTACAGATATAAACTTTGTTTACAATTAACCACACCTGGTTTTTTATTGATCTACACCTGAGCCTGTATAGATCTACACCTGTATTTCTGTGTACAGGTGTAAACTCCTTAACTTTCTCTACAGTATCATTCCAGCATTCTAGTGAAAAAAACCCAAAGAAATGGAAAAATACAGTTTGATTGTTAGAGGAAATAAAAATATGCTTTCAGACAAGGCTGCACCTACAGTTTCAGTTGCAGGAATTATATTAAAGATCTAAGAACTAATACTGATGTCTGTAGAATTTAAACAGTATAACCACATCATTTTTAAGATATGCTTTCCTAAGTTGAATTCCATTTTTTTTCCTCTAAAAATAATAATCAAATGGTATTTTCCCACACTACCTGTATATATACTAAAGTCAGTAATCTGACATGCCATTTTAAGATAATGAAACAAGACACCACTTGTAAAACACAGGAAAGTTTCTCATAAAATTGTACAGGCTGAGGCACATATGTCAATACTTTGCAAACCAGATAAAACCATCCTGATTACAGAAGCAGCTACTCATCTCATTAATATCCAGAGAATCTAAATGCACTATGCTTTTTCTAAAAAATCAATTCATTTGTATGAAGAAGTCTAAACAGAATTTACATGCCCAACTTTCATCTACTTAATATGAAAGCAGATCTTAACATACTAATTAGGTGTCGAAATTCTGGAATATGATGACAGGTTTGGAAAACAAACAGCCATGTAAAGCTGGTCATGTTTGTAGATCTCCTTTTCCTGTAATCATGTCCATATGCCAGACATCAAAAGTGCAGCATTTTCCACTGATACTTTGCAGTCAAGATGTACTTTCACTGATGCCAAGATCTGACTTTGGGTCACAGTTACAGCCATTTTTGCNTATTAATTGTTGGATTTAAGCAGCTGAAGGGGGGAAGGGAGACATATCTGAAGGAAGAATATTGAGAGCAGCAGGACTCCCTTTAGGAGAGAAACAAAGAACAGTTAGTAAAAGGAAGCAGGATAAATAATGTGAAAAGAACAGAAAAGAGCAGTAATAAGTCTTAATGGAAAGTGGAACAGAAAAGGCAAAGGGAAGCAAAGGAGTGGAACTGGTGACACTCCCAGATTTCATGTAGAGTTTTACCTCTAAAACTGTGATTATTTCCCCCTGATTGAAGTGTAAAACACTGTGAGAGGTATGTTATTACAGAACAAACTGACATGGGGGATTTGGGAGTCTCATATAAGACTGGGATAAAGAGTCACTCAAACTAGTAACAGCAAGTTCCTCAAGTGTTCTGACCACAGCTATGTGACATGGATACATTCTTTAAAGTCTGCAACTAGGCAGGACACAACAATAACTCAAAATGCAAAGGGTGGCTGGCACTGGTACTTTAGTCAGTGTCACATTTATGCATATCTCATGGCATGAATCTACCAATACTATGTCATTTCAAATTTATACTGCAGTGTCATTCAGCTTCTCAAGACCAGACAGATATCAAGCACTGTTCCAAGCACTAAATCAAGCACAGCTGCAGGCTCTAAATACATGACACCTGTTTGGAAGCACAATTAAAAAAAAAGATTTATTTTCTAAAAACTAGATGCAAGTACTAGTTCTAGGGAAGGCACTACTTTCCTACTAAAGCAGGAGGCTAAGATCCAAAATATGCACAGCCACTAAATGCTAGGATCATCTAGGACTTAGTCTTGATAACTGCATCCTTCCATAACAAAATTTGTATTGCAATTTCAGCTTAATATAACATGCTTTTATTTCATTTCCTAAGCAACAATGTTAAGATTTCCTGCTACTCGTTGGTTATGGGTTAGTATGGTTAATAAGAATTGACTTGCCACCAAGGAAAGAAATTTTAGAACCAGGGTATCTTCATACTGGATAAGAGATAACCCAACAGAAAAAGCCTATGCATTACCTATATACCAGGTGCAAAATCACAGTCAATTTAAATAATTCCACTATTTGCAAAGCAGTATTATTGAAGTCATCATTACTACACCAAAAAAATTTGAGTTTCATTTCCTTGTGCCTTTATGTGAGACAAACATTGTATTTTACTTTATTAATTAGTTCTACAATACTGCTAAATACCTAGAAATTGTATAAAATTAGTATTGCACATGTCCTTCATAGACCTGACTAATTCTTGAAAGATAAGTCCCAGAACCAAATCCTAACCAAATGGCTACAAAAGGCTCTCATCTACTTCTCTTCCATGACGGAAAAAATTCGGACTATATTTGTGAAAATTAAGTAAAGTTTATGGTCACTGGGGTCAGAGCAAAATGCCAG
>VXBO01007991.1:309955-326555 GCA_013400135.1 Rhinoptilus africanus
GGAGGGAGGCCGGCGCCCGGCGGGCTGCTGGGAGCCCCCGGGGCGGGGTGGCTGCACCCCTGTGTTTGGGGCCGCTCCGCCGCCTCCCAGGGGAGCAGGGCCTGCGGTGTGCCCGCCGGCGGCCGGGCCTCGCCAAACAGGCGCTCATCAGCTAGGTTAGTGCCGTGACAGGGCTCAGTTGCCCCTCTGAAGAGGAGGAGAAGCAGGGGCTGTAGTGCATCGGCTAAACTGCGTGTGAAGCCGTGGGAGGGGGGTTCAGAAGGCGGTGCGTGGGGCACAACGGTGTCGGCCGGGTTGTTGGCGGCCTCTGGAGCCGGGAAGGAGGTGGAGGCGCCTGGAGGAGCCAGCGCCGGTGGGAGACCGTCGGGAGGGTGGACAGAGCTGGGCAAGAGGCCTGGGCTGAAGAAGTCAGTGGATAAGATTAAGCTGGTGTGGTCTAAACTGACATTTTTAACAGGTTATACTCTTATGTGTATACTGTAGGGGGAAAAAAGGATGCCAGAAAGCAAACTTCCAAGAGTTAAATGATCTCGCTTTCCATCCTTGCTGACTTCTGGACTGGTGCTCCTTCTGCCCCACCGCTCTCTACGTGCTGGAGCAAGCTGTGTCTTCCTCATGCCTTCATTCCCCTGCCATGTCGTTCATGATGTCTGTCCGCTAGAAGGAAAACAGATAAGGAGCCACGGAGCCTTCCGCCATCCCCCTTCCAATTCTGTTAAGATTATTATAAATATTTTTCTTTCACAGCCTTACAGAGGAGAAAGAGCTTGTTTATGGTTCCTCTGATCGTTGTCTACCTTTATATTCCCATGTAAGGGGTTCAGGTTTGGACCTGGTCTATCTTTTTTGTATCCTATCTTTTGGGAAAAATGCGTCTCAGTCCACTGTGGGTAAAATTTCAGCTTTTCACTTTCTTAAAAGTGAAAGTTGGTTATGATTTCTGGTATTTATCTGTTAAATATACAACTGGTAGAATTCTGCTTTTTCTATACTAGAAATCAGTAAAGGGGGAAAAAAGTTGCTTTTAGGGGAGATGTGGGCATAAAGAAATATGCTTAGGGGCTCTTACTGACCAAGTAGGAAGACATTTCAACTTGGTACACTGCTTTTCTAGAATGTAGTCACTGGGACTCGTATGTCACAAGTCATAACAGATGAATCCAGAGAACACCCTGGGTGTCTCTACGCTAGGAGTTTGGTGTCCAGCATGGGCTGGTTTTTAGGTGCATCCTGTTAGTGCATTTACATTAGAACATAGCTTAGGAACATGGTGTTAAGGCTTCTATACATGAATCACCAATTAAAGTCTGGATAAGTACTAAAGCAATTGAAAATTATCTTGTGATGATCTTTATTTCTTATAGAATGCCAGATCTGTTTGCTTTTTAGTGGGTTAAGGAACTACTGTTAGAAGAACTATTGCTACAATTGACAACATGTCTGAAAGAACCGAGGACCAGGTTTACAAAGTGACAGAGGCCACCTGCAGGATATGGCTGCCTCGGAAGTGATGCCTGTATATGAAGACTTGAGGTATGCTGGAAAAATATAGTTTCTGTTCACAGGGCTTTAAAATAAACTTAATAAAAAGTAGAGAATTTGATAAACAGCATATACAGATTTGTACAAACCTACATAATAAAGTAAATGAAAATATTTTTGTGAAATACATAGATTTTCATAATGGGCAAACCCCCTAAATACTTTTGCGTTTCAGTGCATGTCAACTTTTTGTACAACTATTCAGAAAGAGTCTGATGTTTCCAAATTTGGGATTAAATGCTACTGATTTGTACCCACAACACTTTTCAAGATTTGAAGATTCTTCTTGCCTAGAGGGGAGCAAAACACCCTTCTAAAGCCCAGATTCACCCTAAAGCTAATGCAATCTGATTCAGTTACCACCACATTACAAATAAAGCTGCGGTTGCATGAACATCACAGAACTGGGCTCTATAGTGCTGAAGCTATTTGGATTTCAGCTAGAATCTCAGATTAATTTTGCCACTGCTGTATAAGTACTGGTTTCTTCTACCTTTTGGACTCATGGGGTTACTATTACAGTTTTCTCTCTTTTTTAACCGCATTCTTGATCAGACTGATGGAATGCAGGAGATGGCTCTAACTACACCACAGACAGAACACCATAGACAGAAGCTTAACGATCTGGAAAAGATGAACAAGATGAACAAGATAATAAAAAATAAATTCTTCTGGCATTGTGCTGAAAAACTTAAGCAGGAAATGTTTGTTCTTCCTGTCAAGGTTGGACAACTGCATTTTGTCAAGTCTTCCTTTTTGTATTCTTCTCTTCCAACAATTTTATAGGGCTCACTTAAGAAGTGTAACGAAGTGTTGTGTCTCACTAATAACAATAAATAAGAATATGGAAATGAAAAACTTGGTAAATTTAGCTGGATACAGTTTGGAGGGTAGTGCTGCTAGATGGATATAAATCTGCTAAGGATTTTGCTCTGGAGGTATATACACTTACTGAATGTTTACACTGTTTTTTACAGTATGAACCGGTATAGAATGAATGAATCTAGAATAGATTTTCAAAATATTTTTAATTAGGGCCAAAATATGAGTATTTAAAACATGGTATCAGAGTCTTAACTGTGAAGAAGACTGTAAGCATTCTGAAAAGCTTTCCTATTATCTTTGCATAGCTGTTTGTGTATAAACTAAAAATAGGAATAGAATAGGAAAAGAATAAACACTTCTAGGTATACAACCATGGGAAATGATCAAAGGGGGTAAGAACAAAGAAAATAGGGAAGATCATACTTAGAAGTAGATCTGGGTAGGTCTGGACACACAGCCAAAAGACATAAACGAGCAGATGGAAAAAGCAACACGCAGAGAAACAAAGCAGAGTTAGGACTTATATGCAAATCCCTTGTGAATGGATTTATATCTTGGACCGTTACAGAATGAACTTTATAATTTCAGTTACACATCTTTTCCTCCCTGCTATTGATAAAAGCAGGACATGTAATATCCACCCTTTCACAACTCTAATGTAAAGAAATACTGAAAATAGAAGGTTGGTGGCAGGAGTATATCAAGAAAGCAGTCCAAGACAAATATTGCCATGGAGTTACCTGTTAGTCTCTGCCACTCCATTATGTACTCTCCTCCCAAGAAGTTACAACAAACATTTGACAACTTAATATGTAAACACCGAAAACAGACAAGAAAAGCATGGAAATCCAGAATATTTCAAGGGGCACGGCTTACCTAGGTAGAAGCTTGCCAATTAGGGGATGAAGTAAGAGCTCTTATTCTGGTTCTGCCTGTTGCTGCAGCTGTTATGTGAGCAGCAAAAGTGTAAACAATCTTATCAAGCACAAACCTGCATTTCTTAGTGGTTACAAGGTAAGCAAACACCCACAGTTGTTGCAGAGAAAGACATTTTTTGGGTAAAATGGTCACTGAAAAGAATATGAAAAATAAAAGTCTAGCAGATACAGTACTTTAGGGCACGTTGAAAGGAATTTTAAATTTCTTTCATATCCAGCTTTAATATATTCCGGAATTTTGAGTTCTTTTGCACTACCTGAGGTACCTTGTGCACAGGGTGGCTGCTGAAGACCCTGAGTGCAGCAGAATGTATTTACCAGATCTAGGAGAACATGAAGCAGTTTTTCAAACCATTCCCCAACATTCAAGAACCTAGAGAACTGCAGGCAAAGCTGATCAATTAGGCAGGTATGCTGTACCCTAGCATAGGTGCTGTACTTCTCCCTTGTGACTGCTGTACTACAGCAGGTGGTGGAGTGGCACTGCGAGCCGGAATCTAGCTTCTGTCCACCTTCAATTTCAGCAGAATTAGCACCACGGGGAATTGGAAGGTTCAGCTTTAAAGCAATTGCAGCTTCTAAGATCCACAAGGGAAACTCTGAGCATTTTAGCTGTCACAGGGAGCCTGTACTGAGGCTATGAGACTGACTTAGGCCTTGAAAATGAACTACAATAATTTTGATATCAAGAAAATGGCTGAAAGCTGCCATTCAAGATGTTAGTCTGGTTTTTAATTTTTTATGATCTTTAAATCAGTGTTAGGCACGGCTTGACAGAATTCTGAGCTTTGACTTATTTGGTCCATGATAAACATCTTTAATACAAACCTACATTTTTGTTTGTTATTAATCTCACTGTGCCAGGCTACAGCAGCGAGAGCTTCACTTTGCAATTTCCTGCCTCCTAAAGATACTCTTCCTGCTTTTCAGATTCATGTTATTAATACAGAGTTCTTTATTGCTGAAACAAATGCAAACAAAAATTTCCTTTTGTCCTTTAATACTAGAATAAACTTTATTTCTTTTGTAATATTATGCAAATATTTCCCCTAACCAGCTATTGAGAAGTATTGACGTTTGAATTATAAAGCATTATTTCCAAGAGCTGCTGCTCACATCATATCCTATGACAAATTCATCACGCACAGCCATGAAAACTGGTCAGGGAATTGTAAATATATAGCGGGTCACACCCATTGTAATGAATTTAACTGTTAGAGTTTGTTTTATTTTGGAAGAATTTGTTCCTTGGCTTCATCCGTCTTTTTGCCTTTTTTTTAATAAACTACAGCAAATTTGGGAAGATCTGCAAAACAAAATAATTCTGAGTGTTTTAAACAAGTAATCGAGTAACAGTTTAAGGACTTTTTTTTTTCCAGAATAGCTCAATCTGTCTTTGATGTAATTCTGTGTACTTCGCAGCTTGCCTAGAATAAACAGTGCCGTAACAAAACTGTATTGAAAAGCAGAACCTGGTCCAGCAAGTTCTCCTGGAGCGCAGGCACCATAAATGTTCCCGGCTGGCCAACCTCTGAGCTCTCTTGCTGCACAGAATGACCTGCTCCCTGAGGGTGCTGGAATGCTGGATTTAGACCATTTGCTAATTTTATGGTTTGTGTAAAAAACAGATCATTCTCTTGAGCAAACAGCAAAACATGGTGGTTTCCTCATTGTGCAGTGCTTGGGGCCACATGTTGAACACTACCGAATTTTTTTCCTCCAAAGAGAGAATTATTACATCGCTTCCTCAGCTTTAATACGTCTCTCAAAGCAACACGAGAACAGTTGTAGAGGTACTTGTCTATCTTTACAGCTGCTCTGGGAATTAGAGGATTGAGTCACCTGAGTTTTCCATATGGGGGCTCTCATGCTGCAAGAGTAAATTAAACATTAATTTCATTAATTTTGAGTGAGCAGTTTGAGGCAATAGCTTTCAAACTATTACATAGTGCTGTCTAGGTTCACAGCATAGCTTCTAACTTCAGGCACCCATCTCCTGTATTTAAAACATATGGGCTCAAATTGCAGAAGTCAGGAACCCCCAACACGAGAAATGCAGCATTAATGGGTACCAGTGAAAAAGCCAGGTATAAGTCATTTACCATTGCATTTCAAAAACATTCTATGACAAAGACATGAATAAATCATACTGCTCCAGGGAATAAGTTAAGTGCTTTAAATCTCATTTCTCTTCCTTCAACCCTTACTTTCCAGTTGCTGAAACAAATGAGATGAGGGTTCTTGGAACACAGATCCTTTTAGTAAACAACTTGAATCCCTTTCCTTTATTGCATCATCTTAATTCATCCCCAGATGATCATATTTATTATTATTATAAGCACGTAGGACTTCTACTTACAGACAAAAATTTTATTGTGACAGACACTAAGCAAAGAGAGAAAAAGATGATCCACACGACAGATAACTTACAATCTACGCCTAAAACAAGAAACAACTGGCTACAGGGGTTCAGAAACAACTGAACAGGGGAGTTCAAGGAAACTGCGCAAGTCAGCGAGATAAGCCCTAATCTCAGCTCACCAGCTGCTTAGCTGTTGTTAAATTTTTGGTGGGCACCATTGCAAAGAACATTTGAGGAAGGATTTGAAGACAAAGTCACTCCAGTGTTTGCATGTTTATGTGCATTTCTCCATGCTGTGGAATCAATGTGGAGGGAGGCATGGAATATTGAATTAACAACAGAGGTTAGCACTGTGACTGAAGAGAAGTTCATCCTCAAAGCAGCATCAACACAGAATCACAGAATCATAGGGTTGGAAGGGACCCCTGGAGATCATCTAGTCCAACCTCCCTGCCGGAGCTGACACCAACTGACATCAATGAAGTCTACTGTTTGGCTACCCCTGCTCGTCTACAACCGTTTGGTAGAGGTACAGTCTAGAAATAAAAAATTAAGTATGTGTTTTATAACTTGGTGAAATGGCAATCACATTTATCTCAGCACCCTTTAAACAGTAAAGAAAAAAACACAAACAAGAAACTCCTCTCACCTTGGATTCCTACCATAGTGCCACTGCTAGGCCTGGAGGACGAAAGCCCTGACTTTGCTCACATTTTGTTTACATAACACTGCATAACAAAAAGGAGCTGGAGCAAGATCAAGGCAGAATGAAAAAATAAAATAAAATTACAATCCAGGCATTCAGCTGTCAAGTATACATCACTCCCTTGGATGTCCGCTCATGGGGAGAAATGTCCAGTCCTCCCAAGCCTCGGCAGGCCCCATATGCCTCTTGTTACTGGGGTGGGTGATCCCCATCAGCTGCAGAGCTCAGCAGACGGCTTCCCTGGCTATGGGAAATGTCAGGCAACCTTAATAATAGGTTTTGCCACTTGTCTCTCCTGTAATTATTAATATTATAGGCATCATAAAGCCGAGGATGCAAGCACTGACTAGGAGTAGCACGCATACAGGACTCACATTGATCTGCAAATATGTGAAGTTTTCTTACCTGAAAGATGTCTGCCTTCATTAGGGCTGAAATGTTCAGGTATGTTGTTACCCCTGAAACATGTGCCAGTGAAAGGGCTAGATTTTAGCTTTGTGGTGCCAGTTCTTCACAAAAATAGACAAAGGGTCAGAATACACCCTCCTATAATAAAATCCACATACTGAAACTAAGGAAAATGAAATGAGGAAGTGAGGAATTTCTCCCATATTATTTCTCCCACAGAATTTTGCCCTTGCTGTTTCGTCAGGGGAGCGAGGTTACCCCTCTGCAAGGAAGATTTTGAGGAACTGTCCCAGACTGAGTCCCCAGGAATGCACTCGGAGCCCAAGAAACCACCATGCCTTGAGACCAGCCACATGGAGCCCATATGCTCCTGTCAGACCTGATGCACGCTGGAGGCAGCTCTATCGGAGCCATACAATCAGGAACTCCCTGTGTTTGTGACGGTGCCATATCTGATCCCTTCCTTCCTGGATATAAATAGTTTCATTCTGAAGAACAGACAGGGAGATATTTATCATAATTTCATGTTTCTATTTTTAAAAAATAGATACACAGTTTTGTCATGCATAACTTCCAACAGGAAATAGTTTCAGTTTATGACTCTTACTGACCAACAGAGCATTCATACCCCAATTAGCATGTGTTTTGTGATGGTTATCCAATTAATATGCACCATTTAAAAATGACAGCTTGATAAAATAATTATGAAGTATTAGAAGCATTTTGATGATTTTCTTATTATTTCACTGATTATCAGTAGTAGACCAGTGAATTTAGACAACGCTTCAACTGCTAATGCTGCCTTTTAGCCTGTGGACAGACTTGCTTCTGTCGATATCTAATACCTTTTATGAAGGAACAATTCCATCAGAGCAATTGAGTTTACTCACCTTTTTGCTTTAGTAATACTGATGGCATAGTTGATTCATGAACATGACATCTTTGGTTATTGTTACATTCTTTGGATTCTGTAAATTTATTTTGTCAAACTTCCCAGAGAGAGTTAAAGGGTAAGAATGTTATCCTTCTCTGTGTATTTTCAATGGTTTTCATTATAATATACTTTTTTCATAATCAGAAGTGTTGGTAGGTTGCATGGAATACACATCAAAATAGGGGGAAGGAGTTATAACCTCCCCATAGGGTGACGGAAGTTATTCACAAGTATCAGAGGGGAGCATCCTCTGCCGCTGTCAGATACTATGATGTCACAACAGCTGCTGGTGGTAATGGTTGATACCATACAGAAAAAGCTGTGTTCTGAAGCAAAGGTTAAGCAGTAGGAAAGAAAAAAAACTTTTTCTTTTTATGCAAATACTTGCAGTATAACATGCTGATATAATTTCTGCCTATGTCTTGACTCATACGCTAGTATATTGCTTTAATTCTAACATTACACACATAATAGCAATCGAAACACATTTTTCTACTTTGGCTGGAGGTTTACTGTAGTATTACAGAATTATTTATACATAAACACAGCAAGCTACATGTGGTATCTGAATTGCGTGAAGTCTACGTTATTATGGGCTTCCACTATAAAAATTCGTTTGGGTAATAAAAAAAGAGTACACAAAATGTTACACAGAAGCCAAGCTGCTTAGAAATACAATCACAAAAGCTTTTAAGTAAAGCTCAACAGCTCTTTAATAACTAGTCCAGAAACCATGCCACCCTGAAGTTATGTTTACCAAGCTGTCTTCAGCAGCCAGTTATTTCACTTTGTTTTGGCTATGCAAGGAAAGAAGTGCTCCAAACATATGAAACAGTATTTTTCATGCTTTTTGTATAACGTTTATAGAAATCTAAGTAGTTAACTAAAATTACACAGAATGACAGATTAAATTCATGATTTTATACTCAAAAGTTTAATTAAGAATTTTATTTCAAAACAGATGACAGCTATACGTAACAACTTTTCTAAGAAGCTATGTACTTATATTAGTTGAATATTTCCTCCAGAATAGCTGGTGGTGTCAATTCCTTCTGAGAATTTAGAAGGGCAGTTCTTGGAGATGTAGGGATAGAAAAAAAGAAAAGGAGGAGAGAGGCAATATCTGAAAAACAGTCCTTACTCATTTGCAATGTAGATAACTTTGTGCTTCTCAATTATTTCTATGTCATGCTCCAGTTGTTTCATCTGCAATTCCAGCTTCTCTTTATATAACCTCTTGGGTATGGTGTCTATTTCTAGCGAAAGAGACCGAAAGTCACGATATGCTTCCTCCCAGTTCTTCTTCAGCCCCTGGTGCCATTACATGAAAAGGAAATACATGAGAAAAACTTAAGAATAATATGCATATAAACTGCTTTGGGGTTTTTGTTAATATTGCTTTAGGTAAGTGTCACTGCAATGTTAAAATAACAAACAAATCAATGGATAATGTTTAAACATCTTATAGGAATAAATTGATTAAATGCTTAGAAGTCAAATTAGTTGCAACAGAAATAATTTTGACTCATCCTGATGCAGTATAAGGAATGGTCTTTAAAACATGTGCCTTGGAGAGAAAAAAATTACCGTCTTTAAGAGGCAACAAAATAGTAATTAAACTAGCCAATGAAGGACGAGCTACAAAAATGCTAAACTGAAAAAAGTATGTCAATGTGACTAACTTCGTAGCCTACCACGAACTCAAGGAAGCCTGTACACTTCATTTCCAGTCCTCAGTATCTTCAAGAAAAACTGCATAAGATAAATAAAGAGTGACTTTTCCTTATTCTATATAAGAGACTTTCTATGCTTTCAGTGATCTACAAGTAGGCAACTTTCACTGCTCCATTGTATCTAATTCTAGTATGCTTAGTATGAGGAACTACTAGGATTCATAAAAGCTGCCTCAAAACTCATATCACTCAGCCTTCTTTTCTCCAAAATGCAACAGGAGATATCTTACAAACTGCATTACAGAAATCACTTCCCCATAAACTACCTAGCTACCACAGATATCGCCACGTCACACACAGTGGTGTTACCTACCTTAAGTAATCACAAGAGTACCAATACTTGGAACTTCAGCCAAAATTCAACGTCAGTCTCAGATTATCTCACCACCAGCTTCATTTTCGGTAATTGAGACTTTGCTCAGACCATGGGCACCAAACTGATCCCACGATATTTTAACTACTTGGAAGAAATTCTGAATAATTGCATTCCCTTCCTAATCTACATTTACAGTAACATCTATAGGCAATTTATTTATCATTTGGTCTAAATCCCCTAGCTGTCACTGACCCTATCAACAACAATTTCAACAACTGCCACCTCTCTTGAATGCTGCTGTGCAGAGAATGACCTTACTAGATAAAGTGAACCCTATCTTCCATATTAGAAAAGTCCAAGACTAGAACCCTGCCTCAAAAAACTCCTTGCAATTATCTGAAACATACTCATAAACCTGTTAATTCAACATTAGAGACAAACTTTTATCCATACATATATGCTGAATGGAACCAGACTGTGGCAGAAAAATCCTTTACATCCTCACAATTACTGCAACAATTGCTCTTACTTTCTTTCCTCCAGAGGATAATCAAAATCTAAATATTCTATACATGCATATATGAGGATTTAGTGGAGTTTATTCAACGTACTAAATATGCTCATGAAAACTGTATGGGTGAACTTAATAATCACACCTACTACAAGGAACTCATACAACAATTAGTAAAGAATACAATATGGCTATCAGTGAGAAAACACTTTTCCAAAATGTTTTTGGCTCTCAGTTCTCTTTCCTTAGGGGCAATCACAAAGTACCTTAAAACATGAAGAACTGAAGTTACTCCCTTGGGAATTAAAGTTTTCAGTCCACCTCCATAACTAAAACCAGATTCAGCTGACACACTGATTTTATGGCACATTGTGATTTCCAGCCTCATGTCCTTCTTCTCCACTATTGTTAAGCACCTTTTCTTCCAGACTGATATACTTCTTAATATGAACTAGTATTTTACTGATTCAAAGCAGTGTATTTATTGCGTAGCAATTCGTGCTTTTTTGCATATTCATATTAAACAACTAAGTGTTGTCCATAAAGGTTATTCCAACAATCTTCATATACAAATATCTACATGAATTTAAAACCCCTACCTCAACATGTGAAACCAAGAGCAACAAGCCTACTTATTTACCATCTTGCTACTTGTCTTTGCAATCCAAGGCTGTAAAGTACTTAAATAAAGCTCTACCAGCCATCAGGTATAGTTCACAAATATATAGTCATGAAAATAAATACAGTATTTCCAAAACTTTTATAGAAGAGTCATTCATAGCTTCTTTCAAACAATTCTTCTTTGTGTACATTAGTAAAAAATTATTTGGAAATCATGGAAAACAGTAAGTTTTAAAACACATGAAAGCATGCACCCATCACAATTTACTCTGTCCCTGCAGAATAGAGAGATCAAAAGCAGATCATGACTGCCAATGTAAAAATCTCCCTCACAGCAATGTAATATGCTGAGCCCTATTGCTATGGGCTAGATCACAAACTAAGAGATTATCTAACTCTATATAAGGAATTCTAATACATGTTGGATCAGTGAGAAATATGTACTGCATTTATCAACATGCTCTTTTATTCTCATAAAATCCCAACTAAAGTAAGCATAATGGAGAGAGTTCAAAAAATGTTGGCACAAATTATTTCCCTTTATTTTTGTAAGTTCATGAGGCTTGATTTTGTTCTCAGACATCTATCGCCACATATTCTTTCAAATCAGTTAGCATGCATGTGTTCACTAGCAATGTTAATTATTTTAAAAGACAGGAATTACCATTTGTCTACAGCTGAGCACTGGGTAGAAGCCATATACTCTGGGGACACTAATTCCTCCTGACAATACAACTGTATGAATAAATTGGCCCATGAAAGAGCAAAATATTTTTTTTAAAAAAAGAAAATATTGAGTTAACAAAAATAATCTTAAAGCTTTTTAATTTAAAAATATTTCAGTGTGCTCTTGTATTTAAAAAATATAGAATATAATTTTAATCAAACTAAATGCAGAATTGTGAGCAGCTGAAGTCACATGCCTTTTTGCACATATATTTTTGCTGCATAGTTAACTTGCTGGACCACCAGCTTGTCCCATGCTTTTCCCAACATAAAAATATCTTAATCTTCACTCTTGCTGTTAAGTTCTTTCTATGGCTGTCAATGCAATACCCTCACCTCTCCCATACTCCTTCCTAGCTTGTACTGCTTGCTGCATAAGCAAGAGACATACCATTGTGCTAGCTATTTTAGATCTTGCTGATTAACCAGTTTATCTTTGCAAGCGAGTTCAACACTGTGTTTTCTCTCCAGATATTCTGCTGGCTTGTTGGTGGGAATAGCATCTTGGAGATGTCCATCCATCTGCTAATTAGTTGCAGGTGGCTGTTAAGATCAAGTTACTAAGGGACAGGCTGATAAACAGATATCACAGTAATGTAAGCCTCATTTTTATAGGAAATTTGGCTAAAATGTGGTCAAGAGAAATTACAGTTCAAGGATTGGATATACTTTTAAAATGTCTTTTTTCTGCTCTACTTCTTTTATGGTATTATTTCTCTTTAGAAAATCTTGTGCAATAAAAACTGTATGAAAGACAGAATCCAAAACAGATTGACAAAATACAAGTTTTCCAGTCATAATTCTATGAATATATTGCAATTTAACTCTGTTTTTGACACATTTTAAAGCATGACCTTATGCTTTAGTCAGTGAGGTCACAATGTGAAGACAGAAACTGCCAGTAGAAGTGGCAAAGTTATGCATCAGGAAAAAAACCAGAACAAACCAACCTGTATTTTCACATGATTCACAAGCAGAGAGTCAGAACTGTCACTAAATCCATATAGGTAATTTTCTGCATTTCTTTGAAGTTTCACTGAAATTCCAAGTCATTATGGGGGATAGGAATCTAATAGAATTGAAGTATTGTAAAACTGGACTGAAACTGTAGCTATATCAAGTGTTCAGTTCAGTTTACAATTGTTCTACAGCTCCATCTAGTGAAAAAGTAGTAAAAACTCTAGGATACTTTTATTTATATGGATTTTATTTATATGGATTTACTATCCTTATTAAACTTTTGTATATGTTACTAATTGCACTAAATCAAAATATGCACCTGCAGAAGACTTGTCCTTTCCTCATCCGACAGCCGTTTCATAGCTTTTTCCTTGAGATGCTCCAATATGCTGGCCTCATATTCTTGCTGAGCTCTCTTCACTTCTTTTCTCCGCATGATATATTTTGGTGTAACACCATAATCCTATAAAGGTAAGGAAGAAGTTTCTCATATGTGCTTTTAAGAAGGAAACAAAGACATACCTATCATCCATAGTATATTACATTTGCAAAGACAGCTTGAAAATGGAATTTTGTGCCACCAAGCAATAAAATCTTAAATCAATGTGTCCTTAGACATATCAAACATGATTGTAGCCTGAGATAAATGTACAAACAATTTCCTTTTGCAACCTTGGAAGACAACAGAATCCAGAAACCAAAACGTCTATTTATAAGAACTGCTGGTTGAGTGAGGTGTTTGAAACCTGTTAAGGATAGCACCATTACAGCATGCTATTTTACATTTTTATATGATGTCAGATTCTATGTTCTGAAATACATTCCTTAGATACTTTCTTTAAAAGGTCTTCCTGTACCCTGATTTTTGCTGAACGTTACATGCCACAGAAGAGAGTGGATAGTGTCAACACATACACAAAAATTGGACTAGTTAGGAATTATAAACTATCCTATATTGGATGTGGCAGAATTGTGTTTCTGGAAGGAAAAATAATTTCTGAATATCCCAGATGCACTTGGGGAAACACATCTATTTTGCTTTATCGTTTGTAAAATGAAACCTCTCTAGCTCTGCCAGAAGGTACCAGAGCCTTCCTTCTCTCTACCAAAAGCTAAATGATTCACAAATCTTTTAGTGTTGGGTAGCACTCCAACTAGCCCTGTTGATATATAGGTTTAGCCATGCAAATGTAATGCAAGAGCTGTAGGTTCACTTTTTTGCATTTTCTCTGTCATGAGTTATGTCATGTCTCTGCAAAATGGCCTGTCATGAGTTACCTGTTTAGATAAGTCAGACTCCTGATACATCTTGTTTTCCTGCGTAGTGGAATGGACTGCTCTTGTGCTTGGAGGAGGTCGTCCTTAATCGCGTGCCAGGTCTCTCGAGCTTGTTTGCTTTTGAGAGCTCTCTCCCCCAGGATCCTACTTACTAGTCCCCTGAATAAGTTGATGTTTGCTCTCCTGACGCACAGGGTCTGTGCACTACCACCTGCCTTCCGAGGAGGAGGGGATCTTTAACTACTTCATGGCCTGTGCCACCAAGACTACTATTGATTATCACACCTCTGACCAGTTCTTTCTCATTTTTAAGCAGCAGAACCAGAAGAGCATGACCACTAGTCGGCTCTTCCACCATCGTCCACCAACTTTTTTGGATTGCTTCCATCCCATTGTGTTGTCAAACATGCTTTTAACACTTACGGGCCTTTCCTCTGATCCTGACCCACAAGCTCAACTAGCCTGTTGCCAATTCTACAGAAGAGCTCATATATTTCAGTAGCTCCTTCATCCAAAGGGCAACCCCTTCTCTTCTTCCCTGCCTGTCTTTCCTAAAGAGACAGCATTCATTCATCACAGAACTCCATTTGTCTCCCCATTAGATACCCTGTGGGTTCCCAATGCAACACAAATGTTATTGCATTAGGAGCATCATTCTGCCAATTTTTTGCTGACAGTATAAGCAAGCGAATATAGAGCAAAGACAAGTCACAACTCTACTGCCAGTGACTTCTTCTTGATAAATTTCAAAGGACTACCACAAGCAACAGTGGTATCTAAACATCTCAAAAAGAATCACAAAGATTTCATAGGAGAATGCAATAGAGAACTTAAAATAGGTATTGCTATTAGTATTGGCACTACAATTTAATACAACTTACCTTTTTTTTGATATATTTTGGAACAAGGCCTGAAGTTTCAAGCAGATATTTATCTCCCTGTCTGCTATCAACATAAATGGGTTGAGGCTTTTTAGGCAATGCTGTGATAGCAGCAACTGCATTTGTATTTATAAAATTCTTTTTACTCTGAATTCCTATAACTGGGTGATCTGTCCTCCGTGGCACCGATAATGCAGGCAATTTCTTACTATCCTGTTCTTTTTTTCCTGTGAATTGAGCATGTAAACATTCTCAGCAACCATGAAGAGCTTTGCAATTTAATGTTATTACATTTTTCAAAAGGGAAAAATTATGTACAAAATTACATAAAAATAGAAACCAACTGTATCTACAATGAAAGAATTGACTGGGAATGTACTATAACGAAAATAGTTACGCTTGTTTGGCATAACAGAAGTTTTATAGCCTAGGAAATACTATGTTGCTTTAGATGGGTTTGCAGTACCATACACCACTCATTTCCTCTTAACTGCAGTAGTACGAGACTTCTTTCAAATGTAATTAGTGATGCTTGTTGTCAAGGTCTTTAGGCATTAATGGCCCTGCCCAGCCTCTCCTGGGGCATCCACCACACACCCCTGGGCTCGGTAGCCCCGTTTCAGCTCAGCCCTGTACTGTCTCAGCCATGCCTGCCCCTAGTAATGTTCCTGAAGAGCTGTGCGGAACCAGTGGATGAGCTGGGCCCATTACCCATCTTTCCTGATGGTGACTAGGCCGATGATAGGACACATTTTCATCAAGGCTCTGCTGGCCTGCCCCTGGTGTGGTGGGACTGCACCCTGCTGGTGAGGTCATTGCCCAGCCTGCTTTGGGGGTACCCTCAATTTCTGCCTCGCCTCCCCTTAGGGAAAAGCCCTGCTCTTGTTGCTCCCCAACAGTATTAAACAACTTATCACAATCCATTCTCCAGAGACTATAGAAACTCTTCCTTTTAAGAGCAATCTTTTCTCCAAGGCACCAACAGAAAGTCAGTTGTTTCCTGAGTAATTTGACTTCAGTTGAGTGATGAAAGACAGTTCATTTCCCACCATATTTCCCACTAGGTATAATTCAAACTCACAGTCATTATCAGAGATAATGATTTGATTCAGGTTGTCTGAGTTCATATTCTTTGGCAGAAAATAAGTGTAAAGTCGCATGTAACAGACCTCTTTCCTACAACACCTGGTTTCCTGATACTGACCCCATGAACAAGTGCTTTCCTGGGTTTTGTTTTTACAGCCTGATAGCTTGCCATAACTTAGTACTGTAGGACACACAGACTTAAATGTCTGTTTCTCTTAGGATGTCCTTTTGGAAACAATATATCTGCAGCTTCTCAGTGAGCCCTGGCTCACCTTTATCTGCAGTACACTGGTGCACACTTGCTGTTTTGGGACCCCTCACTTCTTCTGACGCCAGCAACCAAGCTTGATTAAAATGAGTGCCAGAGTCCAGTAACACAATAAGATTCAGCTGAAGGTTAAGAAACACATCTTTTTACAGAGGTGGTGAGTAATCAGACTCTAAAAGAATGACACTATTCCATACTTGACGGAAAAAAATTCAATCTTTCCGTTCTGTCCTTGCAATCTAATTTTTAAGTAGTTGGACCAAGCCCAGTTTTGAAGGTGGCACAGATACCACAAAAACAATGCCAGAATTCCATTTAGACAACTGATAACTGGTTAAATTCCAAGTGATGAAAATGCCATGCTTTAAAAGAGGTGATTAAGCAGTGTAACTTCTCTGAGGTAGGTATGTGATGAGCGGTGTTCCCCAGGGGTCAGTACTGGGCCCAGTGCTCTTCAATATATTCATCAATGACCTGGATGAGGGGATAGAGTGCACCCTCAGCA
>VXBO01007991.1:332378-398302 GCA_013400135.1 Rhinoptilus africanus
CCTTTTGACACCTTCCGGGCGTCGAAACGGTGAGGCGGGAACCTCTGCAGGGTCGTGGTCTGTAGGGGGATAGTGAGGAGGTTGCGGTTGAACGGTTTACTTTGGGATATATTTTTTTTTCCTCTCTCTGCTTAAAAGCTCTGCGAAAAGTCAACTGGAAGTTGCCCTGTGTTAACAGTTGCGAAATATGGTAACTACCAGCCTGGACCCACCTCGAGGCCTTTGACAGCTGCGAACTGCCACTGCCTTGTTTGGCTACTGAATTTTAACCATAGGTTATGGTGTTGCAAGCTTTGTGTCTGTACCAGTAACAGAGTTCATTTTCCACTAGAACGCCTGTCATCCCCACCGGTGGTTGAAACTGCGGGTAGTCACTGGCGATGCGGCGGTGGTGTCGGCAGTCCAACCGAAGGGTCGAGCTGCATTGCCAAAACTTAAAATGTCATTGGAAGTACGGGGGTAAGCTTTGCTTCAAAAAAACCACACCAACAAACCCACCTTTTTGGCGTGGGATTTATACCTAAAGTTGGATGGCTTGGTGTTCTAACTAGTCTGTTAAACTCCGCTAGCCATAAAGTCTAATTTGAGCTGGTTTACAGTGAAGTTTTGCCAATTGAACAAAAAGTGATTTCGGAGAAACAGGTTGCATTCAGTGGTTGCAAGGTTGTGTGTACAGCTACTTTAAGTGGGTGCCAAATTATATTACACTGGAATAGGCTGAACTGAGTAGCTGAAGAAAGGAATTCCCTGCAACTAAGTTGATTTCAAACAATACATATGGCCTAGATTTATAAAGCAGTCCAGATGTTGCATCCAGCAGCTGTGGTGCATTCCAAGTGACTGCACCACAAATTAATCTGTAGTGCAACTCGACGTGGTAGGCAGGCCACTGTGCTTGGCATGGTTTGCGCTCCCTTAGTTCACACATACTGCTTAAAGTGTTTCTTATGTCCAAGAAATAAAATCACTAAAATATTGTCTCTAATTTTTTTTTTTTTTTTTAAATCCTAAATATAACTTATTTACATCTGGAAGTTTATTACAAAGATCTCTTTCTGGCCTTCTAGTGAATATATACTTACAGAGCTAGAATGCATTACTATTGCAGTACAGCTGTATAGCGATTATGAATATTACAATTAGTCTTTGCAGATTGGTTTTTCTTTTTAATAACTACTACAAATAACTTATAATGCATCTACACAGGGTGATTCTCTTAGGCTTTACAAGGATTGAGAAGAAAACTATGCAGCAGGATATGCCCATCTTTACACTGATCTGTGCCTTGCAATTACAGCATATTCATCACGTCACAGCACTGGTGCAAGCACAGAGACTTACTGTTTGCAGGCTCATCTCTCCATGCAGAAGTGAGCAAATGCAAAGCTGTAAATTATTAGAAATACTTCGACTTTGTAACATACACTAATAGTTTGGTAAAGAAAGTAGAGTGCAAAAGACTGATTGAGGAACATAGAGCAGTATCTAGGGCAAGGAGCATCTGGAAGTGAAGAGTCTTTGTTTTTGTATTTTGCTCTTACAAAACTTGAGCTTTTGTGTCATTTTTGAAGTTTGTGACCTGTGTCTCTGAAGTAATTTGATATTATGCACTCTGATGGGGAACAGCAGGGTCTTTAAAGGACTGAGGTGACAACTGTAAACACGGGTTAATTGTGCGTAGGTCTTTGGAAGATGATGCAGTTCTGGTTGGGTGCTTACCCGCATTCTACTGCAATTCCAGGCTGCCTTCTACTCTCCACGGTGATAAAAGGCTGTTGCATTGGAGAGCATCTGGAGGAAAGGCCCTGAACATTGAAGGATTTGGAAACTTATTCTGTAGTGAATTCCTTTAATTGTTCTATTTAACCTGTCTTGATTAATGTGGGGAAAGACTTTCTTATTAAAATTTCTTCACTGGTAAAGGTAGCTAGTATATAAACATAAATAATTTAATGCACATTGCAAAGCACATGCTGGGGTGCTAGCAGCTAGATTGAGCCTTTAAAATGTAGTTATTAGAAATTGCTGATGGCCATTTTGGTTACGTGTTACAGTGCCAGGACAAAAAAAATACAACCTGCAGCTTAGTCAACCGTCTCTCTGTACTGCATGCTATAGCAACTAAAAGTAATAATTTCTAAAAAAATGCTGATTTTATATATATGGCAAATATATATATATAAAAATATATATATTTTTTAGAAATGAGCACTGAGTTGAATATTTACATCAAAAATCTCATTGATTTCCTAAAAGGAAGTTCCATGTTGCATTTCTTTAGGTATTTCTAGTCATGAACAATGAATAAGTAACGGTAACAAAGTGATACTTGTTTGCCTACCTAAGATGAAAAATAACTCTGTAGGGATTTTCTGTGTAAATTTGTGATTTCCGCCCCCTCCTCGCCCCTTTATGGAGTTTTTGAGAGTTCTTCCCCCTTTGCCCTAAACACGTACAAATCCTGTGCTGCAATTCATGCTGATACTGGTGTTTCTTTCTCTAAGCAAACAAAATGTCATGATGAGAGTCTCCTACTTAAAATCTTTGTTGGAGATCCAATTTTCCTAGTGATTTTTTTTTTTTTGAGGATAGAGTGTCTTCATTACGTGTTTCTGCCTTACTTCACACAACGTGTTTCTCTTCTCTCTCTCTTACTTCACACAAACTACACTCAATGTAATTCTGTTACAGGAGTTCTACTCAAATCGCTTGCTTCCGAAGAGAATTGGATGCAACTCTTCTGTGAGACTTCTGTGTATTTAAGTCAGTCTTGCATTTATTTTTTTAGAAAAGAAATCAGAGACATCTTTTGAGAAGATGGGAAAATGTGTATTTTGTTAACGCTTTGATTACAAGAAGGTAATTCAATTAATCTTCTTATTTGTAAATGTGCACTTAAAAGTAAATCTACTAGAGAAAAAAACTAATTGGTTTTGAATTCCTATAAACAATATTATTTGCAAATAGTATTGCAGTATTATATTTGGATATCTCTTTTTACCCTAAGGATGTGGACTGTTTGAAGTTGTATTTGTCAGCGGAAGTGAGCTGGAGCTATGTGGGAGAAGGGAATGAGTCTTATTCTGAAAAATACCTCCCTGGCACTGATGAAGTCATAACTGGATTTATGTTTGAATCCTTGTTGTTCTGAATTCATATCCTTTAAGTGTTTTTCCTAGGTGCTTGCTGAAGGACTAATTAGTGTTTGTTTGGTTTTTTTTGAAACAGTTAAGTGGATTGTCAGGAGCCTTGGGGGAAAAAAAAAAAGGCAACAAAACAGCCCAGCAGATGAAAATGTTTCACGTTGTTCAGTACCGGCCTTTAAGACTAATAACCCAAACCAGTCTTTCTAGCATGTGTTTAAAACTGGTGCTTTCAAGACCTGCTGCATTTGCACAGATATGGAAGTCATGGTTCTCAAGACATTCTCTTGTTGGAAACAAAAACATTATCCTGATGGGACCTCCGGGTGCTGGGAAAACAACAATTGGGAGAATAGTAGGTCAGAAACTAGATTGCCCTGTCATAGACATAGATGATGATGTCCTTGAAACAACCTGGAACATGAGCGTGTCGGAAAAACTGCAGGATGTTGGTAATGAGCAATTTTTAGAGGAGGAAGGAAAAGCGCTGTTGAAGTTTTCAGCATCTGGAAGTGTCATTTCCCTTACTGGGTCCAATCCAATGCATGCTGCTGGCATGCAGCATATGAAGAAAAATGGAATAGTTGTATATCTGGATGTGCCCACAGCAGTCATTATGAGCAGGCTGAAATCAATGAAAGTGGATCGCATCGTGGGCCAGTCTCCTGATATTTCTCTCAAGGACATACTTCAGTTTAGGAAGCAGTTCTACAAAAGGTGGTACGACATCCGTGTTCTTTGTGGAGGGGATATTGCACCAGAGGTTGTAGCAGAAAAGGTACTTGATGCTGTGAAGAGATACCAAAACTCAGAACTGGAAACTTTCATTTCAACTAGGTCTAGTAGGTCTGGAAGGAGTATGGAAAAAGGCTGTCATAAATATTTCAGTGATGTTGTTACTGAGGGTTTAGCCCCTGATGGAGGACTCTTTGTTCCTGAGAGAGGACTTCCAAAATTCACTGCTGGAGAATGGCAAAGCCTTATAGAAGCAACTTATATTGAAAGAGCCCAGGTGATACTAGAAAGATGCATACATCCTGCTGATATTCCTGCTTCTAAGCTGGCAGAAATTATTGGAACTGCTTATGGAGAAAACTTTACTTGTTCTAAAATAGCCCCAGTTAGGCATCTGGCGGGCAATCAGTTTCTCCTTGAGTTATTTCATGGACCAACAGCATCATTTAAAGATTTTGCATTGCAGATGGTGCCGCATGTATTTGCATACTGCATTCCCAGAAGCTGCAATTACTTGGTTCTGGTAGCTACTTCTGGTGACACAGGGAGTGCTGTCCTAGATGGCTTTAGTCGTCTCCATGACACTGACAAACAGAGAATTGCTGTGATGAATTTTTTTCCTGAGGATGGAGTGAGCCCAATTCAAAAATCACAGATGATTGGCTGTCAGAAAGAAAATGCCTGGTCAATAGGTGTCAAATCTGATTTCGATTTTTGCCAGACAGCTATAAAGCAAATCTTTACTAATTCTGATTATACTGGCTTTCTTACGGTAGAATATGGAACAGCTTTAGCTGCGGCAAACTCCATAAACTGGGCACGACTGCTTCCTCAGATAGTTTATCATTCCTCTGCATACCTTGATCTTGTTCATCAAGATATTATTCCTTTTGGAAGCCCTGTAGATGTTTGCATTCCTACAGGAAACTTTGGCAACATATTAGCTGCTTTGTATGCTAAAATGATGGGAATTCCTATAAGAAAATGTATTTGTGCTTCCAATGAAAACAATGTTTTGACTCAATTCATAAGAACAGGTGTTTATGACTTGAGGGGAAGAAAATTAATTCCCACTTTTTCACCAGCAGTAGATATTTTGAAGTCCTCCAATCTTGAGCGGTACTTGCACCTGATTGCTAATGAGGATGGACAACTGGTGACACAATTGTATAACCAGCTGGAAAATCAGGGCCACTTCCAGCTGCGGAAAGATCTACTTGAAAAGCTTCAGCAGGATTTGGTAGCTGGGTGGTGCTCTGAGGAGGACTGTCTAGCTGCCATTCACTCTGTGTACAGTACTACAGGGTATATTTTGGATACACACACAGCTGTTGCTAAAGTAGTTGCAGATCGATTACAAGATAGAACTTGCCCAATTATTATTTCATCCACAGCTCATTATTCTAAGTTTGCACCTGCTATCTTGAGGGCCTTGAGGATTGCAGAAATAAACCAGAATCCGTTAAGTCAGCTTCACTTGCTGAGTTCTTACAGCCCTCTGCCTCCAGTCCACTGGGGCCTGTTAGAGTCCCTGAAAAAGAAAGAGAATGATGATCACCAGGTCTGTGCTGCTGATATGAGTGTGCTGATGTCCCATATAGAAACCTTAATTCAAAATCATTTTATGAAAGTTTTCTGAGCAACTGATCAGAGGTCCACTGTGTCACTTGAGATGCCTTCCTAACAGGCTGCATGCTTTAATAAAGTCGTGATTTATCTGGTCTGTGTCCAGTCCACAGCATAACATCCGCAGTTTAATACTCAATTATCAAGTTTTCAACAGTATTTGTAAGTAACGTGCATGAGATTTCTAGTAGTGGTGAAAGGTTGTGAATTGAGAGTATAAAAGACTGGAATACTTTTTTGCAGGTCGCACATAGTAGAGACAGCAGTAGTGCTGCCTTTCCTCGGCAGTGCCATTTCCTTCACAAGCCTGAAGCGTTCTCCGTGGAAGGAGGAAGATAATGAAATCTGACCTTTCTGAAACTATCAGCTCTTGTTTTGTTGCAGGGATGATGGGATCATTTGGTCAGTGGGTGATTAGTTAAACTTTAACTCTCTTCACTTAGGGCACTGAAACGTAATAAGATATTGTAATGAGATTAGTATGTTAGTAATGAGGGTTGATTTCACTACAAAGATTCAAGTATACTTGTATTGTTAATCCTTGAACCGTTCAATTTGGTGGTATGTTATCTTCTTGTATAATGTTTTTTATGTATTGTGACGCCAGCATTTATGTAAAAAAATCTGGTTATTTTATTTTTCATGTGTTTTTTCCCTCCTAGATATTTTCCTGTATAAAATAGAATCCTTAATTCAATATTTTTAATAATTTTTGAAATGTGATTCTTCCTCCAATGTGTTGTAGTCTCTTTCCTAGATCTTTTCTATTTAAACTTTCAACTTTAGAATCCTTTTTAAATGCTATAGAAGAGTTTGCTAGTTGTAGCAGCAGTCTCCTTAAATACGAACCAGACCACCATCTATTTACATTTATTTCTTGCGTTCTGAGTTATTAGAATATAAGGTTTATCTTAGAGGTCATACAGCTTTCTTGGTCCAATTACTTCTGTTTTCATGTTTTTCTTAAATTAATTTCCTTGACATTCTATTCTGTTCCTACTTTGAATGAATTAGTATAAGAAAGAAGCTTCCCAAAATGCTTGGCATTTCATCAAGGAGAGTGAAAGATGAATTCCAGTGTCTGGAAAGTGTGACAGCATCAGAAGTATTCATTATTTAACCTAAAATAGATCTATGTTAGCAATCTGGTTTTGCTAATGACAGGATCTTTATTGGTTTTTTGCATCAGAAAAAAGTAGAGCAGGTTGCCCTAGGACATCACATGATTATGGACAAAGTTACTCTGCTAACTGCAGATTATATTTGGCAAGGGAGTAAAATATAACTACATTTCACACTAAGAGAAATGGTGTGCAATTACAGGTAAAGAGCTAAGACTCATCAGATGTGAGGATGTTATAGGTACAGGAGATTGTGGTTCTCACCAAGGTTCAAATAGAGAAAGTATTGTCAAGAGAGGTGGTAATTGGTGACATTTTTTCCCTTTTTGAGAGGCAACATCTCCTAGATGTCAAGAATCATTTGGAGATTTGAACTGTTGCCATGTCCCCCAGCTTCCTCTGTGTTCCTGCTTGTATGTTTTGTCACATTAGAGGTGAAGAAGACACCATCCAGCAAACTGTTTTTAAAAATTGTCTTTTCTTCCAGTGTAAGAAAAAAGACCCAAGCATATTGTGGATTTGCCATAGTGAATACATTCTACAATAGCATTAAATGTAGCTGATAACAAAGGTGTAGCACAGTAGCATTTTAGATTCTGCCACTCTTGGATGCCTTTTTAGGACCTTTCTGGTTCTTTTCTCCACTTAATCCTCTTCCTTGATTTCAGCAGTAACTTTGGAAAATAACTTTTTAAATTTTTGTTTTCACAGAATCATAGAACAGCCCAGATTGGAAAGGATGTCAAAACATCTGATCCAACCATTTGTATGAAAGGGAGCCTAGATGAGATTATCTGGCACCCTGCCCAGTCACGTCTTAAAAACCTCCATCAATGGGGACTCTGCCACATCCCTGGGGAGGTTATTCCAGTGATCGAGTGTTCTCACTGTGAAAAATTTCTTTCTTATATCCAGATGAAACTTCTCCTGGTGTGACTTGTACCCATTTACCCTTTTCGTCTCCATGTGACTCCTTATGAGGAGAGAGCCTCCATCCTCTTCTAGCCACAGTTTAAGTACTGGAAAACTGTGATGAGTTGCACTCCGAGCCTCCTCTTCTCCAGGGTGAAAAGATCTAACTCACTTAGCCTCTCCTAGGATTTTTTGTCATTTTCCACACACAAGATGAGAAAGACCATAAATATGTCATTAAAAAAAATAATCCAAGTTCTGCAAGAAAAAGTTGCATAAGCTATTGCCAAAAGAGAAGCATTATTTGTGTAGCTGGTAGGTACACATCCACCTTCTATTTCTGTATGTTTCACCCCGATTCTTGCAGTAGTTCCAAGTGGAAAAAAATACATCCCTTTCTCTGGATGTGCTCAGTACAAAACCAGAATTCCAAATCTTGAAAAAAACCAACAAAAATATCCCAAACAAAAAAACAACTCCAAAGAAACCCAACTGCCTGGATTGAATTACCGGAATGGGAATTGGTTGCAGCATAAGAACTGTGGGGAAATCCTGCAGTACCTGGTTCCGTAGGGCTTAATGCCATTTGACATCATAGGGCAGTTTGTCATGTGCTGTTTGTTACTTTATAGAAATGTCTACAAAGACAAGCTTGTTTTCACAGAAAGTACCTAAAAGAAAAGCTGAGATTGTAAACAAAATTAGGTCGGAAGCTAACGTCCTACCTTGAGTTATCTGATTATTAGATAAAATGGTCAGAACTAAACTAACATAGAATTCATTTTGGTATGACAAACAATATTTCAAAGTTCATGGCAGTAACTCAAGCTTGGTTTAAGGGAGGAAGTGTTAGTAAAATTTGTGGTTACTATTTTCAGTTGATACGAATTGAGTAAGTTCAAAAATGAGCAGTTATACTTAGTTATGGGCTTTCAATGTGGACTTAAGGTGTATAAATGCAGTGGTTAAAGAACATACACAGTATTAGTCCATTTCTCAGAATGTCTAAAGGCTTTTACAGTACAGTATTTACTCATTTCTTAAAAAAAAATGAATTCATTTTTGGACTTTCTTATAGAATAGTATGTGTTGGGTTGGAAGGGACCTTTAAAGGTCATCTAGTCCAACCCCCCTGCAGTGAGCAGGGACATCTTCAACTAGATCAGGTTGCTCAGAGCCTCATCAAGCCTGGCCTTGAATGTCTCCAGGAGTGAGGCCTCCGCCACTTCTCTGGGCAACCTGTTCCAGTGTGTCACCACACTCATTGGAAAGATCTTCATCCTAGTGTCCAATCTAAACTTACCCTGCTCCAGTTTAAAACCATTGCCCCTTGTCCTATCGCTACATGCCCTTGCAAACAGTCCCTCCCCAGCTTTCCTGTAGGCCCCCTTCAAGTACTGAAAGGCCACTATAAGGTCTCCCTGGAGCCTTCTCTTCTCCAGGCTGAACAGCCCCAGCTCTCTCAGCCTGTCTTCATAGGAAAGGTGCTCCAGCCCTCGGATCATCTCCGTGGCCTCCTCTGTACCCATTCCAACAGGGGTCTCATGAGAGCAGAGGAGGAGAATCACCTCTCCAGATCTGCTGGCCCCGGTTCTTTTGGTGCAGCCCAGGATGTGATTGGCCTTCTGGGCTACAAGCACACATCGTTGGCTCATGTCCAGCTTTTCATCACCACTTCAGTGAACTCTTCAGTGAAATAGTGAACTATTTTTGTGCACCACGTCTGCTTGTGGATTCTAGTAATGGGCCCTGTAAAATGCCTGCAGTAGTGTTGTGATCCTGAATGCACAGTGTTTGTGACCAAGTGCTGGTGCTGTGTTGTGGTTGCTGTAACGTACAATCTTCGGCCTTGCCTTGTCCTGCTGGTCCAGGAGGGGGGGAACAGAAAACATTTCCAGCGTGCTCACTGTAGCTGGCTGCAGGGGGATGGGAGAGTGAGGGAAGCAATCCATCCGCCTTCCCAGCCCAGCTTTTCTCAATGTCAGTCAGCAAAATACTGTCGTTCAGCAAACATTGTGCTACTGTTATTGCACTTTTTTTCCCCCACTATCAGTATTGTGAAAGATTCAAAGGGCATTAATGATTAAGGGTGGACACGAGCGCTGCTTTTTTGTTTTTTGCAGATGTTGTGTGCACTGGTTGTTGTGCAATATTTTCTGTTAACTTCTCAAGACAAAAATGCTGTGCTAACAATGCACAAAACAAATCTACATTGTAATCATTAGCAGGATTTTTTAAGCTATTTAGGCCTGGTGTATACACAGTTTGCTCCTATTTGCCTAAAGATAGGATGTTGCCATCTAAATCAATATAAGCCAGGTTTACAGAGAGTGTGAGCATGCATGTATACTCATTTCCAGTAGCTTTGTTGACCTGGAATAATAGCATAGCTTTCATTAAGCTATTATTCTTCTGTATAGATAAATCTTTGCTGAACACTGATACAACATGAAAAAACTTAAGGACAAATGTAATGTCTATATTTACACTTTTTATTATAAGAATATTTATATGGAAAATACTTTGTTTTGCTTACAGACTTACTGGCTGCTCGTTACTTGCCTTTAGTCACAGTCCTGCTTCTCAGGGTGACAGAGAGTGATTTGAGGTAAGGGGTGAATAGAGCAGATAGGGATGACTTCAGAAGACAATTCTGTTTTCTTAGTATCTTATGATTTAGAAATAATTGCTATTTCTGTTTTTGACATGAAGGAATATTTTAGCAGATGGAACTCTAAAAAGAAGATTGTTTTTCAAGAGGTCAAGTTTGCTCTTCAAGGACATCAAGAACACACATTAAGTATATCATGTTTGGCATGCCTGAAATATGCATTAGTGAGTTGTATCCACAATTTTTTTTCTAAATAAATACTGCGGGATCTACTCTGTAGCGCTATCTTTGCAAATATATTCTTAAATCCTTATCAATGTGATATAAAGAACTGATTTCAGAATTCGGTATTCTTAAATCTTGAATGGAGTGTTCTGTCCTGTGTTTACTTGAAAGTTAGGTGTATAGTAAATGGTAGAGTAATTCACTTTGCTGAGATTGACAGATGTTAGTGGGTTAATTTGCATCATCCTGGAAGGAAAGTATATATATAAAAAAATAAGCCCACATCAAAAATAGCGTATGTCTAAACACTCTGTTTATGTTGCACCACCAGACTTGTCTGGTACTATGTGGAAGGTCCATATTCTGAGAAATTAATATGAAAAAGGAAATCTCCCAAGAGTTTAATCTTATTCATGCTTACTTCAGTGAAGGGATGATCTCATTGTGTGTTAACAGTTGTAGAGCAACTTTGGTTCATTTGGAATACGATTTTAAGATCATGGTCTTAAAAATTACTGGAATGGTTGAAATAGCAATAGTTAATTTCAGGGAATTCACGTGAACAAGCAGTTAATTCTGAACATATATTAGCAGGTTGAGGAGGATTTAAATGTTACTGTGTTTTTCCAAAGCAGTCATAAATGTGCTCAGCACGCTTATCAGAACTGGGGAGCTGTTGCTTCAACAATTTTTCAGAATGCAGTAATCTAAAAGACATCGATCTCAGTCTTGCTCTCCAACTTAGGTAAGACTTTTGAAAGTCTCCTGTCATGGAGATAGATCTACGCTGTCTGTGCCTGTAACTCGAGAAGACTTTATTCCCTGGTAGCTGTTTAAGATAGGCTCTGGCTACTTTCTTGACAGCACAGGAAATAAAGTGTTTAATAGAAAAATTGCTCAGCAGAATTAAGAAAACACCTGATTTACTTGCTTATGTACAATATCTTACAAAATTTAACCAAGTGGAGAAACCACAGTGTTTTTTCCCCGTGCAAAATAGAACACATTTTTCATAGGAAATGTATCTCCAAGTTCACAAAATCAGTTACACAGTACAGGAATTGTTGCTCTAGCATTTATTTAGATATTTCATCACTGGTATTTGGTGTACCCTTAGGTTTTCAAATAGTTTCTTATTTTAAATAAGTTATTGCTATAGAAACATGCAATGTATCACCCTCAAATTTAAAATTCATAATAACACTAATTGAGTCCAAACCAGAAAGATCTCAGAATGTAATTCTGAAAGGACAGCTGAGACTGAACAGATTTGTTAGGTGAGTTGACACAGGATTTGGCTCTTAACCATGAGTTTGTTAAGAACACAGAAAGATATACAATAATGACTGCTCAAATCCACAGAAGCCACAAAACTTAAATACTCTCCATCTCACTGTGGCCTAAAGTAGACCTTTGTTTCTAGGAGTAGAGGTTTGAGGACATACTTACCAAATAGAACAATTTGCTGTAGGAAATGATGACTTCGAACGGTGTCTAGAGATGATATGCTGCTCAACCAAACATGGATTTTTAGCATGCCTTGTGGCCAAAAGGACCAGTGAGATCCTCAGGTTTAGAAAAGGAAATACTTTCAGGGAAGTAATATTGCTATCTGTAATTGACTTTGGTGTAACCTTTTAGAAGAATGTTATGTCCAACTCCAATAGTCACAATTTCCACTAATGCTGGAAAATTGGAAGAAAAGAGTCATGAGAGCAATAAAAGGATTAAAGAGAAGCGCTGGCATGAGGGTCTCAATAAGCAGAATCTACTTAGTTTAGTAAAAGGAGAGTTAGCCTAGCAGAACCATCTTTGGAGCAAAAATTGAGTAAAATAAAGGTCTGTTCCATGTAGCAGAGAAAGAGTGATCCAGCAATTTTAAGTTCGACATGTTACAAGAAGAGATAAAGGCATGTAACGGAATGGTAAAGGTTTCCCTCGTCAGGATGTATTAGATGATTTCCTGAAAAGATGTGATCTGATAGAAAGTGGACTAATTCAGGCAAGTCACATCCATGTTATGCAATAGGTCAAACTAAATAATCACGTCAGTCCTTTTTGGCTGCCCCAGGAGTAACCTGCATGGTAGCGAGAGTATGAACGATATCTCACAGAATTTTGGGTGCTAGAGATTGTGAACTCATTTCAGTTCTGCTCTCCTGTTATCAGTACACAGAACAAGTTGGACGCTAAATAGGCTACTGGATATGTTTAGCCTTGTTCTTTCTGTCTCTAGAGAGTTGCAAATGGACTGCTAATGCACACCCTGACTTGACTCATGGCTATTAGGATATGGCTCATTAGTTTTAAATTTCATTATACAATATCTGTTGTGATGGTTTGAGCAATATATACTTTCATTAAGAAAATGAGGTGAAAACACAAAGTGCCTATGCAAATGTCAGTTGTATTGAATTTAGCTAATTATTATTAATTTTTCTAAGCCTTTAAAAGTTATATGTCTTCTAAAGTTTATTAGATGCTTTTGGACCCCTTCTTTCCCTTCTTGTTTACCTGTCATTTCTCTCTGCTTTCATGAGCGAAGTGTGATACAATGACCATTTTCAATTCATTTTCAGTTCACAGTAAGATCTATGTAAAACAAATTGAAAAATACAATGTTTCCTTTTTATAGTTAAACTTGATCTTTTATATACCAACCAAAGATGCTCCATAAATCTTAGAAACGGTAAAGTGCACTTACAGGGTTCTGCTCTAGAAACATATTTTGAGAAAAATGTGTATATTTTCTATACGTTTTAGACTAATTCTCTAAATTATATCTAAATAGATTAGGCATTTAGTGGCCTTTTAAACTAAGTACATGTGGCAATCTGGTTCTGTTTAAAATGCTAATAAATGCATCCTATCTCCTAAGGAAACTAGTGTTCCCTGCATAATTAATCAGCACTATATACAGATGAGGACAAGAAAGCCATATTCACAACCGTTGTCATCCAGAATGGTTAATAAAAGAATACTATACAGTTCTGAAAGGTCATACATGAATACCTCATTTCTGCAAAAATGGTATTTTGCAAGTAAAAATTTAGTTAAAATTACCTCGAATCGTTGTTATATACAGCTTTTAACCACAAGATGGCATTCCTAACAGAAGTTTGCTAGACATGATAATTTCTTGCAGTTTCTGAAGGGCTCTAAAACGGCTATCATAAGCATTTGTAATATTATATGAGCTTTTTATATTTTAGTTTTTATAAAACGTAATTAACAGAAATTTAAGTAAGCAACCTTAATGATAATTGGTTAATAATACTCATTAATCTGTGGAATACCCAGAAATATGTGATAGTTCCAGGTCAGAGAAACACCACATTAATTCATGGCTTTATAGGCTGCTACAGACTTTTAAACTGTAAATCTTGAATCAATTTTGCTTTAGTATAAGAATCTAAAATAAAATAAACCCCCCTCAATTCTTTAATATTTAAATCAAGAGCACAAATAATACCATCGTCTTACATGCAAACCCCAAGTGTTTGGGGTTTTGACTATGATGCAGCATATGGGGCTTGTAGTGAGTTTTGGGATAAAGAGTAGATAACAGTATTTGCAGGAAAAACCAATATAAATTATATGTATTGCTGTGCAGGGGAGTATTTTTCATAGCTTAATGTTAAAATGACCAAGCAGCATCCTTTCAAATGCCTGTCATCCAGGTTGATAACAGAGCCTACAAGCAGCCCTCCTTTCTTTCAGGCTTTGTATCCTTTTCACTTTCTTGTAATCTCTGCATGCTAGTCACATACCTTGTTATTCTTTTTCCTTAAATACAAGCATGAAGGGAGCATAGTACAACCTACCAAACAAATACAAGTGCAGTAGATTTTATATAACAGAGAGACATGCATATTATACATGCTTTTTTTCCCCATGGTTAAGGTCCTGATCTTACTTGGCTTATTTTTGCTGACTCTGTAAGATCAGACGTGAGTGAAGTAATCATTTATATTTCCATTCTAGCTAGTGCCCTAGTTGCATTTTGGTTTGGAAAAAAAAGACATTACCTTCAGTTTGTGCTTAAACTAGAATCCACCGTAACTTGTGGAATTTTTTTCAAGTCTATTTCAAGTCAAGAAAAAAGATTATGATATACTAATTTTCTTTTTCGTTTTTTTTTTTTTAATTAGTTTGTTATTGCAAAACTTCCATGGTATCATTTTGAATGCATGTGTAGATTTCCTGCTAATCCTTCTGCTCTGTGTGCTGCCCACCGCCCGTGCCTCAGAACCCAGGTTTTGGTTCCTGTCATTTAACACAGCCGAGGACAGAGTAGTGGCTGCATTCACCGCTGACACTAATGGCGGTCTTTGCCAAGTGAGCAGGTACTACTTTGACATTAAGCAGATGTTCTTTTCCTAAAATGCTGTTATGCCTCTACCATCTCACAAAGGTGTCTATGCAAAGCAGAATATAAATTTTTGTTTGCTGAAAACAATTGTCAGTCAAAAAACCACTTTCAGGGTGATGAGGTTGGTAGAACCTCCCTGCTGTTTGATCTGGCACAAGGACTGCAGGGGCAAACCTTTTGAGGTAGTCGTATGTCATGTTGACTATCAGTAAAATTTGAAGGCCTGAACATCTCCCACTTGCTGCAAATTTTAAAGAAATGTGATGAAGTGAAAATTACTTTTTTGGGCACATGGAAATGGTAGTACAAAGAAAGTTATACATAATAATTATGAAACGTTGATGAGGAAGTAAATGATTTGTTACTGTTGCCCTTCAAGTTAAGTTAGATACTGAATTTTCTTTGTAGTAATTAGGCATACCATTAGGTGAGTAGATGGGGACAAGATTCCACTGAGAAGAGCAAGAAACATGTCCCACGGAGAAGGTTTAAAAAAAAGGAAAAACAAATGTCCTGAAGAAAGAAACATTCTCTGCTCTCAAGGGCTGATGGCTGGCATGTGGAGAGGGCTTATCCTAAAGGATAGTCTGTAAATAGAAATATACACAGCTGATAAGTGAAACAGGTTACTTGGGCAACAGCAGAGTTCAGGGTTCCCCAAATCACTATAGTGAGTAGGGTGTGATGGACACCACCAATGGAAATCAGTGGTCTCAGCCATTGCTGATGTTGCAATGGGACATCTCATGATGTCGGATCAGATGGATGTGTACTCCAGCTCACAGAAATGGATAAATAACTGACACCAAATTTGTCCCTGAGGGTCTCTCTCTTACATGACAGCCACTCTAAGTTCATATAACCAAGCCCTTGCAGGTAACACCATCAGAAAAAATGGCCATACTGACTGCTGACAAATAATAGTACTGAAGCTTCACGACAGATCTGCAAATTACTTTGCTAGTATGAAGCACATCAGGGACTAATTTGACGTGGTTTGTAGTTTGCAAGAGGTGGATTATAAATGTTTGGAATTGCATCTTATGTAACTGCTGATGGATAAGGATAGCTATGAGTAAGTGTGAACTGGGAAAGGAAAATGTGGTACTGGGAACTGTAACCACAAGTATTATCACTTCCCATATGTAACAAACTTATGCCTAGGGCAAGCAAGCACAATTACTGACAGAAGCGGTGTTTGTTCATGCAAGTAATTTTATTGTTCTAAATGATTTAGCACTCTGGATTACATTTTTCGATGAAAGATTTTTCTGGAATAATTGTACTCCAAAGGAAATGAGTTGTTCACCTTCAATAGATGACCATGTTTGCCTATTGAAAAGAAGTTAGATTTATAAAGCACTTCTATGAGGTTTTTAAATAGGTGGAACACAAACAGTCATCATGCAACATGGAGATTTGCTTCCCCAAGTTAGTAACATAATCTCTTTCAGTCTCTTGCTTCCTCAGTCTCAGAAATCTAGAAATACACATTTTAGAAAATTATCAGATACTTAAATATCTAATATACTTCCAGATTGTATGATTTTACTTTATCTGTGATCAAAATGATATGATGGATTCGCTGAATTTATATTGGATGCTGAAGATACACTGATGATTACTGAAAACAGAAAAGCAGTCCTCACTTCCTTTACAAAAAGCAAAAAGATATTACATTTTCAGACTGTTAAAATTAGCTTTAAAGTCCAGATTCCAGGAAGTGTGCAGCACCTGAATTGCCAACATCTCTGTTCCTTGTGCTCCTGGGTCACTGACAGTAAAGCTCTTACTTTCTTATTCACTTATATCATTGTGAGAAGAGAGAGTTATAACCTTCTCAAAAGCATCTGAATATAAACCAGACATGATTATCCACTGTAATACTTTGGCCTGACACTAGAACTACTTTACTAAAGACAAATCAAACCTAATACACAGTCAACTCCTTTTCAAAATGCAGAGCGGCAAAGCTGAGCCGGAAGATCTCGAGTGCAAAGTCAACTTTGCGATGCAGTATAGAGCTGGTATAAAAGCTAGATGAAAACTACTTCACAAACTACTAAGATCTCTGTAGTGCCCAATATCACAAATTGTTACTCATTTCCGCAAGGCACAGCTGACAGCTGACAGGGGGAAACGAAGAAATATAAACTACATTTCTATTTTTTTTAAATCCATCCAAAATAAAATTAGCCTTCTGTGAACACTTAGCTTGTTGTGCAAGGCCTACGGGGTGAAGGGTGGATCTCCCGCCTCCCACGGTGGTGGCTGTTCAGTCAGTTCAGGGGCAGCAGAAGCATCATCTTCCTTAGTCATGAGGGTTTGTTCCTTGTATTAATTGCATGATCTGCTTCATAAATCAAATTACATATAAATGGAACAGCTTAAAAGTAATTGTGCAGCTGAGAAGCTGACGAATTATTGTGCCTTATGGCTACTGTGGCTGTGTGGGTAAGGACCAAAAAGACAAAAATTGTTCTCTTTAACCTCCAATGTCCCTTAACTTTCCCCCAGTGAATTTCCTGTCACTTTAATTTAAGACGGTTTTTGATCAACTTACAAAAGCAATTTTATTATACAGTTGTTTCCAATTCCCCAGAAACAATTGCCCAGTCCTGTGTTCCTAAATTCCCTTCTGTATGTACTGTGATTCCTTTGCCTTTCCTTTTTTTCCCTTTTTTGACAGCTGAAATAGATGTTGTTAGTGATGAAGTGGTTTGCAGATCTGTTTTTACAGATCTGTAGACAGAAGAAATAAGACATATAACAGTAGCATTTGGAGTGTCATTGAGACCACCTTGGTAAATTTTTTTGGTTTGTAAAGCAGATTATCTGTGTAATGCACTCAAATTCTTCTCCATCACCCATTATCATAAAGTCATTTTAGCGTAACTAGTTTTTAATTTTCTAATCCTTTTTACAGGAGAATTTAAAATCAGTCTTTGTAGAGTAAATTTATCTCTATATTGCAACTCAAAATACCAGAATTGTAAAATCAAAAAAATAATCTTGTAAGAAGCATTTTGTAGTTCATGTAATTAAGTCCCTTTCAGGCTGATGCTTGGAGTGCAAATCCGGAGTTTTATTTCCCTTCTGGAATCGGGTACCCTTTGAGATGTTCATACCTAAGTTCTGTGAACTGTGTTGTCATTAACTACTTCTGACATCTATCAGACAGCAGGATTTTACAAATTGCCAGTGGTTCTGAATGGAAGGAAAAGTGTATGTACTCAACAATTTTCAGTGGAGAGAAAAACCAGAACACATTATTTTGTTGTAACTTGATCTAAAAGGAGAAGAGGCATGTGTGTGTGAGTGTGCTGATATTTGATAAGCCGATATCTTTCTCAGAAAGCTTGAAAGTGGTAATTTCTGCAACATTTCTTTTTGTTCAAATTGATTAGGGGATGTTTGGGCTTTTCCCTGCCTTTCTCCTCCCCAAATTCATAAATGAATGACACAAAAATGAAGAGCTATTTTTGAAATCAGATTTCAACATGTAGAAAGTAAAAAAGGGAGAAAAACAGCAGCAAAAATCAGATCCAGTGAAGAGTCAAAAGCTGGACACAACCCTGCTGAGTGTCTGTGAACTAATGCCTGAGACTGAAATTCTGACCCCTTAAACAATTCCTTTAAACATGGCCATGATTAAAACAGGCCACCTCTAGCCTTCAAATCTTACTGTAGAAGTGGAGTTGTGGTTTTCTTGAGAGATTTGTGTAAGTTCCTGCTACAGACAGGCTAGATACCAGGGAAAAAGCTTTTTTGGGGTTGGGGGGTGGTTCTGCTTTTAGTCTGGCAATAATTCTGAGGTAAAGGAAGAAGAAAGCATTCACAATTTTTTAAAACCCCAAAAATTGTGTTCAACATGGGATAAGCATTTATACTTTAGCAGTCTGTTTAGCTGAAGCTGTATGACTTCTTCCTGATTATGAAGGTTCCCAGGATATCTTGTTCAGTTTACTGTGTGTTTTGAGAGACAGAAAACGTGGGAGAATTTACTTATATGTACACATATATATAAAGTGGATGTATATAGATTGTATATGTATTTCAGTTTATAGCGTGTACAGAATATCATGCTCATAAGATCATTGTGGAAGTCATCTTGACTGATGCATCTCAGATCATGTGTAGAAAGAGATGTGCAGCCCCGTGGGTACCAGCGTGCTGCATCAGCAGGTCCAGGTGGGATCTGGCCCATGCAGTTGTCCTTCCTACACAACGCGTGTGAGATGTCCAGAGGGGCCACACGACGTTCCTGAGCCGTGCAGTCAGGCTGAGGAACACAGTGTGGCCTGTGGCTTGGGGCTCTGGCTGGCCATGACCCTTGGCTGGTTTTGTGCAGCACCGTTGCCTGACCTTGGTTCACTGCTGCTGAGAAAGCTGTCGCTGGGCTGTGAGAGCGTGTAAACTGAAACCGTGCAAGATAAGAAAAGTAAAACCAGGCAGAACTGAAAGTGCTGAGCTAGTAAGAGTGTCTCAGGGACTGGGGACAAAATACTGACATAGAATCTATAAAACCTGAAAGGGAAAGCAGAGACTTGGAAGATGGCATCTCTGCAACTGTGAGGACATGAACAGATTTACTGAGGTATTTTGATACAACTGAGATACTTTTCTTATGAAACACAAAGTCTGCAGCACTAATAAAAAGCAACAGAAACCACCTCATATGCTTTTCTGTCCCACTCTTCCTTTTCCACATTTTTTCTGTACTGTTCGTTATTTGCTCTTGTCTGCTCCCTCCTGACCTGTCTGACGATGCTTCTCCAATCAGCCTCTGGTCAAAAGTGCCTCTTGATACCCCTTACCACTTTGCTCTTGTTTCACTCAGTGAAATCACTTGAATTGTATAACCCCCAGGGCACACTCGGCATGTGGTACTGTACTCTCACTGCTCTTGACCTCAGAGTCGGCACCGGCATGGTGTGGTGGCCCTTGAGTGCTGTGGTGACCAGCCAGCCCTCCAGCCACCCGTGTTGGCACTCAGCTTGGCATCAGAGCTGGAGGAGTGAGAACAACATTCCCAGCCCTGATGTGGGTATCCAGGGTTAGGGTAGGGGACAAAAGAGACCACACTATTGCTTATGTAAGCACCCAGATGAAAATAACTTTGTTTTCACGTCACAGGGGCTTCTGGGCCCTGGCATAGGCCCCCCCTTGCTGACACAGCCAAAGCCAGCAGCTCTCTCCAGAAACACCACTTTTCTCATGTGGCACAAGTAGACTCTCAGCTTCCTTTGGATCCCTCTGACTAAAGAAGTAATCTCATTTTGGGAGTATCTAGTAGCCTTTGCAGGCTTAATGTTTGTATGTACAATGCTTGCAAACAGGTGTCATTCAAATGCAGGAAAGCCGTATTGAACTTGTGTTGGTTTTCACTTGGTTCAGACATGGAAGAAATGTGTGTGCCATCTGGCATGTGCTCTGCAGCTCCCCAAACCTTAGTGGAGACCCTGCCCCGCTTCCCTCTGCATGTCTTTCATAACAGGCGTGTTCCTGCCAGCCCTGCATTTCTTGTTGCCAATCTCTTCATCTCACTTCTCAAGCCAAGTGATGAAGCAAGTGGAAGGGCATTAGACTAAAGGGGACTACCTGGATAATTTAAGATGAACTGCAAGTATACATTGGTTCCATCCATTTTAATTTTGCAAATTTGTTGTTTGTTTGGTTTTGTTGTTTGTTTTTTTTTTTTTTAAATGAAGATGCAAACACAAAATGATTGGCAATTTAGCTGCCCCTGAAATGTCAGTTCTGAGGACTAGGTTTGAAATGGAATTTATCTCTGTTTTGCTAAGAGCCTCCGCTTTGGCGTGTAGTGAAAATTACATTAGATTCACTAGTTTCAATCAGACCAAAAGATAGATTTTTATTATAGTATATAATGACATTGTGTGGATTTCATCTGTAACTTCAAATGCTTGCTACTTGCCAAGTGATATTCAAACAAAAACCTTAAAGGTTGGAAAATAGAAGCACTCAAGGAAATTAGAGATATGAATTTGTACTTGAAGTGGTTAAGAAATTCCTTCAGCATGTTCTTAACTAAAGAGAGGAATAAACAAGTGATTGAAAATCAACCCAGAGCCAGGGGTAGAAGATGGGAAGGTGATTGTAGTGTTAGGAAGAAAGGTCATAATCATTAATGTGCTGGAATTGTTTGAAGATACTAGTGCTATAAGGGGAGTGCAATAGAGCATTGGCAAATTTCAGATCAGAATACAATGTCTGTGATGCAGAGTAATGGAATAAATGGAAAGTTGGCTCATTAGGTTGATAATTGGGCAAAAAGCAGGAAACAAAAAGTACCTGTAAAAAGGAGCTTTTTTTATCTGGGAAGAAATTGGGCAGTCATGTTGGAAGGCTGTTTATTACAGAGAAAGATGTGACCTCAATTTGGCCTATAATCTTCCTTCTCAGATGATTTCCCCTCTGCAGACAGACAACAAAACCCCCATGAATGTTAACTGCACAGCAATGAGACGTGATGTTGGTGAGAGGTCTCCAAAGCTACAAAGTGTGAACTAGGTTTAGGCAAAAGATGGGAAAATATATCCCATGAACTAACCTGCCGACTTGATTAAATCGCTCAGGAACCTGGAGAAGTGGGACTTCGTACAGAAGGAAGAGATGAAAGCACTGAGGAAGAAAGGCTTCCTGGTCGCACTGTGAGCTCCCGCTCTGTAGCAGCTGCTGCTGCCCAAGCTCCTCTAAGCAAATCCGTCTGCATGGTGTAAGCTGAAGCCAGAAATGTTGTTGCACAGTGTAAAATAGCATTTACTTTGGGGCATTCACTAAACAGATAAAAGGCACATTTTGGAGAGAGACTCGCAGCAGTCTAGCAACTGAAAAATAAACTATTCTCTTCTGCAGCCCACTCCATTATACCCCACTGTCCTTAGTTGCCTCCTCTGAACTCGGATTCACTGCATTTCCAGCTGCCCCTGGGCTTAGAGAACATATTATGTAGCTCAAGGGAGAGCAGGTGGCCCTGTGCAGCCCTCTTTGCCTTCAGCCTCGTCCAAGAGATTGGCTTTTGGAGGAGGGGCAGAGATCTGGGGCATATATGCAATTCATCATCAGTATTTTCAACTGACTGGGAGAAACTGCTACACCTGCTGCTCTGCTTCAGATGGGCTTTGAAATATAGGCAGGCTGAAGGATGTATGAGTTTTTCTTTCATCATAACAAAAATAAGCACTTTGTTCTGGTACCTGTAAAGTTAAGGCAGTTTCCTACAAGCAATGATAATTTAAGAGCAGTTTCTGCCTTGTGGTTGATACGTAAATGAGAACAGTATTTTTGGAAATGGTGGTTGCTTTTATTATTAAAAAAAAAGAAAATTGCTGCTAATTTTCAGCTTGCCGAGTCTTTTAAAACATAGCTCCCAAGAGAAACACTTTGAGTTATCAGACAGAGGGGAAATAAGCCACTGCTGTGAGACAAAATCAGCAGTCCCTACTACGGAGTAACTACTAGAGATCTGCATCTTGCTCTCGAAAGGAGTCCAGGTGCCTTTATGCCACAAGAAGCCACACAGTGTTCAGCTGGGAACCGGGACCCAGAATAATGATGCAAAGCAAATGCCCATTGCTTTATACAGCCTGTCCAAGGGGAACAAGAGTGTGCAAGAGCCTAAACCCAAACTGCTGGCGTGGGTGCCCTGACGGGAAAAAAACTCAAGAAAGAGTAGCTTGGAGGCTATGCTGGAAGCTGCAGCTGTGAATGCACTTTCTGTGTCTGCCAGGCACTTTTTGAGAAAACTGGGAAGATTCGCTCCTGATTCATCAAAGGCTTTCGCACATCTGCAGATGCCAAGGCTGACCCCGTGGTCTCGGAGACGCAGCGTGCCGCCCCTACTGACTGTTGCAGCGGCAGAACTAAGGGGGCCTCCCCAGAGTAGCGCTGATGCGGGATCTGGGGAACCTCACTGCCCTGCTGTGGGAGCCGGCGGGGATCGCCCCCGGGTGACTGTGGGGGTGCGTGCTGTGTCCCAGCACTGCCAGTGTCAGTTGTCCCAGCCCATCCCAGCCCCTTTGCCCACTCCCCGTGCCGCAGTACCGCAGGTGCCTGATGCCACTGCCCTGCCCTGCAGAACATTAGCATTTAATAGATAAGGTAATATTTTATTTTGGAATAACTATTTGGAATAAGTTTCCAAATGGCGTTTAAAAATGGATTGCAAGAAGAAGCTGAACTTCCTTGTAAATAATAAAAAATTATAAATTATCCATTGGAAATACAATCTGTATCTTCACTGAAACTCATTTTTTAAAGCTGGTTAGGAATTATTATTTTCTTGTCCGGCAGCTGACCATCTGGGTGACTCTGTGTAACATCAGCATCTACATCTGTAAAATGGGAGTAACAGTACTATGCATCTTTGGAGAAGACCCTGGAATTTCAGAATAAAGGGTTTATGTAAGTGCTGAATTTTATATTACATGATAGATCTGCAGCCTGATTCATTTAAAGTGAATCACAAAATTACCACGGAGTTCAGTGGGAGCAAGACTGGATTATTGCAAAATGCAGACTGGAAATTAATTATATATTTATTAACTTTAGAATAATTATCCATGATCCCCTGTTAACCCTTTCGTTATTATTTTACACAGGCTAAAAGCCAGATGCCCCAACAAGTGATATAAATTTGAACACGAACAGAACATCATTCTTTCCAAAGCAATTAAAAATCTCATTCAGCCTTTCCACCTCCCTCATGCTTGCCATGTGTAATGAAGCTGAAAGGCAACGAGGGACACGGTCAGTGGAGATGCTTGTCAACTCTGGGACTGAAGCTGCTGAAGTTCCCTATTACTATGACATATGAAAACTTGGGAAAAGAAATGCTACAGTTCCAAGGTCAAACATTCAGCTGCTAGGAAATAACCAAGTCAGAACTTTGCAGGCAGCCTTAGCCCAGTTTCCTCATATATATATGTGTGTGTATATATATATGTATATACACACATGGGGAATATATACATACACACATGTATATGTGTATATATGTATATATCTCCTTTATAATAGGGTATTTAATTACATCATCACAGATAATTTCCTCCTGCATTTTCCTCCTAATATCTACTCTGAGAATACTTGTCTTTGTGTAGCCCTGTAAGCTGAGTCTTCATCTTCATGTCTTGTGGAGAGTATTGTATTAGAAGCCAGCAGAGAGAGATTTGATCTAAACTCTTGATTCCTGAAAGTTTCAAAGGCAAAGTCATCCTGGCATGACAGCCCCAGGTGAGGATAGCCTAGGGGGGCCCACAGAGGAGAGAGTGGAGCCACGTGTCTGTTTGTCCTGTCCGCTTCCCCCTTATACTTCACTGGAAATGCAGTGACCAAGGTGGTGGCCCAGTGCATCCCCAGCAATACTGCCCCACCGCTCGCTGGTTAACCAGAAAGCCCCTTGCCCTATTGAAAGAGCTCATCCTTGCTAGCTGAGGTTTTATTTTGCTCCAGAGACAGGAAAAATGCAGTGTGGTTTTAAATCCGGTCACAGAGGAAGGGTCTGGAGCAGGTGGCTAAACATGCTAAGGAGGGTTTTAGAGTCAGGCCGTGGCTGGTCTGAGACTGGGAGGTGTAAGGAAACACCTTGCAAATCACTGGGAATGTGAGCGGCCGAGCAGCTCTGTAAGTCTCACAGTTCTTTTTGGCAGTAGCTAATTAGTCTCTGCGTGGGGAATAAGTTCATGGTGAAAAGCAAAGCCCCGCACTGGCTGTTACCAAGCAATTACTCATGTCTGCCTCTGGGACAGCAGCTACTTTCTTATTTGAGAGACACAGGAGATGACTTTCTATTAAGCAGTCAGTCTTGTTTACAGGAAAATGCACAAATAAATAATAGAAATAATCTACTGAGGCAAAATCGTACCTTTTGGATTTTAAGTGAAAACACTGAGGGAAGCCACTGCTGTGGAAAACACTGAAGGTTTTTGGCTACCTAGGAAAAAGAAAAGGAAAAAACGCAATAGTTTAAAGCCTTTTCTGTAAAAGGTTTGCCTTATGTTTTCAAAAATAATGATAACCTCTCCAAATAGGTAGAAAAATGTCACTACTCACAAGTTTGGGGGCAAACAAAGACTTTGCATGTCTTTCCTTTCTTTCAAGCATTTAATTGCTTTCAAGTGTTCTAGTTCCCGATTCTTTCAAAGGGAAAGTCTGAAAGGATGAATGTGTCTGTCGGATACCCAGGTGACACTCAGGGTGGCCCTGGCTGCGTGCGCTGGCTCAGGGTTGCTGAAGACCTGTATTTGAAGCCATGTCAATGGCAGCGAAGTTGTACATTCAGCGTCACATGGAGCCATCTGCAGTTTAACTGATACTTCCTTATCTATTTCTATATCGTAACACTGTACGTGCCTAGGTCTCCATTATACTCAATTTTGGATTTTCTAGCAGGACGCTGATTTATAAAAAGCTGGTTAGAAATAATGAACAGGACCAAATGGTAATGAACGTCACGGTGGTGAGAGGATCTCTCCTTTTAACAAGCAATGGCAGTAACAGATGAAGCAAACTGGCCTTCCCTGGCTCCGCAGCTTGGCTGGGAAATTGCTCTCACGAGGGGGCCGAGCCCACAATAGCGTGGCAGCACAATCACTCGAAAAACTAAAAATGCTGCTTTCCTGGAGGGCTTGCATGGCACATCGTGGTGCAGAGCTGAGGAAATAACCTGCACATTGCTCTTTCAGCCTTACAATGGCATTAATAGGCTTTTTTCACAAGTTTTGCTGACATCATACTTTTTTAGCCTAAAGCAAAATCAAGGCCACAAAGACACCGTGGCAGCCCGTGTTCTGCTCCGGGGAGCGAAGACAGCTCTGGTGCTGACACCGCCCGGGGTGGGAGAGCTCCCGCGGCATGCTGGGCTTGAGGATGGATCCGTGAAGAGTTTGTCATTAAGAGATCAGCTGTGCTCGGGGCCACGCTCTTTTCATTCCCGGTGTTCTGGACAGAAAGGCATCCTCAGCAGCCATCTGCTGGCCCCTCGCCCCCGGCCCAGCCAGGGTGTAATGGCGCCTGGGGGAAGCATCTGACTCATTTACCCTGGGCTAATAACATATTGCAGATATTTTGCAGAAGGCAGCTGAGCTTTCTGATGCCCCCTGATGCCTGAAGAGTGTTTTGTTCCTCTTGCATTCACTGTACACGCCGGTTCCTCCATTGTGATTTTGAGGGCAGAACCTGCCATCCCACAAGATATTGGTTGCTTTCGCACATCTACCTCGTCTGAGAGAACTGGGATGTTGGTCCTTCTGAAGACATCAGAGAACAGTCTTTTAAAGGGGCACTGTTTGTTAAATAAGTTAATGCTTACTTAAGAGTGCAGAACCTGCTATAGGTATCCATAAAACTTCAGATTAATGCCTTAAAATCATTTAACATTATTTTATTGTGGTTCAGATTAATTTTATTTTATTTTATTTTATTTTATTTTATTTTATTTTATTTTATTTTATTTTATTTTATTTTATTCAGCTTGTTCTTTTTGTTCCAACATAGCTCTTATGCACAGATGTTACTATTAGTATATCAGAGTCAAAGAAAGAAAGGAAGAAACTATTGCTGTCTCTTTTCATTCTCCCTTGAGGATGCTGTGACTTAGTCTCTAATCTAGAGGGCACTGTCATTGGGAAGGATGCCAAGTCCTTTTTTCATAGCATGTATGAGACTGAAATTGCTCATTAAAATTCTTTCCCACCTTAGTGCACAGTGTTTGCTGTGGGCTCTGCTGTTATTTGTCTGTCTGTGTCAATACCGTCTGGCTGCTCAGCATCTCCGGCCTGGGATGGCCCGGTTATCCCTTTCTGACCCTGCCTCGGAATACTTGCAGGGTTGTATTCGGGTGCCTTCCAAGTTTCAGCATCTTCCCTTTATGGATTAATGGCATCACCAGTTTTATCTGCTCCATTTTATTTATTTTTGTTTCAGCTCATTTATCTTAGTTACATTTAGTTAATTGAGACTAATGTTTTGTTGAAAAATCTCTCCCTCAGTCCCCAAGCTGAGCTTTTGAAGTGAATAGATTTGTGTAAAAATTTGCAAATGAGCTATTAATATCACCACAGCAAAGATGCTCTCTCTTTACCCATCACTTCCACATTGGCCTGGAGGGTATTCCCTTTCCTGAACTGATAGTCAAATAGTTGCCAGCATGTCTTTCCCCTTTCGGCACAGCTGGGGCTTTACGTCTGTAAGCCTGATTTACTTCTGACTGCTATCCTAGAGCGATCTAACTTTGAAGATGAGACTGTCTTGTATTAGATCTTATCCCAAAATAGGGTAAAATATATCTTTTTCTCTCTGGCTCCTTAATATCATTCTAGAAATGAATCTGAATTGTTATTTGGCTCTTAGGTTTGGGTATCACCAGATATGGTTTGGGAGCGGGAGGCAGAAGTAGTTATCCATGTTAAACCAAAGCCACCCTCATTTGCATGACTTGGGAACGTGTGAGACTGTGATGAGCTACTTGAAAGAACCCCACCACTGCAGCCAAAAATCACCTTCTGAGTAACCAGTTCAACAGAGAAGCACCTAGTGGTCTTTATGAAGCTGGTCTGTCCTCTTGCTTACAAAACGACCAGCAGTTTTCTAATGTTTATGGGCCTAAAGTTGCAAAGTGCACCAGTGTGCACCCATTTTTCTGTGTTAGAAGTAGTTTTGGCATTCCTTCAAAGCTGTGTGAGCCTGGGTTTGCCTCAGCTCTGGATTCCCTTGGCTGAGGATGCCTCCACTGCCTCAGTCTCCAGCCTGGGCTCTGTGAGATGCACTGTGCCAGATCCTCATGGTCCAGGCGCCACGAGGGTTGGCTGCTCGGCTGCTCTACAGCTGCAGCACTCCGCTCTCCACTTGGAGAAATGCCATTTGTAGCAGCTGAAGGTCTTCCTCAAATCTTTAGGGGCCACATCTCTCACAGCTCCTGCCCATTTTTGTTTCCTGAATGATGTGTGAGTGAATGATTAGATAAAAGTGGTGAGATGTTTGAAAAAAAGTTGGATCTACACCCTACAGAAGAAAGAAAAATGTCATAATATTTCGTCTTGCATTTGATTGAATAACTGGTCAAACCGTCAGAGTTACAGCTCAAGTTGAAAACAAATCCTCTAATTTTCTAAAATTGGAAGAGAATTAGAGAGACAGCTTCATCTTAAACCAACTAATCATTTTATTAGGGGAAAACCAGGAGACAGAGCCGGTGCAGGGGAAGAACAAGCTCCTTCATGTGTCAGTCCATGAGCACACAGCACTGCCGGGGCAAGCAGGAGTAGAGACCTCAGGGAGGCAGAAGTGTCTCTCCAGCTGGGAAACAGGAGGGACGGCAGCATCGCAGTCCTGAGCAGGGGAGACAAAATCACAGAATCACAGAATAAAAGGGGCTGGAAGGGACCTCTGGAGATCATCTAGTCCTACCCTCCTGCTAAAGCAGGTTCACCTAGAGCAGGTTAGGCAGGATCACCTCTTCAGAGAGGCAGATGGTATTTTTTCTGCAAAGTGGGAGTGGGAGCATCCCACTTCTGAATTCCCGGGCTGTGTTTCAGTGGACTGCAGAGGTTTGTCCAGGGACACGGAGCCAAACAATCACAATGAGACCTAACTGCACCTCCAACCATCTCCTCTCAATGCAAGAAAGTTATGTGAGAGTGACCAGACTTGAGATGAATTTTCTGCTCCTCATGCTTTTTTCCTCTGCAAACATATATTAGGTGACAGACTGTGAGGCGTTTCTAGTACTTTTATCATGACTTATTGTCACGGCTGCTTTCCACAGGATATTCGCAGCCTTGCAGTCCACTTAACATTTATAGCAACAATCACCAAAATGAGTGCAATATGTCTTTGGTCTCTTAGTCTGCTCCAGGAAGGATGGGATGCAGAGGCCTTCATTAGTAAAGCAAGGAAGGGGAGAACGTTTCTCCTGGAGACCTTAATCTACTGTAGCAATTTAGCATGTGTTGAAACTAATCACACAGGTTGTATCACTTAAAAGGCCTAGTCCCAGGTGGAAAGGTAAACACATGCCTCAGAGTAAGGCTGGGCTGGGGGCTAAATAGCATCCCTGACACTGAGGGCTGTTCCATGTGAAACGTTAACTGTGTTACAGAAGGGTCAGATTTGGCGGGATAAAAATGTATTGGTATGATATTTATGAAGTAGTATTATATGATATTACAACTAGGAAAGCTCAGGTCACTGCTCCCTGGTCTTGCCTTCACAGTCATGGACCAAAGTAATCCTATGAATGACACACGAAAGAAAATAAATCTCAGCATTTCCATAAGTAACTTGTGTTCTGTAAGAGATTTGCTTTTTGCTACCCAAAATTAGACATCACAGAGAGACTGATTTTTTAGAAATTGTTGATCATGTTCCAGCTCTGAACATAAAGGCTCCTGGCAATTCAGCCGTGGTGAGAATGCACAGTTCTATATTTAGGCATCTAAATGTGAAAACTCTGGCCATGATCTCCAAGCTGACCTCATGAAAGCACTCAGAGCTCAGATCATCCTTGCTATTTTCACAACCTTTCATGCTCTGTAGGTATATTTCTGATGACTAAAGGAAAACAACCCTGTTTTACGGGAATCTCAGGAACAATATAGCATTTCTTGGATATATTTGGTTGGGTTTTTTTAATTTAAAGCTGAACAGAGCACTGAAGCTTTTGGCCTCCACAAATACAATAAAGTGTTTAAACACTGAAACATTTTCACTCTTGGCTCATAACTTGGGGCTTTCAGCATTGTGTTTGAAGAGGAGCTATTTATGGGCTATCAAACAACAGTCTGGGAGAAAGGAATTTAAAGAGTGTCCTTGAGTGCTCTGGGGAGCTTTGCAGAACAGGAACAACAAAGATTTGTGCCAACCCTTGGTGCCTCCCCAGTGAGACTGCCTCCTGGGATCCTCCTGCTGGGCGCAATGACACGGAAACACATGAGGGTAGAGTCACTGCATCCCTTCAAAGATGGCACAGGTCTTAAGCTTGGTGCTGTTCTCAAAGGCAAGGAGTAGGCACAAAGCTCTACAGCGTGTTTTTTCTGAGATGGTTTCTACACAGGAGAGCCCAAACAAAGAGTAGAAGGTGTCCCACAGGGACAGAAATCGTGTCAGAGCCCTGACATTATTTCTTCATACTGGGACAACATGCAGCGATGTTTAAAGCATGGTAACAAAATATTTGTATGAACCTCTTTAAACACAGCACATTTTGTAGATGACGATGGCAACAAGGAGAATTCATAGTAGAAAACTCACTCTTTTCTCACCATTGATGTTCGTGATGGGCGGAAGGAAAGGCTGCCTCAGCCGCCATGCAGGCTCACATCCTGACCTCCCGCTGGCTCCTGCTCTCTTCCCTTTTACACCAGGGCAATTTCATCAGAGAGAAGCAGGAGACTTAGTGCCATTGGCATGGGCTGGAGAGCAAGGATGCTCTGCCATTCAAGGAGTGACTGTGTGGGCTACTTGCAGATCTCTGTCAGCAATCTCAGGGACGTGTCCAGTCTGCCTAGGGGTTGCAGGACACGTCCAGAAAACCACTATCCCTGCCTACCGACACACCAAAGGGGAAATATTGGAGAAGAAGAGATCCGTCTATTGAAAGGACGGTATCAGCCCAGAAACCAGCATGCAGAGAGGCCATAAAGTATATCTAAATCAGAAAGTTTCTACCCCCCTAGATACTGAGGTTTTGCAATAAGCCCTTCAAGCTATTCACAGAGCAAATGCTTTGCTATTTTGCCAAAGAAAAGCAGACAGCATCTGGAGGGGATGACATGATCTGGGCTGTGTGACAGCAGGGAACAGGACTTAGTGACCTGGCTGTCTGCTCTAGGTCTCTGTTCTTCTCTGCCTTCAAGGAGAGCTTCCCTCTCTGCCACACCCCGGTAAGACATTTTGAAATATTCTGCATTTCTAAACTTGCTTATCCTCAAGTGAGTGTAAATCTTACACTATCTGTAAAATAAGGAAAAGTGTTATCCTCATCAAAACCAAACAAATTAGTACCCCACTGCAGCACAGCAACCTAAACTCTTAGGCAATTGTTATCTTAGATGTAAATGTTATCTTGGTGTTTTGTAGCTCAGTTGGAAACAGCTACTGTATCAAGCCATTTCTTTGAACCCAGGATCTCGTGCTTTGAAGATGCTCAGTGGTGCCTCAGGGACGCGCTTGCCATCTCAAGATCCTCCATGCCCTGGATGATCACTTGTGGGCAGCTGGGAAAAGCTGTACCTGAGGACAGAAATCAGCTCTCCAAACCCCAAAGTCCCGCTATAGAGCTAAGGAGAGAAAAGAGGGCTCTGCCAAGAGCACCACTTATGGCAAGTAATCTATTTAGGAATAACAGCAGAAGACATTTCCGCCCTCTCCTGCCTGGCCAAAGACTGACCCCTGAGAAAGGCTGTAAATCCAGCACCTGAATTTTGAGTTTGTTTTACCAGTGATGGCACTTTCTGAGCAGGAAGTGACAAACTAGGAAAAGCATTTGAACTCCAGCTCCCCTGGCTTCCCACAAGCCAGGGAGATGTACTGGAGAAATCCTGCCAGACTGAGGAGGCAGACGGGCTGTTTCTTTAAGGGCATAAAAAGATCATGGCTGAAAGAAGAGATGTCCCGACACGATAGGGATGACATTAGCTGTATGACATGTGAACTTTAAGACAACTAAGTGTGAGGCCTCCGCTTGGCTTTTGCGCTTCTTCAGCGCAGCCATTGCGCAGGTGGCTCCTGTTGGACAGGAGGGGCATTGCCAGCATCCCGGCCGTGCACTCACAGCCAACAACATTAATGAGCATTTTCCAGATTTCCTGCCTTAAACTAACCTGAATTTATCACCTGACAAACTCAGAAATGAAATCTAGTTTTTATCTGTCACCGAGCAGACGGCAGGGGAAATGAAGGTTCATTACTTTCTCCCCGGGACTGCGGGAGCTGCTCTCCACTTCACCCGCCGATCGCAGACCGACGGAGCGGTGGCTCTGCCTTCGTAGCTGACGAGGGCTGTTGCAGGCGCCATCTCATCACTGATTTGATCACGTCGACATGAGGGAGGATGTGGTTTCGAAACCTTGAACGCCCTTCACTCTCAGCCCGCTCTGCCGCTGGGCGGCTGCTGTGCGGTGCCGGCTCTCCAGTTGTCTCCTGGATGAAACAATCTCATTAGGTGATTTCAGAGAGCTGGATGGAGCAGAGCCACCTGCCTTCTCAGAAAGACAGTCTCATCAGCTTTCCCGGAACTGATAAAGCACACGGGAAAGGGACGTCTGCATTCCCTGAAAACCTTACTTTAAAGACATAGTTCCAAGATATCCTAGTTTGGAGACCAGTTAAACAGACCGGCCCTTTACCTCCTCTCCTTTTCCCTCCTTCCCTTTCTCTCCTCTATGTCCAGCCTTTTTTGTCTCCATTATACTTCCAAACAGCTTACGGATGTTTACCAGTTACCAATATGTTCATTCTAGCACATGTAAGCCAACATAGACGCACAGGTATAAATCCCCAGGGGGAAACTCCACCTCTGGAATAACAGGGGATTTTTGATTTCTAGTCCACAGTGGTAAAATGCAGAGAAAAGACCTTGACCCTGGAATAAGACTCTGTCTGTGGGAGTTTTGCCAAGAGGGCTGTGACAGTTTGCAGTGCCAGGTTAGCGTGTGCAGGTACAGCTCTTCCACCTACAAGAGCTGCTGCCTGGGTAGAAGTGCCGCCCTGAGACCCCGGGAAGGCAAACGCCTGTGCCTGCCTGCTGAGGGGCACGGGGGTGGCACCCGAGGAGCACAGCCTGGGCATCCCGGCCTGGCCATATGCTGCGCAGAAGGACCGTTTCTGGGAACGGATGGAGGCCTGGGACTGAATCGTCTGCCTCCGGTAAGAAAGACGATAGCTTTGATGATGATTTTTCTAATGGGAGCATCTACTGCCTCCCCAAGTGGAGTGATGTTACCAGCTCATTTCATACAGACCATTACGTAGCTACCCAATCTGCCTTGAAATGGTGGCCGGCCCAGTTTTGTGTTTCAGGACCATTCTCCAGTCTTCCTCCTGTCCTGTAAAACAAGCAGTATTAGGGCCATAACTGTAATTATCAATTGTGGGGTGGCCTCTTATCTTTTTAATAAACACCATAGGCTGTTTGCTTAGCTTACAACTGACATTTTTCATCCCAGTCCTTGCAAACATAACCTGGTTTTCTGCACGCACTCACATCAGTAGCTGAAAGGTAGAAGGCAGCATTCCATTTTCCCGACAATGCAAAGGGCAGACGGACTCTTGCTACGCTCCTCTTGTGCTATTGCCTTTGTGGGGCTGGCAAATCAATTTTTTGGAGTGGGCAGTGTGGCTTGGTAAAGCAGGAGAGAGCACATACTTGCAGAGTGAAAGTACTATTTCATGGGGTTTTTTATCATAATTGAATTTTTTAAATTACAATTGGTTTAATCCTTTATACTGCTTGCACTCAGAAGCTGAAGAGTTGCTAGACAGACTGTGGAAAACAGTCTCACGAGATGGTTCTTTAAGACTTTCTCAGAGTTTTTCTCACAGCATCATAAGTTTAGTCTGTTGACTCCTCCTGTGATCCTCAGAACGGTTTCTATTCAATTATTGATATTTACAACAAGGCAGAAGTTAAATGTGGCTGCAGTTCTGCAGGTAATCTTTATATGCCTACATTCAGTGAGGAAAATATTTGTATTATGATGAGTCACAGGAACAGTTTAAAATGCTGTATGTAAACATCTACACGACCTCTATCTGCAGCCCGAAAGTCTCGGTGTAAGCCGCGTTTGCTGACTGAAGTCTGCAGGGTTTAATCCGACTGTTGTTTCCCTTTGCTGACAGGCAGGGAATGGGGTGCTTGCTCCTGTCTCTTCTTACTCGGCACTGGCGGTGCCTGGGTCACTGCAGCGGCAGAGCCGAGCCCCCTCGGTGTCATGCCTGCAGCCATACTGTCCTGCTTTCTTTCTCAAACGCATGCCTTATGGTTGCACAAACCCTCTTTGCTTTTGTGCCTTTATATTCTGGCATCTCTTCCCTGAGGAATTCGCTCACAGCAAGAGCTCTCCGCAGCGACAGGAAAAGCGCTGCTTTCCTCCTGACAGGCGTCCCCAGCCCAGACTTCTCCGGGGTGCTCGAACCTCCTCTGTGGTGTGCATTAGCAGCAGCTCTGGGGAACAGCAGCTGACGGCAGCCAGGGGTGAGGAAGCACGACTATGTTGCTGCATGGGGCACACTTTTGGGGAAACCTCAGTGCCAGCAGCTGAGATGCTGCCTCTCTGTAGCACCAGGCTCCAGGCAGGGTGCCCTGGGGTGAAGATGCTTTTGCCCTCCATTCTCCAAGAGCAGGCTGGCTCCGGCTGCTGACCACCAGCCTTCCTCCGGTCGAGCCCCATGAGTTTAGCTTTTAGTAAAAATGTGACTGAGGCACTCATGAAACAATCTCACGTTAGGGCTCGGCAAGCTCCGTGTTCTCTCGTGCAGGCAGGGTAGCTGTGCCAGGATTTTATGCTGGTGGATGGATGGGGACCCATCCTCTAAAAATGCCCGGGGTACCAGTGCATGGTGGTTCACACTTCAGTAGAAGTGGGCTTTCATGCAGAGCCCCGGTGACCTTCGCTGATCTACTGTTCTGGGGACTGGCTGATGAGGATTAATTGATTCATCTTGGGCCACCAGCTTTCTCAGCTGGTTGCCACTCCCCGGGAAACGTTATTTTCCTCAGTCAGACTTGACTAATTGTAAGCCTTTAAGAACAGCACTTCCAAAAAAGAGGGGCCTGCTGAGTGAGTTATTAGTCATCCTTATCTGGGAGGGAAGCGAGGGCTGCTCTAACAGCTTCTTTATCTCTGCAGCGCGTGTTCTCCGGAGAGGGGGCTGTGGGGATGCTGTGATGCGAGGAGCTGCCATCCACCTTCCTTCAAGGAGAGAAAGGGCAGAACAGTTTGTTTCTAAAGCGCTAGCTCTACACTCTCCAAATCATGGCTTTGTTTTTAAAAGCTATTTATTTTTAACAAGTTGCGACTAATAAAACCCCCTGTATTTTTCTAATTATGTCTGACATGGATATTTTTTTTTTTTTTTTGGCAAATAGGTGGAGCTCAGTGTTTCCCCTGATGGATGATCTGGCTCTGTGTCTGAGAGAGCTTTGCAGCAGACTCCAAATGTCTGGCAGGAGATATCTTGGCTCTGCAGAAGTATGGTTCTCTCTGTTTGTGGGCATGACAGGGCCCCAAACACATTTTGAGGAACGTCATGGTCAAGTTTGCTTCACCCTCTGAAGCTCTGCCTCTCAGGTTTTACTATGGTTTCTCACATTTCTTCCAAACTGGTCTGTGTTGTGACCTCTTTTCTGTGGTGATAAAGAAGCCTCCAGAGAGTGCATTGAACACGTTATACATTACACAGGTGTGCAATCCACTGTCAGGAAATGGCTAGAGCTGTACCAAACTGGTCTCGTCAGAAGAGGTGTCCTAAATGGGAATGCGAAAGCATCTCCTCTCTTTAATCCCCGTATATCTCCAGAAAGAAGAAAACAGCCTTGCTCCAAACCTCTCTTAGGAAAAAGTATAGCGTCACCTTGTATTTCAGTGTAAGTGGTAGATCTCTTCCATCAAAGTTTTGAGCTTGGTCTGTGGTTCATAGGTTCCTTCATTGGCATTTCCTACCAATTAGCAAAATACTTGTCCTCCAGAAAAAATGGCAGGGATCTGCCTGTCCAAAGTAACTGAATTGCTGCCAAACCGCCCATCTTGCACCTCCTTTGCATAATGCACGCTGTTACAGCGCCTGTTTAATACAGCAGCATTGTCTAGGAAACGACATTTGGCTTTTGCCTTGACGGGTGTTTGACAGTATCTCACCACCTTTCCCATTATTTCCCCATCACAAGTTTTATCCGTAATGAGGCTGACAACAGGAGCTTCTTTGCACTTATCACAGAGATTGTCACAAATATACTTATCCTCAGCTTCTTGGAAGGACCCCTCAGCACCCAGCTTACGTGGCTGTCACTGATCAGTCTTTCTAGGACTGTGGGACTCTAATCATCGGAAAAGTCCTTCGGTGCCTCAGGAAGCTGCGTCTCTGCAAAGCCCTGGCTTCTGCAGCTTAAAGAGCTGCTCTGTTATTTTCATTAGCTGTATTATCCACACAGGCATTAATGGCTCATGTTTTGCTCCTTATCTGTGATCTTCAGTCCTGTTTGTTGGGACACTTGTGTGATAAAAGAGTGCACCTCCCAGGTTGATAATGTGGGTTTTTTTCATGGGATGTATTTGCATACCAAATACCTAGTATTACTTCCAAATAAAAATCACTTTAAATTTAATATGTGCCTTGTTTGTAAAACCTTCCAGGCAAATTCTGTTTCAAAATGTAATTAAAATTTCTATTTCGGAAATTTTCTGTTTCTTCTTCCGTCAGCAGAGTTGACCTCATGTGGGCACACAGAGGGGATGAGGTTCATTGTCAGGGGCTGAGATTAACATCAGGTTCGTAAGAGTGCCATCCCGTGTGTTCATTTTCCAGTGAAAGAAAAACAGAGAAAAGGGCATTAAAACTTTTTAGAAAGCAGAGTATTTACTCCAATCCCATCAAGACCCGCACTACAAGAAAGATATTGAGGGGGTGGAGGGAGTCAAAAGAAGAGCAGTGAAGGAGGTGAGAGGTCTGGAGAACAAGTCTTATGAGAAGCAGCTGAGGGAAATGGGGTTGTTTAACCTGGAGAAAAGGAAGCTGAGGGGAGACCTTATGGCTCTCTACAACTACCTGAAAGGTGGCTGTTAGCCAGGTGGGGGATCGGTCTCTTCTCCCAAGTAACAAGTGATAGGACAAGAGGAAACTGCCTCACGTGCACCAGGGGAGGTTTAGATTGGGTACTGGGAAAAATTTCTTCACTGAAAGGGTTGTCAAGCGTTGGAACAGGCTGCCCAGGGAAGTAGTTGAATCACCATCCCTGGAGGTATTTAAAAGATAGGTAGGTGTGGTGCTGAGGGACATGGTTGAGTGGTGGACTTGGCAGTACTGGGTTAACAGTTGGACTTGATGATCTTCAAGGTCTTTTCCCACCTAAATGAACCTATGATTCTATGAAAATTCTCTTAATTCAGAATACACCAACTAATTGATTTTGCTACAGGGTTTATCATTTTCTACACATTACAAAAATTTCTGAATAACTGATGACGAAAGAAATTTTGCTTCAGCCTGTTCTTCTTGTTAAAGTCATATATGAAAAGCCTCTCAGCTTCTATTATGGTTTATAAAACAGGACAAAAAGTCTAATGGAAAATTTATATTCATTTTGCTTAGAATTTCATTAGGTTAATAACTTGCTGAAACAATACCTTTTTAATTTACACATATATAAATTTAGAGAGATTTCCCTTTTTTATGACAGACCAGATATGTGTCATCACGATGACAGATAGCTAAGTCTCCTGGCTGATACAATACTGTTTGTCAAACAAATGGCACGGAGAGCGGGTTGCAGCAGCCTCTCTGCCAACAAAATGCCTCCTGCCAGCGCCGTAGGAGGGTGACTGACGGCCCCTTCCAAATGGGGACAGTTATACAACAATAACTCCGCTCTGTGTCAGCGGTGATGCTAATGTATGCAAATGCTGCTATAATGAATCCAATTAGATTTCCCTGCATACAGAAATATGCCAGACTACCTGTGCCTTATCTCATGAGAAGAGAAAAGGACTTCAGGCTTGGAGATGTCACCCCCGTTTCTGCTGCCGCTGGAGCTGCTCTGTGCGGGGCTGGGGTGTCGGGACACTGCGAAACTCTCAGCCCCTGAGAAGTCGTGGCTGCTGCTGCCTGGGAAAGAGAGATGCTGCAGCCTCTGAGGTTGCCCTTGGCCGCTTCACCAGGCTGTGGTGGGTTCAGAGGTACAGTTGGCCAAAGCCAAGGGAGAAATGGAGACCTGCAGAGCATGGTTGCCCGCTTTATATTTTCAGGAGTTCACATCCACTTATATTACAGAGTCATAGAACAGCCCAGGTTCAAAGGGACTGCAAAGAATCTCCTGGTCCAACATTTGTGTGGGAAAGAGAGCTTGTTATCTAGCACCCTGGGATTGGCCCATCTTGCAAACCTCCAGTGATGGGGACTCCACATCCTTGGGAAGGTTGTTCCAGTGAATGGTCGTTCTCACTGTAAAAAAATTTCCTTCTTCTATCAAGATTAGGTTATTCCTTTCTCGTGGGACAGGTAATCAGTGCACAACAAATCTCTGTCACTCTTTTTCAGTATTTTCAGGTTATTTCTTGTGCGCAACAGTGAACAGTCTCTGCTGTGCAAGGAGGCTGGAGGGGAAGCTGTTAACTCAGTAGTCATGAATGAGACACTTCCAGACATCATGAAAGAGAGGGTGTCATTTATTAAAGAAATTTTACTTTAGGGCCTCCTGAATATTCATGATGTGCTGGTTCCTGCTGATCAATGTTTCTGTTATCTCAATTAATCAGCTGATCTTGTAAAGAGTTTTAATCAGCTCTCACGTTGCCAGAAACTAGCCCCATTTCACGTGAAGGAAATGTGACTGTCAGCAGCTGATGGGACGCCCAGCTGATGTTGGGCCTGGAAGCTGGATTCTTAGGGTGCTATGGAGGTCCAGGAGAAGGAAAGAAGACCTATCTGTCATGGCTCTACTTTGTATAATACCCTTCATGTAACCTAAACAAACTGGTTTCTAATCAAGCAAGGTGGTAAGACAGATAATGCCAGCGTGACAGAGCTGTTGAGAATGATAAGCAAGAGAGGGGAGGCAGGGAAAGAAAAAAGAAAGAAAGGATGGGTAAAAATCATGGGAGACTGTTGCCATGACCAGTGGCTGCGGAGAAGGCAGTGGCACCATAAGCACGGCAACATGTAGCCGGACAGAGACGTGGCCAGCGTGAACGGCTGAGAAAAATCCGCTGCTTGGGTTTTTAGGTCATGCGGTGAGAAGTGGGTAGATGCTGCGGAGACCAGAATCAGGATAGGTGAACTTCATTTACCCCTGGCCCTGATCCCCAGGGAACAGATTGACTTAAAATCACAATATTTTCTATGTAATATGTTTCTGTTCATTTTTGTTTGTCTTGCAAGCTGTGGATTCACCCAATTCGTATAGTGAAGCTTTTCCCTGCAAGAACAAGGAGCACAGCTACAAGGACCGTGGCTGTCTGAGTTTGTCCAACTGCTCAGATTTTGATGAACCTGTGGGCACTGCTGCAGAGAGACAGGACACGCGGCCACGGCCATCTCGGCAAGGCAGCCGGCTCAGATGTGGCAGTTGGGGAGCTGTGGCCATGCCAGGCCACTCAACTGCAGGCAGGTCAAAGCAGCTATGGAGGTAACAGCTTAACACAGCCTCAGATGGGTGCTACAGCAGTGTTTCATGGCAAACTCCAGCTCCCCGTCCCCCCAGCACAGACATCAGGCTTCGTCTGAGCTAATAAACTCCACCAAGAGACCAATTAGTTTCCTTGCTGAAATGAGGCACAGCATAAATGGGATCAAGCCACTCAAGCCCACGCTGCACCTTGCAAGCTGCACTGAGCTGCTTCCTCAGATCTCCACAGGCGCAGAGATTTCTGCATTGCTTCCCAGGGCACGCTGGAGCACTCCAGCACTCACCAGAGGTCTGCACACCATCAGGTCCTCCTCTCCAAGTGTCCTGTGCAGATGCTGACCTGATGGCTGTGTTTCTTCATGAGATTTGCCTTCTTGCAGCAGCAGGGCAGCTCCAGCCTGATGTCCCCTTGGCCTGGCGGCAGGTTTACAGGGGACAAACTCTCCACCTCACACATTTTATGCCACGTCTCTTCCCAGGGCTCCAGCTTCTGGGTGGTTTAGTTTTTCACAGGGTCAATGGTCAGCCAAGGAGGTGAAGGGGCCTCCTTTCATCATCTTGAGTGCCAAATGCCCCTTCCAGGGCTGACTCCCCTGTCAGCCGCTGGTGACAGTGAGTGCTGTTGTGGATGGAAGAGAGTTTTACTTTTATTTTTGAACACATGGTAAAAAGAGTAGAAAAAGGACAATGCGATATTGCTAAGGCAAAAGCATTTCTATTAGGTTTCAGTACTAAATTTCTGATAACAGGTACAGGAGCAGGAATTATAGCTGAAAGCTCTGCATCCTGCCTTGAAGATCACTCACTGATAAGGGGGCCAGTTCTCTGGCAGGGAAGAAATCTTACCTAAACTTCCTGAGCTCTAAGGAAGCTCCCAAGCCATCTGCAGATAGTAATCTTTCCTTGAAGATGAGCTCAGATATGGGTTGAGTTCTTCCTTTAATAGCTTATCTCTAATATGAAATTACCTCTGTCTTTTTAAGGCCGGCAGATATACCTCCTTGTGTTTGCAGTCCGGCTTCTTTCTGTCAATCCAGCAGATAGGACATCGGGGTTTATCACTCACGTCTGACACTTTGTCTCTAATGCTTTCCTGTTACTTTATTTCCTATCAACCTAAATGAGCATGATTGAAGGCAGGCTGAGGCTTGTGGTAACATCCACGTTATTCTACCTCTCTTGCTTTAAATTACTTCTGTATTATTTTACACTATTTGACATACCAAGGTCCACAACAATACTGAATATTGAAATATATTGAATGATTAAGATTATTCAAGAAGTTTATCCAAGAGTGTGGGTGGTTCATGCTGCGTGTCTTTTAATGCCGCACGTGGCCGTTTCCTGGTTTGCACGTCCTGCCCAAGGCAGAACCACGGCTCTCTCACCTCCACCTTTGCCAGGTCTTTGAGGGATCGCAGACAGGTATAACGTCTAATGGCTTACCTGTCACACGCTCCAGCACACCACTACTTCATTTGTACAGATAGAATAATAAGGCTTCACAGTTTTAGGGCTTTGGGGTATCACTTTTGCCTATCACCAGATGTTTAAAGTCTTCACAGTGGGGAATCTGTTGGTTAGGCACTGGCTAGTTTTCTTCACCCAGACATCTTCTCTGCTGAGGAAAGTTTCCATTTGGGTAGGAGGCACATCAACTTTAGAAAATCTTGAAATTTGTCTTTTGTCATCAGTGTTGGCATCTACTTCCCAGAAGAACTGGAGAGACAATGGCAAGAAAGGCAGATTAGCCTCACAAAATGAAGGTTGCAATTTAATATGCAGTTGCTATTGCATTCTGAGTTTGTAATAGAAGTCCTAAATTGGAATTTCTAAATTGCTGATAGACAGATTTCCAAAATTATCACTATCCCACTTACCATCAGTCTGCCAGTATAAATGACTGACCAAGGTACATGGACAGTCGGTATAAAAATCAATCTTATATCCCTTTTATTAGGCTTGGCTACACAATTCTGTCAGTTTTCCACAGAAAATCAATAGCAATAATAGCTGTCTCATTAATGGCCATCACAGTGTCACTAACACAGCTTCCTTGTAAGGCCAAAACATAGACTGTCGTTTTTTTCCTTTCTTTCACAGGGACTGTCTAGGGATCTAGAAATCCCAGAGATGAGCTAATTGTTCAAATTACATTTGGATGATTTCTTCAAAAGAAGCCCCAGCCTGCCTTAAGAGGACCCGGGCTAATCTTCCAGGGCCCAGTTTTGCAGCTCAGCATCTGTTTTCTTGCAGAAACAATATTCTATCTCGAGCCTGGCGCTGCATTTCTCTTGAGCTTTTTCAAGGAAATTGATGATAAAATTAAGTAAATTAATTTTCCTATTTCATCTATTAAATATCCACTCAGCCCCATTAACTAAGGCTTCTTAGAAAATCAAAAGGACCAAAGCAAGCCTTTCTTCCCTCTGCCCAGCTGTGTTGGGCAGGGAAGCATTCAGGTAGGACTGTGCACCCTGAAGTTTTTGGTCATTCCCGTTCCTTGAGGGGAATTGAATCCCTCCAGGCCCTGGTGCCACCGGAGCACCGTGTCCTGCCACCCACCTCCCTCAGTACCTCCGTTGCCCTGGTCCACCCTGTGCCTCCTTGGAGAACCTTGTCATGCAGAGGTAGTTTAACCCTGCAGGACCTGCACCACCTCAGTGTCGCTTGCTCTCACTGTCAGCAGCTGCCGTTAAGGCAGGAATTGGCTTAATTTCAGAGGTGCGCTGAGAGCGATCAGTGATGGGGCCCGCTGTGTGCAGGACTGATCTGCCATGGCTTTCTTTGCCGTCACTTCGCAGACCTGACCTGGACCTGACTGCTGCTCTGACTCAGGGAGCTGAGAGGCTTTGTTTGGAGACAAGGAGATAACAAAGCCAAATAGCTGAGAAGGAAACTATTCCCTGGGAGAAACACTTATCAATTAAATTCTGATTTAAGAATAAATCAAAAATAAATTTAAATGGTTTTGAAAGGGCTCTTCTTCACCGTGATACTGCAGTTTTTAACTTGGGTGATTTAAAGGCTCTCCAGAAGGTTGCAGTGGGGCTACTAAAGGGTACCGCAATGAGTGGCTTTGCCAGGAGGGTCAGTCGGGTCCTCACAAAGATCAGCTTTTCTTTCGAGTGTGACCAACACCCCTGGAAAGAGTGGACTCAGTCCCCACCTGGTCCTGAACAGTGCTGAAAGAGCTACAACAAAAAATCACTTATTATTGCCAGGGGTTTTTTTAAACGCTCCTGCCTTTCTTAGCAAGCAGGCAGAGGATGCAGCAGGCCCTTGGCTGAGGTCATCCAGCAAAGCATCCCTAGAGGGGACCAGAGCAGGGCAATTGTGCCTCACCACCTTGGTCTGATCCTTGCAAGTGTCCTCTGCCTTCACAGGGCTGGAGACCTCAAACTACACCAACTGTTTGAATTGCACTGACACAATGAACCTTCCCCCACCAACCCATTTCAACTCCAGGCGCTCAGATCTGTTTTCCTTTTCCTCTTCCTTCACTTGTAGGCAGAACCACACTAAAGGGTGGTTTCGGTCATGTTTATGTGACACCATTTGATCTTTGGAAGTCTGGTTTATATCCCCCAAGTGCTGCTCTGCTCCAAGAGAAGAGCAGCTTTTTGCCATTTATCACCTTGCTCTTTTATGAACAGACTCTGTGTTAGTGCTAAATAGGATAGGATCAACACACCAGAAATGTCTATTCTCATGAGGAAGGAGTCTGAGATTCCTCTATATGTGGTCACAGGAAAACCCAGGAGTCTCTGCCCCAGTGCATGTTTAATCTCCAAACGCTTCCACCCTGTGCTGCCTCTCAGTGACACTGATGCTTCCGACCTCACCGCGTGTGTGCACACTGCTGGAGCTGTTAAATAACTGCTGGTGCATGTCTGTGGACACCAAAATATTTCCTAGGATTATAAGGCTATGTTATATTTTCCCAACTGTGAGTCAAGGGCAGAGGTTTCAAGCTGACTCTGGCTACTGATAAAGAAGGGTGGCCTGAGACGCTGCCTTCTCCTTTTCCCTGGCAGCTCATAAGCAGAAATTATATAAGCCAAAGAGATTGCTGGGTGAATGAATGCGGGAACACCTCACTTCCCCGTTAGCCTTTCCAGCTCCTACCCATAACTATTTTGTTAAGGGATTTGGACTCAGTGGAGTCTTGGTGTGCACAACTTCTGCAAGGGCAACTGAACTGGGGGAGACTGGAAGCTCCCAGGAGGGATTGTGTAGAAGCTGGATATCTATGTGGCCTTCCCACGGCTACACTGGTCTCCTTTTTTCCATGCAAATGCTATGGGATACCAGGGGTGGCTGATTTTCCTGCTTTGTCCTTGTGAAGAAAAGAGATAAGCCCAGTTAAACTGGAGCAGGAAGAAAGGAGAGGGCGTTGTGAAGGGAAACTCACCGACTGCAATGTACCCGACAGGAGTAACCAGAGAAGGGAAGTCATTACGGTTTACAGACCAGGCAGTAATTTGTAAAGCGTTCGTGTATCCCTCAGTGCCAAGGTGACAGGCAAATGTCACACCCAGTCAAGAGTACAGATGGTGAAAATAATTGGGAAGGCAAGACACGTAGTTTTGGTAATCTTATTTAATAACAATAACAACCTCCATTTCACCCTAAGAGCTCTGAGGCTAATCCTGCTATTTCATTTCGGGGCATTCTTGAGTGCGACTTTTATAATCTCTTTGACTAATTCACTGCCTTCTATTTTGGGAAAGCCTTGAGAGGTGCTGCTAATGAAGACAAATGGAGGAAAAGGAACTTGACCCCAGAGTATGAAATTTTCCTCATTAACTTGTGCTTCCAATTGGCTGATTGATATTATTTGGATGTAGATGGGGTAATTAATGACAGGAAGTAATGCAGCAGGATATGAGTTGTGCAGAATGCACTTCAGTAAATCTACCTTTTATTATGTCTCGGTTTATTTATGCGTGCTATATTTGTTATGTCGCTGCCTAATGTAGTTGCCACCTTCATTCGGAATTTCCTGAACTTAATTGTTTTCTTCATTCTTTTATGCTATTTTGGGAATTTTTTGTTTATGTTTCCCTATGCAATAATTTCCTAGTCTGTTTTTAGTAGCATGAGGATGCATTTTCATGGCCATACAGAACATTTCAGCATGTGAAACATTTCTTACAATAGTAATTGCCGTTGAAATGAACTATACTTCCTTCCTACTTCGTTGGACAGGCTATTGGTTTTGCCAGTAAATTAGTGGTCACAAATCTCCTATGTACTCTCACTTAAATTATTCCTCTGTCCCAGAAGGAAATGAGCTAAATATGAAATTTTTTACATTTTTGGGGTGGGTGGAGGGTGAAAGGCTATGTCAGAACTTTTTTTTAAAATGACACATCCTCCTTGGAAGGAAATTGTCCTACAGTTTGAGCCAAAGGATTTTAAACCAGTCAAATATCCTCGTGCTTTTGATTTAGCTTCTAGAAGTGTGAACAATATATATCACCAAAGAAAAAGATGAGCTCAAAATACTGAGTGATGTGAAGTGACCCCGGAAAGACTCTGTAAATGTTTCTGCATGTGAATAATTTTACACAAACTTACTGAAGTGATAAGAGAATATGGCCCAGAAAAGTTATTGACCTGAATGTTTGTTTGCAGGATCTTTGTTGCTATGACTATTTTTACCCAGGTCTCTCAGAGAACACTGTGTTTTGTATGTTTGCCTGCCCACCTGTCTTTTGCCACCTTTGAATTCTTTGACATAAACCTGGTACTTGCACTTGATGTTCTACAATGACACCTCTTACATAGTGCATGGTGCATAAAATAAAAATAGTTGAATGAAAAATTACATTCTTTTATGCAAGATGCGAAGCAGCAGATGGAAAAAAGTGTCAGGACAGATTAAGAATCTGAAATATAAAGTTAATGCCTGTGTAGATGGAGCTGGTATGGTCAAAGGAGGCAGACAACAAGGGAGTTACATCTTGGGGCTAGGTGGCAATTGTCTGATGAAGGGGACTGAGACTGCTTATCTGTGAGTGAAAGAGGGAAAAATGATCTCACATGTCCTGCAAGAAAGGGCATTGGATGAGCAATTATTAGACAATAGCCGACACTCTGGAATTTCCTCTAGCAACAATAACTTGATTGCTTGCATATTCTCACAGGCATTAAAAAAGAGAGGCAGGGGGATTCCGGTACTCCAGCGACTTTGGTACTCCTTATCATTTTATTTAAAATAATGTTGAGATAAAAACTGAAAGTGGTGTGTTGGATTCCAGCGGAGGGCGACGGTGTGGTTCAGGTGTGTGTCACTTTCAAAGTACAAAAGTGTCTTTCCCCATGACAGACGGCTCCCTCCTGCTCACCTCAAACATGAACATCCTCCGAGACATCAAACTGAGATCTTACTCCTGAAGACACCCAGTGTTGGCTGCAGGGTCTTTGCTAAATATAGAGCGACTGAGCGATGGTACTTATCAGTGTGCTGTACCTAGACATGGCATTGGCTCGTTACCTTGGATCATGATGCAGTGAAAGTAGCGCGGTGCTTGTGTTTCACCCTAGAGCTGCCTGCATTCCTCACTCATAAATGAAACACGTTAGGAAGAAAAATCTCTCTTTAAAATGACTTAATTTATTGGAACACCCTTGGAGTAATTCAGGTATCAGCTCAGTAAGGGATCTTTAGGTGATCTGATTCTTTAGTTTATTTCAAAGGGCTAATAACCCCTTAAAAGTTCAGAATATAATACCCTAATAATGAATATTACTCTCTGTGGGCTGTTTTTATGAGATAATAACAATCTGAAGTGAAAATTCATCCTGCTGGCAATATATAATAGAGCCAAGAGGAAAAACCACCCCTCACCCTCTCCAGTGAGAACGCAGAAAGGAAAAAGCAGACTTTTGTCACTCAGAATTTACTGAAAACATGTTGAATGTTTATTTGAAACGAGAGGAATGGCCAGCCAGCTGGCAGCCTTCTGAAAGTCTGTGTGTCTCCTCTCAGCAGATGGTGCACACAGAACCTGAACACAAAGCCTCCTCCTTTTGTCTTAGGTGCTTAAAAATGTGCTTGAAGACATAACTGGGGACAGCTGTGTGACCACAGCCACTGCTTTCAGGGGACTAGTCAGGATAGGAAGCGTTTTAAGATGGGTAAGAGTCAAACATAGTACAAAACATATTATTTTTCCTGTTGAAATAAGCCTAGAGTTGATCTTTGTGTCCCAGGACTAAAAAGAATAGAGGGAATAACAATCCCTCTGGTAGTATGCCATAGACTTTGTTGTCTCTTCCAGTCTTTCCTGCTCTTCTCCACCCTCGTAGAGTACCCATCTTTGGCCTTCCCCACAACTGCTCTGCCATGATCTGCCCACGTTTATTCTTAGTAACACAAACTCATCCCATCTCCTTTGAACTGGAACTTTTATTTTACATTCTCTCCATTTCTTCTCTAATGATTATTTATGAATTAAATTATGCACATTACACCTACATGAAAATAATAAATGTTCTGGGATAATTACTGGGGTAAATTGTCTGGGTCATAAGCCCTAAAAATTGCAGGGAAACTGCCCAAACATTTCATTGCATACGCACCACAGCCTGGGAGCATGAAGTTCCCATGACTAATCGATCCCAATAGCTCATCAGCCTGTGGATGTAAAGGCTGCGGTTAAAAGTACCTGTGTGGCACTTCTGACTTTTTGTCAGAAGTGGAAAAAATGGTTGTTGATAATTGGCCACTTTTAAGGGCGGGATGATGTGGCTGCCGGTTTTTCTCATCAGAAGATAGCTGTGATGACCCCGACCCCGTTACTCAGCAGCGCTCCTTATCCCGGCGCAGCAGCCCGAGACTGAGCAGGGAGGGCGGTGATTTCCCGGGAGCTGGAGCCGCTGCTCTGCCACCCGCACAAGCGCTCTCTCTTTCACAGAACTGGAATTAGGTAACGGAGCTCCCCCTAATGTTGTTTCTACATTATACATGCCCGGCTCCTGCAGCCCCGGGGGGAGGCCAGCCCAGGCTGGGTGCTGCTTTGGGTGCCCCCCGCGCGCAGGCTCTGCTCGCAGAGCATCTGCAGCTCTAGGAACCGATGCTCAGGGTTCCGTACCTGAACAAGGAGCCTTTGTTAGCCCCCCCGCCAAAGGTATTAGCTGGTGACACTCCTACAACTGGGCAGAATTGAATGATATTCCTGCTATAAACCTCCTTGGAAAAGCTCTTTGTAGCTATTCAGGTTGCTAACTCTAAAGTAGGAACAAAGCAAAAACTAAATTTCTAGCCTACCTTTAAGGATTAAGGACAAATTTCACTCTCTGACATGCCAGAGGATTGCCTTTTACTGCTGCGGGTCCCAGGGTATGGGCTCAGGTGGAATTATTCACCTGCTCTGTTAAGCACTGACTACAGCTGTATCAAATCTTTCTTTAATCAGCCTTGAGGATCTAAGGCATGATGGCTGCTTTTATTATAGCCACAGAGCCTTGTGGCAGATCCTGGGATTTACATAGTAAAGAGAAGTGCCTTTTTTCCTTTTTTTTTCTTCTTTTTTCTTATTTTTTTTCTTTTCAAACCCGCTTCCACAAGAAGAAAGGTAAAGTTGTTGCTGGACAGTAAAATCCACCCTATTTTACACATACTCAAGCATCTCATCTCCAAAGCCCAATGAAGAGCTCTGAAGTGCACAAGCCTTCCACAGATAAAGATTATCATATGAAATATCAACAGGTAAGGGTTATCATAACGAATATTCCTGATTCCATTCAGAGGTCCAGAAGTCTGCAAAAGTCTGTAAGCTATACGTGGCACAGGTGCAGTTCAGAAATTACTGGGACTTGGAGGGGGTGGTATTCTAGGTGAGGTTTGTGGCTGGGTTAGGTCAATGATCTGAGTTATGCTGCCTGCTGGCAGAGCTTGATCTGAAATACTGTCATGTGGTGAGAAATACTGCGAAGACTTTAAGGAAAGCCCCAAAGACATGGCTCAGGACAGGAGCGCAATACACCAGAGTAGAGTCACTGCTGCATCAAAGCCCTGAGTAGGTAAAGGTAGATGGAATACACACAAGGCTAGAAAAATCCACACACCCTTATACCCCAAGTTCTGACCCTGGCAACACACCTGAATGCCCTCAAAAAAGATGTAGATGGCTCAGGTACAGCATATAAAGACTCAAGTATTATCTAGCGCCCTTCACTCAGGTACAGTGCATTGACAGAAACCAAGAGGCGAAATAAAGCTGCTGAGGGAACTGCATGTTAACCTGTCAGCTCTGGTTGGCCGTTGGCAGGACAATACACATTTGAGAATGGATGGTGTCAGGCTCATTTACTGCCATCCACCTACCAGGGCAAAGCATTCGCAGCCATAGAAAGAGCATAACAAATTCTGGATTTTAATCTTAGCGTTAGTGGCTTGAGTAAATACAGAATCATAGAATCACGTAAGCTGGAAAAGACTTTTAAGATCATCGAGTCCAACTGTTTACTTAGCACTGCTACATCCACCTCTAAACCATGTCCCTCAGCACCACATCTACACATTGTTTAAATACCTCCAGGGTTGATGACTTAACAGCTTCCCTGGGCAGCCTGTTCCAATGCTTGAGAACCCTTTCAGTGAAGACATTGTTCCTGATATCCAGTCTAAACCTCCCCTTGTGCAACTTGAGGCCGTTTCCTCTCATCCTATCACTTGTTAATTGGGAGAATAGACCGACTCCCACCTCGCTACAACCTCCTTTCAGGTAGTGGTTAGAGAGCCATAAAGTCTTCCCTCAGCCTCCTTTTCTCCAGGTCAAACAACCCCAATTCCCTCAGCTGCTCCTCATAAGACTTGTGCTTGAAACCCCTCACCAGCTTCGCTACTCTTCTCTGGACACGCTCCAACACTTCAATGTCCTCCTTGTCGTGAGTGGCCCAAAACTGTACACAGTACTTGAGGTGGGGCCTCACCAGTACCGAGTACAGGGGGACGGTCACCTCCCTAGTCCTGCTGGCCACACTATTCCTCACAGAAGCCAGGATGCTGTTGGCCTTCTTGACCACCCGGGCACACTGCTGGGTTATATTCAGCCAGCATCCCAGGTCCTTTTCTGCTGGGCAGCTTTCCAGCCACTCCGCCCCGAGCCTGTAGCGCTGCTTGGGGTTGTTGTGACCCAAGTGCAGGACCTGGCACTTGGCCTTGTTGAACCTCATACCATTGGCCTTGGCCCATCGATCCAGCCTGTCCAGGTCCCACTGTAGAGCCTTCCTACTCTCAAGCAGGTTGACATTCCTGCCCAATTTGAGTCACCTGCCAACTTCCCGAGGGTGCACTCGATCCCCTCATCCAGGTCATTGGTAAAGGAATTAAACAGAACCAGCCCCAATACTGAGCCCTGGGGAACAGCATTCATGACCAGCCGTCAGCTGGATTCAACTCCATTCACCACCCCTCTTTGGGCCCAGCCCTCCAGCCAGTTTTCTACCCAGCAAAGAGTATGCCCGTCCAAGCCGTGAGCAGCCAGTTTCTCCAGGAGAGTGCTGTGAGAAACGGTGTCGAAGGCATTACTAAAGTCTAGGCAGACAACATCCACAGCCTATATAATGCTATTTGAACTAGAGAAGTCAAGTTTTAGAAAGACTTATTTGACTTTGTGAGACTTGAGAGGAAAACTTGAACCAAAGCTAGAGATGAAGGGATTTGGGGTGAAAGAGCTGGTGGTGCTTATTCTCTTGCATTTACCTGTCATAAAAGGTGGTATTTCAGCATTTATAGTTCTTTCAGATTAATGTTTAAACTAGTTTTAAAAAGTAGAAAAGACTCTCTGGTGAGATTGGTAATAAACATCATTGCAAAAGTTCACTCTGTGACCTTAACGTACTCTGTGTGTGCCTCTGCATGTTTGTGGATGGACACCCATCTCCAGTGGGTCTTATCTATCCCTCAGAGCAAATTCTCACCATTCATTTTACTGTGTTGCCCTTTGGGGCATCCTTATTTCCAACAGTATGGTCAAAAGCCAGAAAGTTATTGTAAGGAAATTACAGGCTTAACATTAGTTGCAACCTTTGCCACAGGAAAACTTAGACAGGACTCTCAGAAAAAACTACCACAGGCAGACAGCATCTCATTAGAGGAAAAATCTGGCCAAATGTGAATTTTTTACAGAGAAGTTTGAGCATTTTGGCCTGAGGATAGATGCCAAACGTGTGAACAAATCAAACGGTAAAATAACTGCTATAAAATCTTTTCTTACAAACATTACACTAGGGATCCCAGATATTACTTTTCCCTAATGCTTATATTTTTCATCCGCCGGAGTTCTTTCAATGTGATCTAACGCTGCAAATCCTGAAAGGTCACTGGTTATAGGTGGATTTATATCCTTCTGTTATTTCAAATAGGAATATAGCACTGAACTTTGTGTGTTTGGCCCTTCATCTGTCTTCAGGAAATTCTAGAAATTAAATACTGATGGATAACGCAACTATTGTAATTAACCCCTGCTATTTCAGGGAGAAAGGAAACTGCTAGTGAAAATGAAATGAGCTACTTAGAAGTAAAATCTTGTAACTAGAGGAACTTATAGTGAAACCAAGGGTACCCTCAGGCCAAAGAAACTACTAAGGAAATTAAGAGAAGAATTATTAGGAAAAAACTACATACATCGTGGTGCAGGGATGGCAGAGGAGTGAAACGAGTTTGGACTACGTGATACCAGAATTATTTGAAATGCTTCGATATGTATTAACAAGCACGCCCATTTATGTTTAGGTCATATATAAACCACAGGTTTATATATGTTTATAGGTTTAGGTTCAACAAGGCAAGTGTAGAGTTTTGCATTTGGGGAAGAAAAACACCATGTACCAGTACAGGTTGGGGGCTGACCTGCTGGAGAGCAGTGTAGGTGAAAGGGACCTGGGGGTCCTGGTAGACAGGAGGATGACCATGAGCCAGCAATGTGCCCTTGTGGCTAAGAAGGCCAATGGCATCCTGGGCTGCATTAGAAAGGGTGTGGTGAGTCGGTCAAGAGAGGTTCTCCTCCCCCTCTATTCTGCATTGGTGAGGCCACATCTGGAGTATTGTGTCCAGTTCTGGGCCCCTCAGTTCAAGAAGGACAGGGAACTGCTTGAGAGAGTCCAGCGCAGAGCCACAAAGATGATTAAAGGAGTGGAACATCTCCCTTATGAGGAAAGGCTGAGGGAGCTGGGTCTCTTTAGTCTGGAGAAAAGGAGACTGAGGGGTGACCTCATCAATGTCTTCAAATACCTAAAGGGGGAGTGTCAGGAAGATGGAGAGAAGTTGTTTTCAGTGATGACCAGTGATAGGACAAGGAGTAATGGATACAAATTGGAGCATAGGAGATTCAAGAGGGATATCAGGAAGAATTTTTTTACTGTGAGAGTGACAGAGCACTGGAACAGGCTGCCCAGAGAGGTTGTGGAGTCTCCTTCACTGGAGACATTCAATACCCGCCTGGACGCGTTCCTGGGTGATGTGCTCTAGGTGGCCCTGCTCTGGCAGGGGGGTTGGACTAGATGATCTTTCGAGGTCCCTTCCAACCCTATGATTCTATGATTCTATGATTCTATGAGCTGAGCACTGAGACTTCCTCTCCAATACAGAAGAGCATAAGTATTAACTTTATCGGGGAATAAGCAGACTAATGGAGAGGCAAATTCTTCTCTTCAGTGAAGCAGGGTTAGTGGGTTAGTATGAGAAATCTGCAGGGACAGAGATCCTGAGGGACTCAAGGAGAGAACAAAAGAATGGTCAGGGCTCTAGAAAATATGACCCAAGAAAAAAAGACTGAAGTCTCTGTGGTAGCTCTGTTCTGAGAAGGTAAAGCTGAAAGCAGATGTGTGCAGAATCTAAATGGTACCTGTAAAGAGGAAGGAGTCAATCATTCACCATGTCCACTGTGTTGGCACCAGAAAAATAGGCTGACCTTGCAACAGGGATAAGCAAGGACGGGGAGCAAGGCTAGTGATACAGCGGTCAGGTTGCTTGGGAAGGCTGTGGGAGCTCCACCACTAAGGAATTTTGAGAATTTATTTCATCCTAGAACAAGAAGTATACTTTCAGTGTGCATTTTAGTGGCAAAAGTGAGTGAACTGAGGATAGCAGGGCAAGGTTTTAGGGAAATGATGATTTTCAAAACTGACATAGAGGTACAGACATGGAAAAAGAAATAAATTGAGTGCCAAAACCTCTGGGCTAGACCAAATTGATTGGCACTAAAAGAAAGAATGAATAAGAAATCTTGGAGCACAAATCTTTTTTGAATGCTATAACTCACCAGGATCTAGAGAGCTGTGCACTAATTTTAACAGTGTTTGCAATCTGGTATTCTTTGATATTGAAAGAAAATCTCCTGTGAAACAGAACTAGCTAACAGGGCCCTTCTGCCTCTGGGATAAAAAGGAAGGGAGAACAGTACAGAAAAGATTAAAAATGATGTGGGGAAAGCTATGAAAGGCATCAGGAAACCCAGCTGAAGACTAGACTATGCAAATGCAGACCAGATGTAAAATGAGAAGCTGGGGCACGGAAGATGACAGGTGTTGCACAGAGATGAATAGCTCCTGTGAAGATTAAGAGTGGCCGTTGCCTACAAAAAAAGGAAAGGGGAAAAAAGAGAGGAAAAAAGAAAAAGCTTGCAAAGCTGCAGAGGGAATAGCAGGGTGCTGGTGAATTCTAAAGAGATGGGAAATGAATATGAAACGACATGGAAAGAAAGTCAATGGAGAAGATAACCAAGAGAAAAAGGAACGAGAGAGAAAAGGAAGAACTATGAGATTTAAAGCCTTTACTACCATATGTTATCGCTTCCCAATAAAAAAGTGCTAATGCCAGGGTGCTGCCACCAGAATCAGCAGTAGAAAGAAGTGAGATAGCAAAGATGGAAAAGCATGAAAGATTTACAGGAGATTTGAAGGAGTGTTCAGATGACAAATGGAAGATGGTAAGAGGTGGTGGACTGTCAAAACTGAATGCAGGATAGGGATCAAAGAGGAAACATCCAAGACTTGGCTGCAAATGTGAATGCAGAGAGGGAGAGAGATTGAGCATGTCTGTTTAGAGCGGTGCGGCTGAGCTTGAACTGCCTGAACCTATGGGGTGAAAAGAGGAAAGACAGGACAAAGTCAAAGAAGAGTTGTAGGCTACGTCTGCAAAATGGCCCAGGGCACACTCAAAGGCCAACTGTCCTCGCTGCAGCTCGTACCTGTAAGGCTCAATGCTTTCAGATGGCTGAACAGGGTGGCCGTGTCTAGAAAGCCTGTTGGGAATGGTCCCAGGCTGGCATTAATGCCCAGACACTGCCATGGAAGTAGTGCTGGGCAAGGCCAGCAGCCTCCCAGGGTCCACACTACCTGTGCAGACTGGGGGCTGCTCCGCAGGACTCTGCCCTTGCTCCCCCTGTCACAGATTGTACCAGGGCCAAAACTCCAAGGATGGAGAAGATTAAAGGACTATGAGGGGTGCTCTACCATTGCTACTGATAGGACCATGCCAGCTTCCGCACCCTCATTCAAAATAAGGTGGCTTGAAGCAGAATATGTTAAGCTGCTGAGTGGGGTCGTGAGTTAAAATCCTGATCAGGTAAATACAGCATCATCACACCACCACCAAAACCAGAGGTTATCACTTCAGCTAACAGGAAGATGCAGAATTGAGTCCAACTGGCATAAATGTAAAATATGTGCATAACGCATATTCCTGGGGTAGCAGAAATGAAAATAGACTTGCTGTCATTCCACGTTGCTAAACATGGAGCTTATCTTCTGTTTGCAATAGGAATTTATCAAGTCTGATGGCCTAAAGCAAAGTGGCAGGTGAACATCTGCAGCATAGTGAATACGGTGGGAAGCACAGCAGAGCTGGCTAGCAGCTACACACACTTTGTGGAGCTCACGGGATGCAGAAAAAATAAAAGTACTGCAAGATTCAGTCAGAATACGTGCCCTGGACCTCAGTTGACTTAACCCTGACCTCTCAGCACTGCAGGCACTAGTTCTGGGCATAACAGGAATGCTCAAAGAGCTCTTCCACTTGTCTTGTCCCTTGCTGCTTCCCAGCTTTGCGAGCCACCTGCACCTTCCTCTTCTCGTCCTCGCAAACAGTCGCTGTGGGATTGCCTCAGCTGAGCAATGGGGTCTCTCAGGGTTAAAAGCATGGGTGGGATAAGGGGTTTGGATTAGAAAAGGAACACGGTTAGGACAGTGTCATAGGACTCAAAGCGTGTCGATGTATGTGTGTGTACACACATAGATGAATACACAGGAGTGCAATGGAAGAGACGAAAGCAGAGAACTTAATGAGTGTCAGAGGACCAGAGCTATTAAACAGAATATGAAGACAAGGTATGGAAAGGGATTATTTTTTTTTCAGTGTTGGATAATTTTTGCACCATCTGATAGTACCTGGTGTGTTTGGTATGTGGCATTGCATTAGTACAAAAGCATTGTCGTTCATAGCAAAGAAAGAGGCAGTAGGAGGTACATCTGCAGCACCACTCCCAGACATGAGTCACAGAATCACGGAATGTGTTGGGTTGGAAGGGACTTTAAAGGTCATCTAGTCCCACCCCCCTGCAGTGAGCAGGGACATCTTCAACTAGATCAGGTTGCTCAGAGCCTCATCCAGCCTGGCCTTGAATGTCTCCAGGGATGGGGCCTCCACCACCCCTCTGGGCAACCTGTTCCAGTGTCTCGCCACCCTCACTGGAAAGAAATTCATCCTAATGTCTAGTCTAAGTCCTGTGGTGTTCTCTCCCCCTTTAGCAGTGCCTGGGGCTCAGGCAGACCTTGGTGAACCTCAGCCAACAGGACGTGATCTTGTGCTTGGGTCAAGGTGGGGCTGCTGGGATATATGGTCCTAAAAGACAGGTCCCTCCTGGCTGAGCCTGTGGGAGGTTGAAAGGTAAACCTAACACTGGGACACTTCACAGAATCATAGGGGTTGGAAGGGATCTTTGGAGATCATCTAGCCCAAACCCCCTGACAAAGCAAGTTCCCCTAAGAGCAGGCTGGACAGGAACTCACCCAGGTGGGTTTTGAATGTCTCCAGAGGAGAGTCCACAACCTCTCTGGGCAGCCTGTTCCAGTGCTCTGGTATCCTCAAAGTAAAGAAGCTTTTCCTCATGTTCTGATGGAATTTCCTGCAGAGAGCAGGTATGATGGGTTTTAAGCAGATGATGTGAATTTTACCCAACAGGTACATCAAAATGACAAGCAAAAATTTTTCATTTGGCAAAGACAGAGAAAGGAGACTCCTACTGCCTTAAATCGCAGAGACAGTGGGACCCGAGCCAGCTGCAAGCAGCTGAATTTTTCATTTTTGTGTAGCATAAGCTACAGTACTGTGCAGGCTCTGAAGATATACTTCCTTTTCCCATTTGTAGTGTAATGGAGCCCTGAAGCCATCTTGCCTTCATTCTTCAATCTTCATTTGTTGTGCTTCTATACGGCCTTTGTGGAGATTAAAGTGCCAAAGTTACAGAATGTTGGTTTGGGTTTTTTTTTCCAGAGTTAGGAGGAAACTTATTACAGCTGATTTTAGCTTTCGGGAAAGAATGAACTTACCAAGTATCGCAGCTGATTTTTATAGAGAAACGTTTCTTCACAAACTAATTGAGCATATTTAATTAAAAAAAAGCATTAAACCCCCTTAAGTACAATATTTCTGCCTTAAATAAAATTACAGAAATTCAGATGGAATGGCTGGAAGAGGAAAAAATTGTCAAGTCTCATATTTGATTTCCCTTACTGCTTCTTATTGGCTCACGGAGCACATTCACTTTTCCATCAAAAAGATCACCAGAATTTTGTTCTGCTCTGTTTGTTACAGAGCATCACAGACACTGCAGATCTTAGGAAAAATCTATTCTCCCTCCTTCTCCCAATGTGTTAAACTGCCATCTTGTAAAATGAACTAACCTTGCAATTTGGTATTAAAATAAACTGCTATACGAGTCATTTTTTACAGCAGGAACAAAATTTACGAAATGAATGCCGATACGCCCACACAAATACACATACATGCACACACTCCCACACACAGCCATCCAAAGTGAATACTGAGTTCCAGCTTCTGTATAAATTTGATCTGGGAGGTGCTCATTTCGGATGTGGAAATCTGTAGGTTTTGTGGAAAATGCCTTAGAACAGCGTGCAGGGCAGTGATAACACATTTGCAGAAGGGCAGTATAAATAGCAGATCTGAGATAAGATGGCTGATAAGTTCTGGCTTATCAAACAGAAGATGCCTCTCCTGTTTGTGAAAGAGAATGGATGCTTTGCATATCTTTTAACATAACTCTCTGAGATAAGTGAGGAAAAAAAGTAAAACGTTGTGAATTGCCCAAGTCTAAAGAGTCCAAGTCTCACTTTCCAAAATGATTTTTAACTAAGGCATCGTGATTCAAAAGAATCAGTGGTGCACAGGCTGCTTACACTTGCTGAAAACATTAGCTGCAAATGATGGATGCTGAGAGCAAAGCTGAAGGTTATGCATCTTCTAGTCACAGCAGGGTAAAACTAGAAGGTATTCTCTTGCAAGTAAGTAAAACAAGATATTGACCTGAATTGTCCTCGGAATAGTTGTATGTGAAGGGTGCCTATTCTCCACAAATCCTGTCCAGCAGCATGGGATGGACGTATTTGAGCTGCCTTTACAGCATTATCCAGCTGCTGTTTCAATCTACATGATTTTCACTAAGGGCAGACAGAGCAAGGAACTTAGGATTTAAAGTGTCAAGGGCTATGTTATCCATATCTTCCACTCTCTTTCATTAAATATTTGCAAGGAACACCAGTCCAGCGCAGAACTTCATGGTGTGTCTCTTTTTTTTAAAAACATAAATTATTATTTGTATTAAGCTGTTATCAACAGACCATTAGCTGAAAACTGCAGATGAGCAAAAATGTCCTTGAAGCCGTAAGTTGACATATAACTCACATACCTTTGTTTTGACTTTATTATTTGAATAGCCTTAGAAATGGAGTTGAGATAATCAATGCAAAAATTGAACCATCTACTATAATAAGTCTTAGGGAGAGGAACGGCAGAATGAGGTTAGGTGTAGAAAACCACTTATCCTTCTTTTTCTGTGAAGTAGTTCCATTTTTTTTCTTCATGGGAAATCATCTCTCTTTCTAGAGAAGGTAAATGGAAATGTTCTTCTGAAATAGCTTTCCTCTTGACAACAATGGTTGAATCCTCCCTCTACCTCATCCACATTAGCTTCCCATCTTTTTGGAAGCCACCAATTTGTGGAATCAGTGGGGAACAAGCACTTTCTCCCGAGTGTCATCCCTGCTCAGTTGAACTGTAAATTCGAGTGCCTTCAATTTTACAGAAATGTACAGAAATTCTCTGCTGCTCTTGAGCTGACATTCATTTTGAAGAGGATTCTAGGGGAATGCTGGATCGGCTGAAGAGATTTCTTCATCTACAGGGATCTTTTTCTGGGTCCAGAGACCAAAAGCTCTTATCCCCACAAGACCTCTTCACCATCTTTATGAAGGATGTAGCTTTGTGCATCGTTATCCGCTACAGGTCCTGGTGAGCAGTGACCCACATCAGGAAATATGAATGCCACAGCTGCGAATAAAGGGCATTAGCAATGGCAGCCTCAGTGGAGACCTGAAATTGTATTTGCCAGTCTGTTCCTACCCATTGTCTGCCTTAGTTCTTCATGTCCTGGCTCCCTCTTCAGTGCCAGAGGACTTCTGAGTCTGCATCAGCCCTACAGATTTCCCGCTCCACACTGCTGTGGCAAATGGCCGTGTAATCTTGCTTGTCTGCTGTCCTCGCTTTATAGGTTTTGTACAACTCTTGAAGACTTTGCCCTAGGATTACCCAGCCGTGTAACCTCTTGTCCATTGAAACTGCTTCCGTAAGTAAAAGAGATGAGTGTTTTAGAGCCTCGTACATATGACAAGAAGCATTATTATTATTATTACTACTATTATTATCATCATCAGTATTATTTCACTGTACTGCCTTCCAGCACATTATCTTTCTCCTTCAGAGTGCAGTCTGGCTGACATATAGTCAGGCAGAGCCTCTCTGTTTACAAATTATTAAAAAAGAGTAAGAAACTAAAATTTCCTTGGCTCTTCTTCCTTTCCCTCTCTGATATCATCGGTATTTCCCTCACATTCACTGGTAATAGGAGTCAGAGTATCCAACATATCTTACCTGTGGCTTTACTGTTGAATGTGGCATGGGGCAGAAGGATGGGAGTGGAGAGAGGGTAAGCTGGTTTTCTTGGGGAAATCTAGTATTTTCCAAGAAGAAATATAAAACCCAGCACCTTAACTGAGAGTTTATTTAGAATCCTTCATCAGGATAGAAGCAAGAGTTGCCTCAGACCTCAAGATCCACAATCAGTAGCTTCTGCTATTTACTTCTTATTTCAAGCAGACAGCTCTGCATCAAACAGCAGAGCTGTTAAAAGGCTAATACTCGCTTATCAACACACTATAAAGCGACCATTTCCAAACAGAACTTATGTTGAGATTGTGATTTAGCTCCCAATTAATTCAAATGATTCTTCCCTTTGAAGTTTATTTTTATTAGCTGACATCTGCAGATTCTTAGAACAAAATGTAACAGGATGCAGGTTTTATAATAGGAAACATTTTAATAGGAATTCTGGATCTTGCCTTCTGTATGTAAGGCGAGTGGGCAAAGACTTATCTATATAAATTCATATAATTTCATTGGCTTCAGTAAAGATATGCTAATCTACATCAGATGACAATTTGTTCTATTTTAAGTAACTGAAAGCAAATACAAGATGATTTTAGTCTTGAAATGTATTTGAAAAAAAAAAGTCATTAGTAGAGTAATTGGGAGGAAGAATATTGAATCTAGACATATAGATAAACGTAAAGTATTTACCATGCCATCATATTGCGGGTCACACCTTTGAAAAGTCAAAAAAGCTTGTAATGCCTTAAATCCTAAGCAGAGAGAAAGCAAGGAAGAAAACAACAGAGAGCATTTCACTGTCATACAAACTGGATTGGGATGGGTAGGTAAGACTCTGGCAGGATAGTGTGCATTCATGATTTATTGCTTGATGAAAGAATTAGTTTTGTTGCAATATTGTTGGAAACGCTATGAATATCATGCTTGCCACAAAAGAACAAAGAAACTCACCCTTGCCTGTGCTTTTATCCAGCAGATTATTCTTCCCTGGTAGTTCTGAAGGATGTTTATTAAGCTGTTAAAAAGCGCTGTATTGATTAGGATGCTCATTGTAATCAGCTGGTTCATTACTCATAGGAAACTTAGCTACTCAATATAACATGTCCTAGTTGAGATTTAATTTTCCTGATGCTTACAATTTTTTTTAAGCTTTATTTTTCAGGTGATTTCTCCTTTATCTTTTCTTAGTGCGTTTACCCTTAATTCTTCTCTTGCCTGCTCCATTCTGGCCCTGCCCAGCTGCCAGTCTGCTGCTGGGCTGTTTCTCCAAGCTGTGGTTTTGGAGCTCTTGTTGAGAGGGGCCTCTGTCTCTCACCTGGCACAGAGATGCCCTAGGCACTGGCTATTAATCCAAAGGTGAGAAGTACCACCACCTCTGGCTTGGCTTTAGCACACATATATATACTGGAAATTATGGGGAAGTGGGATTCACTCTGTGAAGGCAGCCCAGGTACTATGCTAGCAACTTATTCCATTTGCTGTACTCTGCCTTCATTGCCACAGACGTTTCTGCTTTACCTTTGTTTTAATTTGAAATAAAGAAATTCCTGGAAACTGGCTGAGGGATCTGACTGCTATTGCTGTGTGTTCTGAGTTGCAGTTTTGCTCTCCATAGTGTGAGTGAGTTACACTGTGTGTCCTTGCGACAGAGGCACCGACAGCTCTCAGCGTTACGTGCGCGATGTCTCCCACTTAAACCACTTCAGTAAAGTACAAGCAGAATGGACTGTGTTTGCAACCTAAACCTCAGCATCCCCTTATCTTTTCCCAATGGTGACTAAGCTTACAAAGCTTCTGAATAGCATTTATTCAGCATTGAGTCTGCACATGCATATTAGATACATCTGCAATCAGAGGTAAGTTCTCCATAAACAATTAGGAGTCAAAGCCATCAGTATGTTGTCTGACAGACAATTTTCTCCTAATGTAGAGTAACATTTTCTGTTGGAGATGAGATGTGATCTTTCAAAGATATACTACCACTTGCCATTTCAAGTGTTTGGGAGGAAAATTCTAAAGTTGGGAAAAAAAATCATACTGTGTATTTTCAGAAAAAGAGAAGAGATTATAAAGAAGCCCATGAGATAAATATCACCGTGAAGATTCAGGAAAGAACTATTAAACTACTTTTTAGTAATTACTCAGAAAATAATGAATAGATAAAAATTAGCCAATGCGGGATTGTCAAGGAAACTCCATATTAAACAAACTGGATTTTCTTCTTTGACTCATAACTGACTTTGTGGATAGCGATGAAGCAGTAGATGGGCTATATGCCCGCATCAGCAACATTCATTACATACTTAGCACAAGGTTCTCGCCAGAAAGCTAAGGAAATGTTGTGTAGGTGGGTCACGAGTGGGTAAGCAATTGCCTCTGAAGTCATTCTCAAAAATGAAGCATCAGTTGCGTACTATCAAACCAGGAGGATGTTTCAAGTAGGTTCCTGGAGGGTTCTGATCTCAGCTACATTCTATTAAATAGGTTAATGGACAAATTGAATAAGGAAATAAAAGGGCATAAAATTAGCAAGTGACTACAAGAAACAAGGAGATAGTTAAAAGCATTTTGAAGAACAGAACAGGAACTAAAGATAATCTTGAAAAATCAGAGAGACAGCCTTAAACCAGTAAGGTAAAATTCAACAAAGACAAGTGCAAAGTACTACCCAGAGGAAGCAGAGCTCAAACCCTCAAATAAAACCAGATAATGGATAACTAGGAAGCAATATGTTTTGAAAGGTTATGAGGATTACATAGCATTACAGACTCAAGTAGTGGTCAATACTATGGTGAGGGTGAAAAAGCAGGTAGTCCATAATGTGGAGTCTATTAAAAGAGAATTTTACATAGCTTGCAGGAGATGCATAGCAGGAGACCTTTTCTGGGACACCCAGAGAAACAGACTCAAAAAAATGGACAGTCAGGAAGAGAACAGTGGGACCAACAACAGTTTTAGAAAGCATAGCCTGCTAAGAAATTTGATTAATTTAGCCCAGAGGAAGAAAAACAGGAGTAAGTCAAAGTGGTCTTCTGCAGGCAGATACTGGTTTATGGTGACTGTGCTCTGAAAAGCAGAGGATCAAAGAAAGTAAAGAGGACTTTGGTGTATTAGGCAACCCCCTCACCCTGCACTTGGTGCTAAGGCCACTAAAGCTGGAACAAGGTAGTTAGGGTGGCTGTAGGGTCTACCTGAAGGGAAGTTCTCTGACAGAAAGGTAGATGAAGGCCTGGCAGAAACAGTCGTGCTGTACATAATCCTGCCGCAGTGCAGGAGTGCTGTACTGGGAAATCTCTGAGATTCCTCCTGTCCTAATGGTTCCAAGAAAATATCTGGTGGGTTTGAACTTCTCACTGTAAGTGAACATAAATTGACAGGTAAGCTCTTGCTGCTTCTTCTATTTGCTTCTAAGAACTTTTGTACTCTGCATGTTGGCTATTTTGTATTTCTTGGTGATTGGGTTTTTGGGGCTTTTTCTCCTTTTTTTTCCCTTTTTTCTCTGAAATACTTAGGTGATGGTTTGAGTTCATTTGTGAAAGGAAACAAAACTAACAAAGCCTGATTTCCAAGGGATTTGTGTTCACTCTCACCCTCTGCTGCAATAATCCCAGCCCCTCTCCCAGCCCCTGTGTACTCTTTGCATCATATATTAAAGCCTCGTGGCACTGTGCCCGCCACCAACAGTGCCACCAGCTGCCCACCGACTTACAGAGTTCCTCTCTACTGTTCCCTATCTGGGGAAGGGAGCACATGCTCCAGTTGTTTTGGGGTATATTTACACTTATTGGCCAATATGAGGGGCAAATGAATCATAGAATGTGTTGGGTTGGAAGGGTCCTTTAAAGGTCATCTAGTCCCACCCCCCTGCAGTGAGCAGGGACATCTTCAACTAGATCAGGTTGCTCAGAGCCTCATCAAGCCCGGCCTTGAATGTCTCCAGGGATGGGGCCTCCACCACCTCTCTGGGCAACCTGTTCCAGTGTCTCACCACCCTCACTGGAAAGAACTTCATCCTAATGTCTGATCTCAACCTGCCCTGCTCTAGTTTAAAACCATTGCCCCTCGTCCTATCGCTACATGCCCCTGCAAACAGCCCCTCCCCAGCTTTCCTGTGGGGCCCCTTCAGGTACTGGGAGGCCACTATAAGGTCTCCCTGGAGCCTTCTCTTCTCCAGGCTGAACAACCCCAGCTCTCTCAGCCTGTCCTCACAGGAGAGGTGCTCCAGCCCTCTGGACTGGTGCTCCAACGCATCCATGTCCTTCTTGTGCTGAAAGACCAAAGAGACCGTATGACTCTTGAACTCTCTCTGCAGCTTTTCCCCCAGCATGAAAATGAGCGTGAGTTGCTTTCTTTGATCCAGCTGCAAGTTCCCCAACATTTGTAGAAGCTTGCAGAAGCTTTGAGACCTTACACCACTGTCAAACTTAGCTGAAATGAACTCATGGGATCAGAAGTGACTGGCAGACAGAGGGGACTCACCAGACAGACAAAAAATATGACTGCAAAAGCATTACTTGTTTAGGTAATCAAGCTAAAAGGACTACTTTTATCTTAAACACACTTCATTTTTCCTGTGTTTTTGAACACCATAAGCAACGATTGTGAGAAACATTTTGTTTCTGTGTTGTGAAAGAAACACAACGCATCATTCTCAAAGTTTTAGCACTTAGTCTTAATGAGTATACTCTGTGTATCACCTAATTAACTTAGGAAAAAATTATTAAATGAGTCTTTAAATACATTTTGCAGCTACAACAGTCTTTCCTTCATTCCAATCGGTTTTAATAACACAATAATTCTGATGCTTCTAGCCTTTCAAATAGTTCAGATGAAACAAGGCCTTTTTGCATAGGCTGTATTTGGAGAAAGTAGGTTACACTGACTCTAGTCTGTTAAAAACTGCTAACATTTTGCACTGCTATTTTTTCTACACTGTAATTAGATTCAGGTTGAGCTCCTATCTGGGCTGATGGGTAATACAATTGACGGAGAGCCTTCGTGTACAGGTACTTTGCACACAACTATTGCAATAGTCGTAACGACTCAGAAATACGCAGGACAGTGGTCAGATGCCCCCTGAGTCCTGGCTGGTGGATGGCTTGAAGCAGCACCTCTGGCAGAACTGAGGCAGAAGCAGAGGGAACATTATTCAGTCACATTAATCTTGTGTTCCAGGGACTCCCAGTCCATTTTCATGTCGTACTGGTCACAGCTGAACACATTTTCGACACAGTCAACTGATTACAAAATGACCGACCAGAATCATCAGTGCATTTTAATATTAAAATAAAAATACAATGATCAAAGGTTCCTACATCTCTTCCAATCCTTAGTAATATCACGTAAATAAAATATTTGGTAGATTTCTTTAATCTAAGCGGATACTATCTTTCCATATTGCCAGTTCCCTGGATCTGGGCAATGAATGGTAGGCTTTGGGTCACGTAGCATAGTTTTTACAAAGCCGTAAGGAGATGCACATTTGCAACAGTTTAAAATCCGTTTGTGTCTCATTTTGGACCTGGTTGTATAGAACAGCTGTTCGGAAGCAGGAGGAAGACCTAAAGGTGAAGACAGGCTCTTTGAACCCTCTTGTGTTGCAGCTGCACAAGGCTGAACAACCGAGCCGAAAGTCCTGCAGCTAACCTCTCATTCTCTCCCTCTGACTCGGTAGCACGGAGAGCACAAACACAGAGCGAACCCGTGAGACAGGAAAAAGAGAGCTTTCTGTCTCGGAGATAAGGGAGAGACTTCCAGCAGCTGGAGCTGTGCCCTAACCCATTGGGGTCTTTGGTCCTGGCAAACCTTTGAGAACAAGAGATTCTGGGGGTGTTAGGGAATGACAAGGGGGTGGGTGGGGAGTGGTGGATGCTACTGGAGAAGGGTATTTGGAAGGAGTATGAGGAGCTCAGGAAACAGAGGGAACTTACTATGGAAGTACATTAAAGGGATATTTGATTACCCTGAGAACATGGGAAGGTGGCCATTTAGCAGCCCAATTGCAATTTAGATAGGTATTAATAGTCAGGCTACAGTAGGGGAAGCAAATTCCCATCAGGGCACTGACCTTTCCTTTAGAGCAGTCCCTGACAGTCGGTAAAGAGACTCAGCACAGACGCACCGCTAAAAAAAATGCTTGTTTATTTATGTTGCCATTGATAACTCCCCATGTAACTGATCCCGTGTTAGCTTAGCTCAGTCCTGACGGCTGCTCCTGCCAAAAGCCCTGGTTCTCACTTATCCACAGCAAACGACGTATCTTTAGGTATTTGTTCAGTGCAGACTTAGAAGCACAGACTCCTCGTGCTGTGCTAAACTGTAAATACCAGCTTCTGACTTGCTCAGTATATGTGCTTTCTAAATAATCTCAGAGGCTGTTCACTTGAGGGAAAGTTCAGTATGGGTAGATTATTCTTAAGCAATGAATATCCTCTTCAACTGCATGAAACAAGAAAAAAAAAAGTATTTATAACTTTGTCACTTATCCACATATCCACATGTGATATTATAATTATTAAAGGTAATAGGTAAAGGCAGGCAAAGATAAAATGCATTACATCAGGATATATGGACTGCAAATGTATTTTACACTTACCTATATTAGAATGACTATTCCTTTAAGTATAGTTTCAAATCATTCTAAAATAAGAGTATACTTTAAGGAGCAGATATATCTTGTCAGTGGTTTAAAATTAGACCATATATTCTGCATGATTGAAATCTGCTCCTTATAGGATGTGCATGCACATGTGCGTGGGAGAAAGAAAAAAATGATCCTCTTTTTACTACTCTTTTCATCTGCACTTTTGAATTCCAAAAGGGAGTTTTATATTAAACCAGAAGGGAATGAACAGTAATTAGGAGATCCTGTTGTGGACCATCCCCTCCAAAATTCACCCTTTTCTAACTGCCTTCTGTCACAAACCTTTCATCCAACAGTAAGATACCGAGCAGGTGAATACATCTGACAAAGGAAAAGCACAAAGTTAAACATGTTTAAATGCTTTGCTGAACTAGATGCTGATTACTGAGCATGATGGCCCTATAACTGACAGCTTGTGTGGAAAATCCTAACTCCATCTTCAACGCACTTGGCCATTTCCAAAGGCTGTTTCAGCAGAGCGGGAGGAAAGCCCAGTGATTGGCCCATGCTGCTCCGGCTCCACACAAGTCCTCAGCAGGTCAGCGTCGGAAGCCACTGGATTAAGGGCTTAGTTAGACAGCAGTAGGAATTAGCATCCTGGAGTTAAAAGATGATGGATAAAACACTAAGGAAAAAAAGAGGAGGAAAGATTATGGTTACAGATACGTAACCAACCAACCATTGTAGTTGAAGCAACTCAGTTGGCGTTATGGCGGGATGCACCCTGTGCCTGGGCCACGCTGGGGCACGTGTGAGGCGGGGGACACCCGTGGGGCACCCCACCCGAGGAGCTCAGGGAGCAGCCCATGCAGGTCTTCCTGTGGGCCCCAAGAAGACGACGTTGCCCATTCCCACCCAAACGCTGTGCTCTCTGCCAAAAGCCTCCCTCCTCCCTGCCGGGGGGCAGCGCCGTAGCCCCAGGCGGCCTGGGGGAAGGGGGGGAGCCGGCCTGTGCCCCTCCCCGCCACCCCCGGCAC